>WODD01000261.1:25310-57162 GCA_019775935.1 Neoascochyta sp. HWLR27
ACAACGACTATAGTTGATTCATCACTCATACCTTTGCCGTATCAACATCACTGATAAAGAATTATGAGGGTATCTAAGACAGAAACATCGTCAGTCTTTTCTGCGACACGAGAACCTCACTCATCTCTACCTCCTTCACCTCCCTCACCTCCTTGGCCCTCTCCCCTCGAAATAGACGATACTAGTAGGATTTCACCAACCCACCCCGCACTCAGCCCTGGGCCAGGTATTAACCGTTGTCACTCTACCTACCATCCGACAGTCACATCTGAATCAAGCCCCGCAAAGCCCAGACAACGAATTGCATAGTCAGTTATGTACAGTTTTATCCTAAATTACTACACCTGCGCAGCAGCCCCAGCGCGCCCCTGTTGAGTCTGTTGAGTCTGCGGCGCCTGTGGCACTCGACCCCCTCTCGCTGCGCTGCCGCCGCCGCCCCCACGGTTTCCTCTCCCGCCGCCTCGCCCGCGGCCTCGACCGCGCTCAGCGTTCTCGTGGCGCAGACCCTGCTTCGGCGCCGTTGGGTCTGGTGCGGCCGTGTCCTTTGGCGGGGGTTTATATGTGTCTTTGTCTTTGTCTTTGTTGCGGGGCCGCGACTCTTTGGGCTTCTCCCTCTCCTTGTCCCTTGCCGGAGCAGCAGTGCCATCGGCAGTGGGAGCACTCCCACTCACCTTACCGTCCTTCTTCTCCTTCTCCTTCTCCTTCGTCTTGGGCTTAGGCTTGCTCCCTGCCGCGCCAGACGCAGCACGGCCTTTGCCCCGCCCCCGCGGCGCACCGCGAAGCGAGCGCTCCGCAGCACGACGCTGCTGCTCTTCCTCGAGAATCGCACGCCGGCTCTCTTGCTCCCACCACTGCTGGAACTCCTGCTCCTGCTGGATCTCCTCGAGGCTGCGCTTGGCGGCTGCGTCCCGGATAGACACCTTTTCGGCCTCCTGTAGGGACAGGATTTCCATGATGCTGAGGTTCTGGCTCGGTGAGGTGGGCGAGTGCGACGGCAGCGGGATGTGACGGACGGAGTGAGGTGTGGGGATTGGCGTTGTCGAGACGGACATGCCGCGTTCAGAGGCAGGGCTAGCTGTTTCTTGGGCGGCAGCTTCTTTCCCTTTACGCTTGCCATTGCCGCCTTTGGCAATGGTTTGGCGCATGGTAAGTTGCGGCGTGCTGGGAGCTCGAGCCGGCGAAGCCTGTGGTGCTAGTTTGGGTGAAGGTTGTGCAGCAGGCGTTGCGACAGGAGTGATGCCAGGGGTGATGGCAGGACTCGACTTGCGCTGTGATGTAGCTTGCCATGGGGACACAGCGGGTGGCGCCGGCTGAGGCGCTTCCATCTTCATTCCCAGCAGCTGAGCTTGTTGGAGCCGTTTGCGTTCCTTTTGCGACATCTTGGGCTGAGACGATGCAGAGCGCGTCCTCTCACGCTCTTCCTGCGCTAGGCCGAGCGCCAGACCCGACGGCTTGTCGCTCGATGTCTGCGCCATAATGTCTCTGAGGTCGAGCTTCTCGCTCGCGAGAGGCGCCGTGCCCCATGGCTGGTTCGGTACTCTTGTCTCCTCGATTGCACTCGGCGGCAGAGATGTTGGCGATATCAAGCTGATTGCCTTCTTGGACTGCTTTTTACCTGGAGGCCAGCTCGGCTCTGGAGATCCCACCGGTGTCTCGACGGACTTGTCCATCTCTTTCTCACCAAACTGCGGAGCCTTGATAGGTCCTAGATCCTCCGCCTCGCCATCCTCGCCATCAGACATCTCGAACATTAGATCTGCAGCCGAGTTCTTGCCCTTAAGCTGTGGGGTCAGAGCAGGGCTCTTGGCTTCTTTTGATGCTCGTCTGCGATTGCGTTGCCGTAGCGGCGACGCTGCCACTTCTTCTAGGCTCTGGGCTCTGAACGACCCAGAAAGACCATCCGTACCTGCGTACTTGTTCGAGAGCACAATGGCGTCGATTTTGGCGCGCTTGCCGCGTTCGATCCGCTCGGCGAGTTCGGGATACTGGTCGAATAGGAGATTTTCTGCGCGTCCACTCCTCGCAAAGGGCAGGTATGCAAGCTGATTGTCGTGCACGACTTGGTTCAAATCGAGGAGAAGATCCTGATCCAACTCGTCCAGTGATCTATAAAGTGTTAGGTGGTGTGCGACAGATACGAGGGACCGGCTTACCCGTTCTGCATGACTGCCTCTAAGCTGAGGCAGACATATTCCAGTGCTGCATCCTTGAACTCTGCGACTGAGCTGGGCGCGACTGCGGTTAGAAGGGAGCACACGTTCCGAGCGTTGACTACAATCTCATTAGACAGACCTACAAGCTGAAAGAATAAACATACCATAACGGCCAATCAGCCGCTGACATATCTGAGACAGACGATCAAGCATCAGCTCGTTTGCAACGGACATGACGTCCATGACGTGATCAAGAAGCTCGTCGAGCGCAAGGAGGTCGTTGAGATCCTCACTCGTGACATGCTCGAATATCTCTTCTCCAGCGTCTGTGTAGAGATGACGGACAACAAGTTTAAAGAGATCAATCTCGACGTGCGTCAGGTCTATCCTGACAAGCGAAGACTCGTCTCGTCTCCCAGCAAGCCACTGACCACCCGCACGGCCCCTGAACAGGCCCTCGAAGAACGGACAGCGCTGGCAGATGACGTCGGAATGAAGCAGCATCTCGCCGTCGGCAAGATCAACAACGACATCGCCGCTCTCAAAGAAGGAGCTGTCTTTCACAGCGAGCTCCATGTCGACGTGAAGCGACCTCCGCGGGTGCACCATCTGTCGCACAGCAGGCTCTAGTTGTCGGAGTTCCAGTCGAGATGCTACCTTCATGAGCTCGGTGCGGACGGATCGGTACCTGAATGCCAAAGCCGGTGCATGCCGTGTTGCGTTCCAGAAATCCACAATAGAGTCTGTGTACGCATACAGTGCCAAATCGAAGATGGTCAGGAAATCAAGACCGTGAAAGACGACCTGAGTCTTGCCGTTGCTCTCTTTGATAGTCATCAATTCTGGCACAGTATGCTCGGAGCCCTTCACACGGAAGTCGAGCATTGCATCCCGGAAAACGCGCGTGCGTCCAGACAGAATGAACTCATGCACAGGTATCCGAACATCAGACACCGTCGTCCCGAGCTCCATGTCGTAGGCTCGTTCGGAAGATGCAGAGGACTGCTGCAGAATGTCTGCAATTTCCTTTTCCAGATCCTTCGACTTGAGCGAGCGCTTGTGAAGCGCCTGCGATTGCCCAGGGCGGTTCCAATATCGAGGGACTGGATCCTCATCATCAGACGACTCTTCGTAGTTGGACAGCTCGTAGAACGATAGTAGCGGCGCAAAATCTTCCCAAAGTCCAGGCTCATCAACGCCGATCTGTGTCTTGGTCACGTTGCAGTCTTTCCGGATCGCAGCATACGCGCCAAATGCAGAAGCGCGAACGGCAACGACACGCGTCAAGCCGGAAACGCGCTGGAACTTGTAGTCTTTGGGTTTGATTTCGGCAGCGCCTGTGATGTTTGCATTCTTGATCGTTGCACGCTTCGTGCGTCTCCACACAGTACCGACATCGGTAGTCAAGATGATGGAACCGTCCTGGTCGACACCGACATCTCTTGCTGCCATATGACTCTTCTTCGACGACCAGATACGGTAAGGCGCAGACAAAGCTCCTCGGATCTGCTTTGGATTCGTTGTCGACGTGTTGGTATCCTGGGCTCCTTCCGAGCGCCGGCTGACAGCGACGGTGAAGACCTCGCCAGAGGTAGACAGTGCACAGATAGTGTCGCCGCCTGAAGTGATCTTCTTGATTTTGTTCGGCGCCGTATCGTATCTTGTCGTTAACCAGCTCTCCTTGAGAAAGCTGCTGGTGAAGCCTTCAAGAGGGAAGCTGAGTTTCGAGTAGCCGTAGTTTGCAAAGACCCAAACTTCGCGGTTGTCTAGAAGACAGATGGAGGCACCATCGATGGCCGAAACAGAGGCAATCGTTGAAGAGAAGAGGGAAGCCGCGATCTTTCGAGGCGTTACTTGCATCTCTAGCGAGCGAGCGTCCGAGTCTACAATTCCTAGCTGACCTTCGTTCTTGCCAAAGGTGTATAAAGAGGTTGCGGTATGCACCACTGAGTGGATCCGTGAAGCTGCAATCCCAATAACAGCTTCGCGTTTGAGAGGCCCGAATATCTGTCGCGGGAGTGTCGAGATGGGGTCGTCGTCTTTCAGTGTAGGTTTCGGTAGGTTGTACCCGAGTTGGCCATACACATTGTTGCCCCACGAGTAGATCTCGCCTTCGTCGGTGATGGCTAGAGTGTGGTTTTGGCCCAGAGCAACAGCAGCAGTCTTCTTCTGGCTCAGTCCGCCGCCTTCGACACAGGTGAACTGATAGCTGGTGGTCTCGCTGCCTATGCCAAGCCGACCTCCGGTTCCATGACCGCACATGTACAGGTTCGAGACAGGATCTGTCGTCAACACAGCAGTGTGCAACTTCGACATCTGCACATCCTGTATTGTAATGGGGGTGTTGCGGATGTGTGTTGGTAAATCTACTGTACCCTTTGGCTGGTGGGGTCCAGAATCTTGTACAGGTAGACCCATCGCGGTCCAGACATGGTTCTGCCTCTCTCGATGCTCGCGGTAGAATCTCTGCAGAAGATGGTCGGGTCTCCTCAGGACAATGCGTTCAGGAAACTGTCTGTCGTCCTGATCACCGAACCCAAGCGTCACGTTCTTGTTGCTTCCAAAAGTGTACACCTCATCACCCTCAAGTAGAACTGGAGGAGCGATCAGCCGCTTACGCGTCTCGTCATCCATATCACCACTGTCGCCATGTGCCATTTCATCGTCAGAGTCCGTGTCATTTGGAGGGGCTTCCTCAGGCCGCAATGTTCGATCCTTGATGGTCATGGAGAACAGATCGAGGGGACCGTAGCCCTCCTTATCCTTGATCTTGACAAGACCCCGCGCGTGCTGGTTGAAGCCCCCGGACCCTTGACCAAGAATGTCCTGCGCATCGCGGTTGAGGATAAGCCGGGCAATGGCAATGTTTCCAAAATAGAATGCGCGATGCAATGGCGTCCACCCGTTTTCGGAGTCTTGTATGTACAGATCCGTCCACGAGTGCTCCAACAGGGCCTGCGCAAACTCGACGGCATTCTCAGCCATCGAAGATGCAGCGTGATGCAGGATGGTCAGGCCGGCCGCATCGCGGCTGTTGATGTCGGCACGGGTCAGTGCCACGCCCATGCCCATTGCACTCTTCTTGCCCTTTGAGCCTAGCATAGGCGATGCGCTGTAGCTGCCGGGGCTGCTGTTCATGGCAACACCATATCCCCCCTGCCAACTACTCAGGCCCCTTTGCGCCCCCGCGCGGGATGTATGTGTGGCCGAGGAGACGACATGCCGGAAGTTGTCGACATCGTCTTCGAGGTAGTATTTCCAGAGATAGCCGCTCATGTGCCGGGAAATTACAGGAGTCTACCGGAGCTTCAACAGATGCCCGCCCCTCGCTATGACTTCGCAGAGTCAAAGCTTGTTTAAAGGTGCTGGATGTGAAGCTGGGCTGGACTCAAATGGAGGGGCGCGAACGCGACGGTATGGAGGTTCAGAAACTCGGTTCGTTTGTCTGCGCTGGCGAGGTGTGGACACGTGGTAGGTAGGGGGTATTTTGCGGAGTTTTGTGTGTGTGTGCGTGCGAGAAGGGCGCGATCGCAAGGTGGCAAGTCGCGAGAGTATGCGATGGAACTAGTCTGAGGGAATAGGTGGGTGGCAAATACGGAGTGCAGCCAGGGGAGAGAATTCGGAAGCTTCGAGACGGTTAGCACTCTGTGTCAGGCTTTTGCTTTCAGCAGTAGGTAGACACGGCGCGGCGGCTGTCGTGGCCATGTCTGCGGGTGAGCGGCGACTCGGTACCTGTATCTATGACGAAACCCGAGAACGAGAGACGGGAGACGGGTACTTGCTAGTGTTACCTACCTACTCGTCGTAACAGTCACAGACAGGGCGGAGGGAATCTGGAGGGCGTCTTTGCTTGCACAGGAGAGGGAGAGGCGCGTCACTTGAAGGCGCCGGGTGTTGGCGGGGTCTGGAGAGCATCGCGGCCGAATGTGGGATGTCTGATCGCGTTCAACATGAGTCAACCAATGAGACCATGCACTGCGCTCCACGTTCTAGGGGGAGCAACGTTGCTACGCCAGCTCATCTACAACTATGACAAGTGTTTTGGTCGTAAGTAGCCTGTTGACCTCGGACGACTCTTACGTGCCCGTCGCATTTGAGAAGCCTGGTTCCCCACCAGACCATGTCGAGAGCTATGCTTCCCAGTCGCATGCCCCGCGACGCTACACCCAATGCGGCTGGCGGTGCAGTGCCAACCATTTCATGTCGAGGGAGATGCCTATTGACGATCGCGATAACGAACAGAGGTTCAGACGCTGGGGTTGGCGGAGTATTTTGATCCCGTCGTGTTCATTCGCTCCCTGTTTTAACGATCGACCGAAAGCCTTGCTGCAAATGCACCCTATACCACTCCGCTTATGTTCTCGGTGGCAGCTCAAAGAGAACAACATGAACACTGCCATGCATAATTGGAGCATTCATGCGGCTTTAGTATCCACAACATGTAAATCGTGCACCGAATACGTACAGGAAGATGCTATCCCCCACCGGGGCAGCCCCGTATCTGCTGTTGGCCATGCATGGACGGAGAGCACCTATAAAAGGCGACGCACTGCGCAAAAAACAAAAATGGCTCAAGATTAATCACACTCGAGCCGGACCCTGTTTACAAGTTTGCTGTTTCTTCGATCGCCATGTCGCTCCTCGTCCAACTCTACGCTGCACGATGGACTGTGCTTAGCGTTCTGCTGGCGCTTTACGCGGTGTTCAAGTACCACCGATACAGGCGCCTCTCAGAGTTCAAGGGCCCGTTCAGCACGGGTTGGTGCGATCTTTGGCATGCGTACCTGATCATAAGCAAGCGCTCGCATCTATACTACGAGAAACTGAACGAGAAGTACGGTGAGTAGCAGAATAGGCGGTGCTGCAGTGCGAATGCTAATGGATCGCAAAGGACCTGTGGCTAGGCTGGGGCCTAACGATCTCCTCACAGCATCTCCCGAATTGATTGCGCATATGAACGGCGTGCGCTCGCCGTATACACGGGCGTCGTGGTATTATTCTGGGATGCGCATGGAAGCGGGCAAGGACAACATCTTTAGTACAACCGACGAGGAGAAACACACCAAGAAAAGAGCAAAGTTGGCGTCAGGATACTCGGGCAAAGAGAACGAGACACTGGAGGCGGATGTCGATGAACGTTTGCAGGAGCTGCTCAAGCTCCTACGCAGTCGTTACCTGTCAACACCGCACAAATCAACTCCGTTTGATTTGGGAAAGAAGATTCAGTACTTCACGCTTGATGTCATCAGCTTGATTGGGCTCGGGCAAGCGTTTGGTGATTTGGAGGCTGACGCGGATTTGGATGGCTATCTCGCCTCGGGCCGTGCGGGAATGACTGCGGCTCTCTACACGGTTGGGTTTGGCCTGGTACCGATTCTACAGTGGCCCCCGATTGAACGATACCTGGGGCTGTCTGAGACGGACAAGAGCGGGTTTGGCCATATGTTGGGCAATGCGCGTAAAGCGATTGTCAAGCGACTGGAAAACCCCACAGAAGGGCGGGTGGATATGCTGGCGTCTTTCATGCGCCACGGTCTCTCCCAGGACGAGTTGGTTACCGAGTCGGTTCTCCAAATTCTGGCTGGGTCGGATACCACGGCCACGGCGATCCGGTCGACCATGTTGTATGTGGTATCCAACGCGCGCGTCTACAACAAACTCCAGGCTGAGATTGACGCGGCTGTGTCATCGGGCAACGTGTCGGGTAAAACGAGCATTGCGCAAGATAGCAGCCTGAAGAGGTTGCCATATCTGCAAGCCGTGGTGCGGGAGGGTCTTCGGATTCATCCACCAGCGACCGACGTCATGCCCAAACGAGTACCAGCAGGCGGCGATAGTTTCATTGTGGAAGGCAAGCAATACTTCTTCCCCGGCGGCACGACGATTGGATACAACGTGCAGGGCCTGCATCGAAGAAAAGACATCTTTGGCGAGGATGCAGACGAGTTCCGGCCTGAGCGTTGGCTGCTCGAGGAGAACGAGGCGGACAAGGTGAGGATCGCGCAGATGACACGGACTACAGAGATGATATTTGGGTATGGCAAGAACCAGTGCCTTGGGAAGCCGATTGCTTGGCTGGAGCTGACCAAGGTGCTCTTTGAGGTGAGTTGGGCATAGCTAGTATACCATGTGTGTGTGTGCCTGTCCAAGCTAACTGATGGCAGTTCCTGCGTCACTTTGACTGGGCCGTTGCCAGGCCCGAGAAGCCATGGAAGGAGGAAAACCTGAATGGGATTTATTCGCAGGAGGATATGTGGATGGTGATGACGGAACGGGAGTAAGTAGTATGTAGGTACCTAGTCGATGGGTAGCCTTGTTACAGTCATCAGAATGGATCGGCTTTGGCGACATGCATGTGAAGGTGACTGATTACTGGCTGGCGAACAAGGAGGACACGGCGGGGAGACGACAGGGAGCGCCGAGTAGGCAGCAGTAGGTAGAAGGGTGGAGTGCGTTATTGTTATGCGGTGCGACCAAGAGGCCCGTTGACGCAACCGTGTGGCGGGGCGGCGATTGGTCGGCGCGTGGGTCGGGGTTGAGCAGCGGCGATGCAGAGGATGTAGAGATGCAGAGGTGATGCAGAGGTGATGCAGCGGTGCAGGCGCTGGCGCTGGCGTTGGCGTCGCCGGTCAGCGACCGGCAGTGAGGCTGTAGGCAACTGGGGAACTGGGGCGAGGCGCGGAACGGCAGTGCAGAGCCGCGGCCAATGGCGTGCGATGTCGCGAGAATGGCATATCAAGTCGTCGAGCATCTGCATGTGCAGGCGGTTGCAGGCGGAGAGGCTTATCAGCAGCGCCAGAGCGACTGGGAGGGTGACATGACTGATGGGCGGCAGCCGTCGGTATTCTGGGTGGTCTGGGTGGTTGACGGCTGGCTGGCTGGCTGACTGGGATGGTCAAGGTTGTCGAGTGGACAGGGCGCATCGTGCCCTCGACGGATCCAGCTTCCCCAGAAATCGGCGAGCGACGACCGACGAGCGACACCAACGCTCAAGGCCCGTCTCTCCATCTATCCACCTCTCCATCTCTCCTGCTCCCCTCTTTGCCTCCCCCTCGCCGCCACCCGCCCTTTGGCTGCTGCTATCTATCTATCTATCTATACTATCTGTTGCGCGTGCCCTGGTCGGGAGCTAGAGCTAGCCATCAGCACCCCATCGTCATTTGGCTCCAACAGTCACGCGTGGCTGTCATACCACGCCCCCATCCAAACCAGCCCGCCGTGCCCTCTGTTGCACTCGCATCCGCTGCCTCAACCTGGTCGCCTGCTACTCGTCTGCATCTTCTCCTCGCACCGCCGCCCACCGCTGCCGCCTCCGCCTCTCAAGGTGCTCAACCTTATCTCCGTCTCGACTCCGCCTTAGCCTCGCACCGCCCTCGGCTCGCACCGCCCTCGACCCTCCACTTCTAGACCTTCGAACAACATGGCTGCTGCCTGAGCACTTGCACGTCCCAACGTCTGCATTTCGACCCGTTTCGGACTCCCGCTGCTGACCCCGGCTGGATGCGCTCGTGATGGCTCCCACGACTCACCTGTATTCGCCGCATCATCCGTAATCGCTCCCCAAGACCAGTCCCTCAGACACACACACACACAAACACGCACACGCACGCACACGCACACGCACTCGTTCCTGCAGGATCGCTCCCGCGCCATGCAGCCCTCATACCACCGCCCCTCGCCCCGGTCCGCCTCGGCCGCCAACAACCCCCAAACCAACCCCATACGAACAAACAACCAGCGGGACGACCGCTCTTCCTACGCCTACTCCGACTCGGATCCCTACAGTGATCGCGGCGTCGAGGAGGGTGACGGCGAGATGGCCATTCCCGATCAGAGAAACCACGTCAAGGTCAACCAAGTCATCCAGGTACGCCCGGCGCGGCTTCCATCCCATATCTCCTGTCTGTACCTAGACGCTGACTGGTCCAGAACTTCTTCACAAAGGCGGCTCTCACCATTGTAGCCTCGCGTGTCATTCTGCCACCTGGTTTCAACAAGAATGGCGACATCAGGCAAAATAAATGGGCATGTCCCTTCCCCTACCCCCTTCCTACACACGCGACTAACACTCCCAGTTCAACGTCGTCCTCGACGATACCGATGTCCTTCAGCCCGATCTCGCCGAATGGAAGACAATGGACGCCATGGCTGGCCAGCACCCGCCGCTCTGCATAGAAATCTACCTCGACACAAAGGGCTTGGGGCACCAGCAGTCCCTGGTCATACACGACGACAATGGCAAGCGGTGGGACGTCGCTGATGCCCTAAGCTCGACGCCCTCAGGCCGCCACGGCAGACCCACGCAGGTGGTGCTCGAGCGTTGGAAAATACACGTCGAGGACAGCGCATCGGTCCATCCGTCCGACCTCAACGAGCCCCTGCCTAACGTGTACAAGAAAGCAGTGGTCTTGTTCCGATCCCTCTACGCCTATCTCCGCTTCATACCCGCCTTCAAGTACTACAAGAGCATCGCTAAGCAGCCCGCCAACCACCCGTCGCTCAAGCTCGCTTACCGCATCACGAATGGCGATTTCAAGAGCCCGCAGCCAGACACCCTGAATCTGCCGCTCTACCCATCATCGGAATCGGTCACGGAGCGCCAAGACTTTGTTCCCTCCAACTCGCCTATTGGTCCCCTCTGTATCTCTGTCCAGTATCGCACCAACTGCGAGTTTAGCGTTGATGATTCAGAGTCCCTGCTAAGCTCTAAATTCATGGGCCTGGACGACACCTATTTCGAGCAGTCTAATCGGGGCACGGGCCAACTACCGGGATCGCTTCCTGTGAATAAGATGAACGCCCAAGATACGCCGGACGTCGGACAAGCATATGGGAGTTTGTCCACCTTCCACCAGGTTGGTCCGCCGACTGGAACTAGTCCAATCTCCGCCCTTCGCGCTGTCCGCGACATGCCAACTTCATCACCAACTTCATCACCCCCGCAAAAGCTGCCGCCTAACCACCGGGTAGCTCAAGGTTCAAAGTCCTCTCTGCGGTCTGGGGAGGTCCCGCAGTACCAGCGGCGAACTTCTGTCTCGTTCCAGCCGTTCAAAGCGGGCTCGCTTTCATCTTCGCCTGCTCCTGGACCAGGTCTCCACTCGCCGGGCAGCTCAGTTGGCCGGCCAGGCAGTTCATTCGGCCGGCCAAGCAGCTCATTCGGACGCACTGCAACACCCAGCTCGCTCACTCAACCTCGCAACCGGACATCGCTGACTGCTCTCCCCCAAACAGCGCTGAGGACACCATCGCTGCCAAATGACACTGCCTTCGCCTCATCCGCCTCAAGTTCCCCCAAACCGGCACCCATCGCTCGTTATAGTAGTAGTTTCGGCCATCGTCGTAGCAGGTTCTCCATAAGTGGTGGTAGCAGAACCGAAGACGACAACCTAAGCAGCGGCAAGGGTAGCGTCGCATCGTCACTCCAGCGCGGCTCGGACGTTCTGAATGACGGAGAAGGCGGCAGCTCAGGAGAAGTCAAGTCAGACGACGACAACATTTCCGATTTCCTCAAGCTTCTTGAAGCCAAGAAGGACTTGAAGAGTTTCAACCGGAGCGACAACGCGTCACGGGACGCAGCCATGCGGAAGACTACCGCCCAGCTTTCCAAATACCAGCGTCTGAAAGAGTCGCATACTGCACTCTCAGAATCTGTCTCATCTTCGATGATGCTACAACGATCCTCGTCATCTTCTAGCCGCCAGTTATCTAGTGTTCCTGCGATGATCGCCGGCAACTCCTTCTCCACTGCATCATCTCCCGGAAAACCAATCTCACCGCACACACCTCATACGCCAGCCATACCTTCTCGTCTCAGCGCCAACAGCATCATCGAGTATGAACCACGACGAAGTCGAAGTCGACCTGGCAGGTCCGCACGCGATACGGGTGCGGCGCACGTTCAAGAGCAGGGCGAGAGTGACGACCAGGGCACCAACGCTATTGATATTCCCACCTCGCCACGGCCATGGAACTATCCTCGCCGATCGAGCTCAGTGACTGAACAAGATCGCAACCTGCCCGAAGACGAGCCCGACATGTTTGGCATGCGCGCGGCAAGCCTTCCAGTTGTCGAGGCCGACCGTCCTCCGACATCAAGCGGCTTGTTTGCGCAGACAGAGACGCAAGCCAGCGCCAACCGAGACGAAACCGGTAACGGCAATGCGGACCCGCTCGATTCAGAAGACAACTTGCAGCGAGTGTCGACGTTGCCATACATGTCAGCCAAGCGCGGGAACCACCCCAGCGGCTCTCGCGGACGCGGCAGTTTCATTTCGCAGGACTCGTCAGCCAACCTTAGCTCGGGCGGCACCAGCTCAACGGAGCGACCCAACCGTTACAGCTTCTCCAGCCGCGGCGCGACGGCGCTCGAGGACGACGAGCCGCTCTTGTTCCAGATGAGCGAAATTGGCGCAGGCGGATCGCGCCGCAGCATCGACGATGCTCGCGGCGCCAACGCTGGTAGTGGCAGCGCAGGCAAGCGTGGCTCGCCGTGGCTCCGGTGATGGAAGCAAGCCGACAAAATGCATGTGCTGCTTATTCCTTCTTAATCCTATTACTGTCCTGACGGTTGTGGGGGCGCGTCTGGTTGGAAATGCACATACTGGACCAGCATCTTCACTCCCCCCTTTTTTCGCTTCCCCCTCCTTCGTGTGTTTTGTGTTTTGTGTTTTGTTTTTTTTCTTTCAACTTCTTTCGGCTATTTTGCTACGGCGCATTGGGATGAACACATGGTGGGCGCTCTACGGTTTTCCCCCCTCAGACTGCGCTAGGACATTGCGGGTGGGTGGCGTTTGGGTTTGTGCTGAGCGTGGGTTTGCGGGGTACACAGGTTGCTTTGGATCGTAGATAGGATCTGCATGGAGAGAGAGAGAGAGAGAGAGAGAGAGCGAGAGTTCATATGCAGTGAACAGAGCACCGGATGCACGGATGCGTGCTGGAGTAAGTACCTATAGGATAGGCAAATCATGATACGACGTTGCGTCACTGTTGTGCATGTTGGTATTGATACAAGTCTATTACACCTATACTCGTACAATCTATAGAAAAAAAAAGGAAGAGAAAAAAAAGGTGTATATTCATTTGTCCACAATTCCACTGCCCTACGCAGGCTTTACGCCCTTGTGAATGGCAGCGATTCCATTCGTCAGATCCTCGTAGCCCTTGCCGGGGACCAAGAACCCCGCGTCGCGAATCATGCCGCTGAACTCGTCCTGGCTGGGGAACTTTGCGATGCTCTCGACGAGGTACTGGTAGCTGTCGCGGTCGCCGGCAACGAGCTGGCCGATGAGGGGGATGGCGGCGAAGCTCCAGCGCTGGTAGAGGGCGTCGAAGACGGGGTTGTGAACTTTGCTGAACTCGAGGCAGGCGAAGACGCCGCCGGGCTTGAGGACGCGGTAGGCCTCGCGCAGCGCGACGTCCTTGTGCGTGAAGTTGCGGATCCCGAAGGCGACTGTGTACAGGTCGATGCTGGCGTCGGGGATCATGTGCAGGTTCTCTGCGTTGGCTTCGACGAAGTCGAGGCGCGGCGAGCGCGCGTAGGGGGTTGCAAGCGACCGCTTCTTGCCCTCGGCCAGCATGTCTGGGTTGATGTCGGCGACGGTCACGGCCGTGTGCGCGTCGTGGTTGATGTGCGAGGCGTGGTCGAGCATGCGGAAGGCAATGTCGCCTGTGCCGCCGGCGATGTCGAGGATACGCATGCCTTTTGTCGCGGGCGAAGACGTCAGCGGGTTACGGCCCGGGTTGAGGTTGCGCACGAAGTGGTCCTTCCACAGACGGTGGATGCCTAGCGACATGAAGTCGTTCATCGAGTCGTAGGATGAGGCGACCGAGGAGAAGACGGCGCCGACTGCGATGTGTTAGTCTTTTCTTTTTCGAGGGTCCCTTCTCTCAGAGGCGAAAGTAAAAGGCCCAGGTTGGGGACAAACTCACCCCGCTGCTCCTTGAGCGCCTCAGCAATCGTCTCGAAGCCAAAGTGTGTTGTGCCCTGCGAATTGGCAGATTTCGGAGGCGGCGGCGGCGGCGGCGGGCCTGTTGGGGGTGTCTGCTGCGCGCGGCGGGCAGCGCTGCTGAAGCATCGTGTGGGCTGGCGCGCGAGCACTTTGCCGACGCGTATCCTCGAAGCCTGCATTTTGGCCCGTGGGTGAATGCGAATGGAGTGAATGATGGCACGACTCTGTTCTTGGCGCAACTTTGTCGATGCGCGCGGGCACGTGCGCGCTTAAGCAGCCGACTTGGACTTGGACTGGCCTCACTCAACGCCAAACACGTGGGGCACGTCTTTTGGAGGAATCTGGAGGCATGTTTTTGTTGTCTCGCAAATTCACAAATCCACGAATTGTGTGGGTATGTTGGGGCCATTCCTCGACCACGTCTCTTGCTGGCTACCCCGTGCAGTTCCCGCGGCTGCTGTCCGCCTCGTCTCATCTGGGGTCGGTCGGCTCTCCCGCGTGAG
Organism: Neoascochyta sp. HWLR27; assembly: GCA_019775935.1. Lineage (NCBI taxonomy): Eukaryota > Fungi > Ascomycota > Dothideomycetes > Pleosporales > Didymellaceae > Neoascochyta > Neoascochyta sp. HWLR27. The sequence goes on from WODD01000261.1 coordinate 39,915, forward strand.
CCGAAGCTGGCCGTGGCTTCCATCTGCCTTCCCCGGATTCTATAATACCGGAGCCCCCGCACAAGCAATGTAGAACCTGCACACCTGCAAAATATCATGTCTTTCCGCTATGCTTCGCGCCGGCTGCGGCCGCTGCGCTTTGGGCCTGCCTCGGCCATCAATCGCCCTGCCGCCGTACAGAGCGCACCCGCTTGGACGAGGGGTGTTGCGTCGACACCGAGTGCTGAGAAGTATGATGCAGCCTCCAGCTTTGACTGCTGAATACCAACTGACTGACCATTTCAGAGTCCTGTTTCCTGGAGCCCTCAACAGCGAGTTTACAAACACACTCGAATTCCTGAGGCCGTCCAAAATTAAGGGCGCCATCCCTACCTACCGCGTCCTCAACCAGTATGGCGAGATCATCGACACCGCCACGGGCGCCGACACGGAGGATGCTGAAGCTCTGGAGCTGTACAAGAACATGGTCAAGCGTGAGTTCAGCCACGTCTCGGCGCATTGCATGACTGACGGCACCAGTAAGCATCATGGACCTCCTCATGTTTGAGGCCCAACGGCAGGGACGACTAAGCTTCTACATGGTACTTTTACCCCACAATGCGCCATATCGAACCCGACTGACAGAAAAAGGTTTCGGCAGGCGAGGAGGGTATATCGATAGGCACCTCGAGCGCCCTCGACCCGTCCGACGTCATCTTCTGCCAGTACCGCGAATCGGGCGTGTACATGCAGCGAGGCTTCACCCTCGACGACTTTATGAACCAGCTCTTTGCAAACTCCAAAGACAACGGACTCGGCCGCAACATGCCCGTCCACTACGGCAGCGCCGAACTCAACATCCACACCGTCTCCTCGACCCTCGCAACCCAGATCCCCCACGCCGCCGGCGCCGCATACGCCCTCAAGATGCAAAACACACAGAACCCCACGTCGCCTCCCCGTGTGGCCGCCTGTTTCTTCGGCGAGGGAGCAGCAAGCGAAGGCGACTTCCACGCTGCTCTCAACATCGCTGCCACGCGCCAGGTCCCATGCATCTTCATCTGCCGCAACAACGGATACGCCATTTCGACGCCGACCAGCGACCAGTACCGCGGAGATGGCATCGCGAGCCGCGGCGCGGGCTACGGCATCGACACGCTGCGCGTCGACGGCAACGACATCTTTGCGGTGCGGCGGGCGACTAAAGAGGCGCGGCGCCTGGCGCTCGAAGACGGCGGCCGGCCCGTTCTCATCGAGATGATGGCGTACCGCGTGGGCCACCACAGCACGTCTGATGACTCGTTTGCATACCGGCAGCGCGTCGAGGTCGAGGACTGGAAGCGGCGCGACAACCCCATTACGCGGCTGCGCAAGTGGCTCGAGGGCCGCGGGCTGTGGGACGAGAGCCGCGAGAAGACACTGCGGAGTGCACTGCGAAAAGAGGTACTGGCTGCGTTTGAGCGCGCCGAGAAGCTCAAGAAGCCCGCCATCAAGTATGCGTTCTTGGATGTGTGGGGCGAGTTGACGGCCGAGCAGAGGGACCACATGGAGGAGCTACGCGATGTACTAAGGAGGTACCCCAAAGAGTACGACTTGGACATGCATGAGGGGGGTGCGGCGGGGCTAGATGAGGTGTTGGATGCGAAGACGAAGTAGGCATGTCATGGCACGATACCAAGATTAGACTTTGAAGCAATAAAGGCCATCAAGAGAAGTACGGTCTGATTCGTCAAAGACATTAAAGACGTGCAGGCGGTCCAAGGAAAGAAACCAATAAACAAACTACAAGGCTGGAATACACCACACCGACCAACCCCAATCAGTGCTCACAAAGATGCACCGTCAACCCCGTACTCCCAAAAAACGCCCACGTCTGATCCGGCTGCGGCTCGCCCTCCCACCTGATCCCCTGAACACCCTTCCCCTGATCCCCCTCAACCGTGATGTTCTCCCCCCAAAACGCAAACCCATTGGCCGTGCTCAAACTATAGTAGATGCTCTCATTCGCCTTGAACGTGTAGCTAAGCTGCAGAACAGGGCGCCCCGTGTACAGGTCTGATTCGCCGCGCGTGATTTTTATCGCGGTGCCCACGCGGTTGAAGAATTCTTCTTGCGTCCAGTAGGTTGAGGGCGCTACGGATGAGGTAGGGCCCGTGGTGCTCGAGACGGAAGTTATCCAGACGGGGAAGGAGCATGTGTTGTGGATTGTCACCGAGGGGGCCGAGAGCGTGGTGGTTGCGAGGGCTAGGGGGGCGAGGTGCGTGAGACGCATTTTTTTGGGTGGTGGGTGCTGAAGTTGATGGAGTGAGGTGGAGGTGTGCTTGAGTTGGTTGTTGGGTTGATAGAAAGGGTACATGTCTAGCCTTTATACCCCAATCCCCCACCGCCTTGCGCCCGCTGTGCACGAGAGCTCACGACCAGCAGAAATTAAACTGTACACCGTCTCCGCCTCATGTAAGGTCACGCGTTCTGGCGTCAGGTGTGGCAACATGGTGCCGTGGTCCCGCAGTGAAGCCACCGTCGGTTGTCGAGGTGAACGAGGACCAGCTCGCGCTGCGGTTCACTGGACAATGTAAGGTCGAAAAGCAATTATTCAACGTGATACAGGACTATCCCAGGCTACCGTGTCGTGGTACCAGGGGGCAGATGCAGGTACAGTTGTTGGGCTGTACCTGCGTGGACATGGCGCCGTGGCGAATAGAAGGTGGACACAGAGCTCTTGCTGAATGGATGCGTGGGAGGCAGCAGTGAGCAGCGACTTGACTATTATAGTGCGTCGTGTGTGTGTAAGTTGTACCCAGTCTGCGCAGGGCAGATGACGCAACAAGGCGCCTGTTAGATGTCATGAGTGGGTTAGTGTGTCGACTCGGCGCATGGGCGTCAGCCAGAGTGCTCCACAGGCTTGAGCAGTATGTGACTCTGGTGAACCTGAACTACAGCTCAAATTGGACCCTGTGGCTCTGGACTGCGTGGCCTCTTGCATGGTAGGCTGGTAGGTGCTGTAGCGGGCCGAAGAACGCCCTTGTTGGCGGCGCGAGGGAGACGCGGGCGGGTTGGGGCTAGGGGCAAGTAAGGCGCGTGACTGAACGTGTTTGTGTGCCTGTTGGTGTGCGTGTTTGGTGTTGCGACATGTCGTCTGTTGTCTGTCGTCTCGTCTATCGTGTAGTCTGGGGTAGGTGGTGGTTGGCGGTGGATCCCCGGCAACGCCAACGGCTAAGGGCGGGCGGACTAGGCGGGCTAAACCCACGCACCTCGGCTCTACTCCACATTCCGCGACGTCAGCTCCAGTCCTCCGCAAGCGCCCTGCGGAAAGCCGCCGCCGCCGCCATGTGATATGACAGCCAGTGCCATTATTTGCCCTCTTCCGCCGCTCCAGCATAACCCATCTTTCTTCTTTGTTTTCCAACTTGCTTTTTAGTGTTATATCATGTCCTCTGCCGCCCTCCGCACATCAATGAGAATGGCCTCGCGGCCGCACCAGCGCCTGGCCAGCATCCAGAGGCAGTTCAGCGCCTCGGTCCAGCAGAACAAGCAAGTCAGGGACGCCTACATTCTGAGTGCCAGCCGGACACCCACCGCAGTCGTACGAGCACCGCCCACATGACATGACTTGACATGACGCACCAGTGTAATCTTCCTAACACGCCCGCAGTTCAATGGCAGCTTCACAACCGTCTCCGCCACCGAACTCGGCGCCACAGCAATCAAGTCGGCCCTGGCAAAGTCAAACGTCCCCGTCGCCTCCATCGATGCCGTCTACATGGGCAACGTGCTCGGTGCAGGCGTGGGCCAAGCTCCTGCGCGCCAGGCTGCCATCTTCGCCGGCCTGCCCACCAACGTCGAGGCCACGACCATCAATAAGGTCTGCGCCTCGGGCCTCAAGGCCGTCAACCTCGCCGCCGCCTCGATCGAGCTCGGCCAGGCCGAGGCCCAGATCGCCGGCGGCATGGAGAACATGACGCGCGTGCCCTACTACCTCAACCGCGCCAGCCAGCAGCCCGCCTTCGGCCACCAGAAGCTGCAGGACGGCCTGATTGCCGACGGCCTGTGGGACGTCTACAACCAGATCCACATGGGCAACTGCGCCGAGAACACGGCCAAGAAGCACAACGTGACGCGCAAGGAGCAGGACGACTACGCCATCCTCAGCTACAAGCGCGCCCAGCAGGCCTACAAGGACGGCCTCTTCAAGGACGAAATCGCCCCTGTCACGGTCAAGTCGCGCAAGGGCGAGACCGTCGTCGAGGAAGACGAGCAGTACAACAAGCTCAAGCTCGACAAGGTCTCGACGCTCAAGCCCGCCTTTGAAAAGGGCCCCGACGGCACCGTCACCGCGGCCAACAGCTCGCCGCTCAGCGACGGCGCCTCGGCCCTGGTCCTCGGAAGCAAGGAGATTGCGCAAAAGTACGGCAAAGACAGCCGCGTGCTCGCCAAGATCATCACATACGCCGACGCCTCAGTCGGTAGGTTCCCTACAAAACCCCTTTCCCTCCACCTCTAGATCAGACTAACACCCCTCACAGACCCAATCGACTTCCCCATCGCGCCAGCCTCCGTCGTCTCCAAGCTCCTCTCGCAATCGAATCTCTCAAAGTCCGACATCGCCGTGTGGGAATTCAACGAAGCCTTCGCAGCCGTCATCAAAGCAAACGCAAAGCTCATCGGCCTGGGTGACGACAACGTTAACCCCCGCGGCGGCGCCATTGCGCTCGGCCACGCCCTCGGCAGCTCGGGCAGCCGTATTCTTGTCACCCTGTTGCATCAGCTAAAGGTTGGCGAGTACGGTGTTGCGGCGATTTGTAACGGCGGTGGCGCTGCGACGGGGATTGTTGTACAGAGGGTTGCCGAGGCGTGAGGGGTTGTTGGTGTATGTATTGAGGGGGTCCTTTCGTCGATGCCCGCGAGCGGTGGAGCGCGAGGACGTAAAAATGTTTATTTCACGGATACCTGACTATATATGCAAGAGTTGATGAATGCCAAGTACGAATCTGACATGGTTACAAGTCTTCATTGTCGTCTTGGAATTATGACTAGTCATTAAGCAGATACACCGAGATGAAATGTCAACACGACAGCATAGCCAGACGCCCTCACCTCCCTGCTCGAAAAAAAAGGATCCATGCCACGCCACGCCACACTCGCCCTCGACCCAACTCAACCCAAACAACCCAACCACCCATCCAGAGCGCCAAAGGGGTATAAACAAGAACCGCACCTCCCTCGTTCCCTCGGGGAGAATCACCCCCTCCCCCTGCCCCTCCCACGCCCACTCCCCGAGCGCGCCATCTGCACGCCGCCACCATGCCCGCTCCCAGGCGTGTTTCCACCCGCGTCGCTATACCCCGCCATGGAGCTCTGCGCGCTCATCGGGACGCCGCCGAGGCCCGCGCCGACCTCGAGGTGCGGCACGACGGAGCGCACATGCGACGTGATTTCGTTGATGGGCTCGGCGAAATTGGGCGCCTGCACTTGGTAGTCGCGCGCCTTGACCGGGTGGCAGGCGGCCTGGAGGAGGCGCTCGTTGAGCTCGTCGTCGGGGCGCGCTTCGCGCAGCATTAGCTTGAGGTCTTGCTCGACGTCTTGTGGGGCCAGCGGTGGTGGTGTTGGGGCTGAGGCGTTAACTTTTTGGAAAATCTTGGCGTCGAGCACGAAGGGTGGGTTGTAGATAAAGGGGATTTGCCCGTTGGCCATCGAGGCTGGGTTGAAGGCTGAGCGCGTCGCGCCGCGGGTAGCGTGCGGATTCGAGGATACCTGGCGGGCCATGTCCGAGGCGCCTGGGACGTCATCCGAGTCCTGGTCTGCGTCTGCGCCGTCGCCGTTTTCAGAGTTGTGGTCGCCGTTTGTGCCGTTTGTGCCGTTTGTGGCCTCGGGGGCAGCCTCGGTGTTGCGCATCTTGGCGAAGAAATTCGAGGCGACGGTTGTGGCTTGCGTCTGGGCCATGTTGAGCTCCTTTTCGGTGAAGAGGCGGTCAATGGAGAAGGCGGCAGATTCAAACTGGGCGTTGATGGTACGCGCCTTGGCCTCGCGGAAGGGCGAGCTGATGCCCATGTCGGCGTTGCGGCCAGCGGGGCCAGGCGAGTCGTTTTCGATTTCCTCAAACAGCTTGCGCTTGCGCTTGTTCTCTGCATTGGCCGCCAGCTCCTCCGTCTCGCCGAACTTGTGTCCTGTACGCCGTGTTTTGCGTGGTGCTTGCGGCCCGCCCGGGCTGGCAGGGTTTCCAATGCTGAACTGGTTGGGGTGGAGTAGCATGGCGTTGCTGTCGGACAGGTCGAGCTGCTCCTTCTCGCGCCGCAGCCGGCTGGAGCGCTGCTGCATGCTCGCAATGAGGCGCTCACGGATCGTGGCGGCGAGCAGCTTGTGTTCTTCTTCGGCGATCTGCACCTTGTACAGGTGGGCGTTCTCGAGTTCGTTTTTCGTGTTTTCGTGTTTGTTCTGCATGGGTAAGGGTTCAGGGTCAGCAGGCGGCTATGTGCAGCAGCGAGGCACACTCACCCAGAGCATGGTCAGATTGTAGTCGCGCTCCTCCATGGCGTCGTTGACAGCATCGACAAAGCGTGAGTAGTATTTGCCGCACTGCGCAATGTAGTCGGTGCCAGCGCTCGGCGCAGTCGGCACTGCATTGCCCATGATCTGCGCAACCAACTCCGACGCCTCTTCTCCGGCATCGTCGAGCGGCTTGTTGGCGTAGCAATCGGCCTTTGTGATCAGGTTGATGTCGGCCTGCAGAGCGGCTAGCTGGGCCCTGTAGTGGCTGTCCCGGTTGTCCGAGAACGAGGCCATCATGTCGGAGAGCTTGTCGGCCAGCATGTTGCGCCGCTTGTCGCGCTTCGAGGGCTGGGGCGCAGGCGACGTCGCTGTATGGCCGAGCGGGAAGTTGTCCGCCGGCGAGGGGCTGCCGTTTCGCACCATGGTTGCGAGAGTGCTGGTAGGTAGTGTAGTCAAGCGCAGCGAACTCTTTGCCGGCTATCTGCTGGCCAGAGGATCGAGGGAGATGTCGTGGAGTCCTGACAAGGTGCGACTGGGCAGGCAATGGATCGCTATCGCTACAGCGCAACAGGCATGTAGAAGGGAGTCTGTCTGCAGTGCAGTCTGTGAGCGGGAGCGTTTGCGAGAGTGAATGGTGGATTTGGTCAAGACGGCCGTCACTAAGCCGACGCTCCACCACTGCCGACCACCGACGTCTTAGTCATCACCAGCCACGGAGGAGGTAGGTATACCGTTCGAGCCTTGCTCCTGAACAGCGATCATTGTTCAAAATTCACGTTTTAAACATAACTATAACTACATGGTTGAGTCAAGCGCGACGACGTAGAATCTTTGTCTACCAGCAGGCTGTGTTCAAGTACAATTGGATAAGATGCATAGCTAGTTACCCGTCCACCACCTCCTCTCCCTCGTCGTCTTTTCTATCCCTCGAAATCTCATCTTCCTCTTCCCCGTCGTCTGTTGCACAAACATCGTCATCTGTGGTGAAGTTCACATCGGCGCCAACATCCAACGTCTCGGCGAACCATCCTTCGAGCTCATCTTCGAGTTTTTCGCAGTCGTGTGAGTCGAGCTTGTATTTGAAGCATGTCTTCACTATGCATACTTTGATGTTGGTGTCGGATCGCTGCAGGATGCGGCTCCTGGCTGCGAGGACCGTGCTGAGCGGCGTGGAAACGGGCCTGGAGGCCGGCAGTGGTTTGGCTGAGGTACGGAAAATGGCGAGCACCAGAACAAGGAAGTCGAGGATTGTGGGTAGAATATGCATGGGTATGTCTAACGAACTGGGTTCGAGATCAGAATGGGATGGGATACTTCCTTCTCCTTTTAATCTGGTGGTTATATATTTTGGGCAGCAATCCTACTCTGCATGGTGTTCAAGTCCCATGCTTCTGTGGGACTCAACCACAAATCTTCAGTAGACCGACCACGGAACTAACCACTTGGATGCATCGATTCGTACCCAGAGCATAGAAACTCAAGCCACTTCAGCCGTGGATCCTCAATCAAAAGCTTCAAGAAGCTAAGCTGACCAAATTGTGCTAGAGCAGTCATTGAGAGCCATATACCATACACGTTCCTGGGCGAGAAGCAACATATCCAGTGGATGAATAGTACAAAAGATAGATATTGTGAGCTTACCATTTCGGATACAGTGTTGTATGAAAGAGAGCAACTACAATGACTGGTGAACTGCGACTAGACGTGCTGACTCGCACCCTGCGCTTATCGATAAGGCGTCGGCGTCGGCTTCGGCCCAGATGAACCAGAACGACCTTGATGAACACCTGAGGCATGCATGAAACGCTGCTCACTTCAGCTCCTGGCTACTCGACCTTAAAGACCAACACACCCTCAAAATGTTCGCCGCGCTCAAACTCGATTCATAATCTGACTTTTTCTTTCCCTCACCTTCCTAATCCTAATTCCACATCACGTCCAGCTCGCCCCACCCCACCACACAACAGCCCGCCATGCCACAACAACCCGACATCTCCATGGCCACGGCGACGCCGCCCGCAAGAGAGGTCGCCGTGAAGCTGCCCAAGAACCACACGATACCCGTGGAGCCATGGCACCAGTTCATGTCGATTGACATGATCTGGAACGTGCTGGGGTACACACTGTTCCACCCGTTCGTGTCATGGATCATTGTGCTGTGCCTGCGGGCGCAGTACACGCCGTGGACCAACCTGGAGATGCGCATCGCAATCGCATGGTCCATCGCCATGAGCGCCATTGGCATCGTCAACATCATGAGCGACCGCATCGCTTTCGGCGCCTTCAGAGAAGTCGACTTGAGCGACGAGGTCATCGTCATCACGGGCGGCGTCGACGGCTTGGGCGGCCTGCTCGCAGAGACGTATGGCATGCGCAGCGCCAATGTCGCGGTGCTGGATATCAAGCCTGTCGACGACGACGAGGCTGAGGAGAAAGGCGTCGTGTACTACCAATGCGACGTCGGCGACGCGAAGCAAGTCGAGGCCGCGGCGGCGAAGATTGTAGAAGACGTACGTCCCCCCGCCACTGCGTGCATGTACACAGGCGCTCGTACTGACTGAGACCCGCAGCTCGGCCCGCCCACAATCCTCATCAACAACGCCGGCATCGTCCGCATGAAATCCATCCTCGACTCGACCGCCGAAGATGTCGAGCAGTACGTCCCCCACCCCTCCAGCGAACACAACCCACTAACAGCCCCAGAACCTTCCGCGTAAACACCCTCTCGCACTTCACGACCCTCCGCGTCTTCCTCCCGCACATGCTCGCAGCCGGCCGCGGCACCATCGTCACCGTGTCCTCTGTGCTGGGCCACCTGGGCGCCGCCAACCTGTCCGCGTACACGGCGTCCAAGGCGGCGCTGCTCGCCATGCACGCGTCGCTGCGCGCCGAGCTGGCGCAGCGACCCGAGGCAGAGATAAAGACGATTCTCGTCACCCCGGGCCAGATGAGCACGCACATGTTTGCCGACGTCGAGCCGCCCAGCCGCTTCTTTGGACCGACCGTCACCCCTGCTGAGGCGGCCAGGGCGATTATCAAAATGGTCGAGAAGGGCGAGAGCGGCGAGATTGCACTGCCGTTGTACTCGCGCTATGTCCAGTGGTTGAGTGTTCTGCCCTTTGGTGTGCAGGCCATTGCGAGGAGGTGGAGTGGGCTGGATAGTGCGGTTCCCAGCAAGACAGGGGTGCAGGGCAAGGAGAAGAGGTAGAGGGACGCATATGATACCCGGGGTGTGCACGAGTGTGGATGGTGTGTTGTCTTGATACGGGTGATGAATGTAGTTTATATTTTTTTGTGAATATTCTAAGCATGTCTATATCAGTAAAGGACGATGATGGGAGGAGATTCAGGAGCAGGAATAAAATTTCCACCACCAAGACCAGTGACATCGTGAAAAGCGTAATACAACCCCCATCCCACCCCTGCTACGATTATTGAGAATATTAAGAAGAAGCTAATGCAAAGCTTCAAGCCGGTCCTCCGCCACGCACTCGCCTCCGTGCGCCTGCAGAAACGCGGCGCTGCAGGACGCTGTGTCGAGCGAGCCGTGTGTGGGCCCAGAAAGTACGCATGGGACCGCAAGAATCCGTAGTAGGTTCCGACAGAATACTCCTCATCAGCAAGAGAGCCGGCCCGAGTGAGGGCGCGGGGAGGAGACACAGGACTGTTGGAGATGGGTGGGTCGACGAGCCAAGGCATATACAGAGCGGCGACAGAGTTGGTGTCGAGGTCGTTTGTCCTTTCTGGGGCTTGGATTGGCGTCGATGGGGGTGATTCGTAATCAGGCAGGTCATCGTCGACTTGGTAGGGTGGTGGGAGGTCGCCAGAACGTTTGGTGTTGGACATGTTGGGCGAACCTTGAGATTTGGGGCTTGGATGCTCAGTCGTGTGTTTAGTGAGGTGTTCTTTAGGGTTATATAGGGAAATTGCGTTGTAATGGTTATTCCCTGGCTGTGATTGAAGCAGCTGATGGTTGTAACCATGGTTCATACAGATGGCGAGCCGGGGAATTGGAGATGGGTGATTCATGGCAGTAGGAGAGTTGGGTGTTTTCTGAGACAATGGTACTGAGGCTGAGCTCGTGTCGACCTGGGATTGAAGAATAGGAAGAGGTGAGAGCCAGGGATGCGGCGACTTCCTTTACTTGGTGGATTACTTGGTGGATAGTTACTGGTTCTGCTGACGGTATTATATCTACACATAGTTGAATCTACTTTGCTACTAGCCATGGATCTTACTCTGTAATATCGAAAGTGAATCGTGTTCTCCACAAAGCTTGACTCCGCAAAGCTGGTTCACAACCGTGGAAAGACAGAGCCGACTGTGGCGCAGGCTTGCGTGGCGTTGGGTGAAGGAAATAGCTGGATGGACCGTTGACATATCTCGCAGATGACTTGGAGCAGTACACTCTGGTTTCTTGTCTTGGTATATCGATCGCCATCTGAGAACGATTGCATAGTGGAGTGATGATGATAATGATGATGTCGTCGTGTGACAGCGAAGGTGAAGTTGACCGCGGCGTTAAGGCGAGTGGAGCAGCGGCGATGGCGTCAATGCACGGCGAATGGTTGCAGCGGCGCTGACTACAACCCTCCATGATACCTGCTGGAACAGAGTAGAAGCAGCCCGAAGGCAATTCACCGTCATTCGGCCCTCTATTCACCCAAGCCCGCCCTCACTCGTACGACCGCTTGCTTCCGCCGCACCCGAACCCTTCATGCAGTCCTGAACGCACGACAACGCCGCGCAGGCCATCATCGCCATCGCCATCGACCTTGGCTGCCCTCGCCCACGCCGCCATCATGTTCACCAGTTTTACCGGCAACACGCGGCGACCGCGGCAGGTCAATCTCTCTGGTCGCAAAACGAATCCCTTTGGTACCCCCGGTACAGGCGCCGGGTCACAGGCTGCCCTCGACCGTGCCCAGCAAGAGCGAGCACAGCGCCAGCGCGAGCGCGACACCCTCAACGCAGCAAAGAAGATACAGCGGGTTTGGAGAGGCCATGCAGGCAGGCAGCAGGTCTCAGGCTTTCTTCGCCAGGAATGGGATACCTTGGAGAGCCCAACAAATGCCCCGCCAGCAGCCGCAGCCTACCGCTCAGAGGATGAGGCGCTTGGCCAACTCCAGCGGCTGCTGCGGTTTGCTTCTGTACGCAGCGAAGACGATGTTCGACGGATACAGCACTTTGGCGCTCGACAGCAGGCGACGCTGCAGAGCCTAGGCGCTCTCTCGGACACAGCATGGCCACTGGCATACCTGAGACTGGAGCGGCTCATACTGGTATCTCTGCAACGGGAGAGCAAGAACTCGGCATCATCTTGGGATAAATATAAAGGCCCTGTTGCGCTTTTGCGTTTCGTCGCTGAGCAGATACCCTCCGAGACATCTCAAAATGCCGAACGCTTCTACCAAACCCTCGCCGACATCGTCTGCAGGCTTTCACCTGCGTCGGAAAATACGAATACACTTGATCCGGACGCTTGGGAAACCTTGTTTAGCACCATTATTTCGCCTTTGAAGACAGTGACTGGCTACACATTAGACGCATACGAGGCGTTTGGCTGCATCTTTATGGCGCTTCCACTGTTAAGTTCAGATTCGAAATCGGTCCCCATCAACAAGTTCCGAGACTCGCTTGCTGAGTCCCTCAACTACAAATTATTAGCCAATGCGCTCGCAACTCTATTCCGAAATTCAAACATACATACACATCCCCAGGTGGAGAGCTCGACTAGCCGTTTGCGGCTGCTAAGCTCTTTCATCTACTTCCACCGCTACGCCCATAACTTCGACACACCTGAAGCTTATGCTGTCCACCAGGACTTTGTCACAGTTGTGTCCACGCTGTTGAATGCACTTCCAGCAACTATTATCGAGGAACAGGACACGATCACAAACGTCACCGACGATGATGACTCCGAAGCAATAAGCAACTTCCAAAAAGAACAAGTGCTGTCTCTTGTGAACCAAGAAGGCATCGGTAGCTTGCTGGCTGGGTCGTCCCGATCTTCAACAGCGTCAGACGACGAAAAGATTGAGGAGGCACGCCAGTTGGCAAATTATGCCTTGGCATTACTCCGTTTCTTTCCGCGACGAGGTGACGAGATCCGAATGTGGCTCTACATTGGCCCATCAGATACGCGATCCGGCAGGAGCACAAGGAACACACCCGCGATTCGATACTTCTGGGAAGCTTCAAAACGCTCGTCCGTCTTCGCGACCATTTTCAAGGACTCACGAGCGGCCATCGAGCTGCTGAAGCCAAAGACTGTGGCAGGTGGCTCCAATGAGCGCTCTGGCGCTTCAAATCTTGGACAACATGGGTTCTGGCAGCCAGCGCGACAGGAAATAGACCGCGAGGCTGTCAGCGCAGATGAATGGAGAGTAATTCTTGTATTTCTCGAACTGTACACTTTCGTACTGAAAGTGACGGACGACGAGGAGTTTTTCTCTGCTGGACAACACGATATCTACTCCAACCAGGTTCGCGACAACGGGTTACCTCTGTCCGAAGTGAAGGACTTGACAACTTTCCTCAAGAACTTGGGATTCACGCTCTATTTCAATGCAGCGGATATTACAGCGGCAGAAGAGCGCGCTGATGTTAGCTCCGGCATCACCTTCTACAATACCAAGGCAGCTGAAAACCAAGCCCAGAAGCAGTCTTCCGAGCCTTCCGTTGGAGGTGTAGCAGGATTAAGCCTTGATTATGTAAAGGGACTTGTAACCGGACTCCTTCGCATGGTGTATGAGAGGGACTCACGACGAACCTTCTTGCCATCTGACCATTGGCTGATGACATCACGATTTGACATGACTGGCTTCATTCCAGCGGTCGTGGAGGAAGAAGAGTCTCGCCACAAGATCCAAGAAGAAGATGCAGATGACATGGATGTGGACGAGGAAGAAGACGACTTCGATGACACACCACAGCTCATCGGCACAAGCCGAATCCAGCAGCAGCGGCGACTTGAGAGGATGCAACGACAGCAGCGCAAGGCTTCGAGGAGAAGGTATCTGCAAGCTGTTGCTCCACGCCTGGAAATCCTGCAGAACATGCCGTTTTTCATCCCCTTCACAACTCGAGTGAAGATATTCCGCGAGTTTGTTCATCTGGACATGACCAAGAGACGAGGGAGCACTGATCCCGAGGCTTGGAGGTGGAGAATGATGCAGCAACCTGGCGCCCAGGCATTTGACAAGCACGCCGCTCGGATTCGTCGCGAAAACGAGTTTGAAGATGCCTTTGAACAGTTCTACCCTCTTGGCCAGGGACTCAAGGAGCCCATACAAATCACTTTCATGGATCAGTTTGGTGCACCTGAAGCTGGTATCGATGGTGGTGGTGTCACCAAAGAGTTCCTTACTAGTGTCACAAACAGGGCTTTCATGCCAACAGATTCTGTTGATATGTTCATCGAGAATGACCAGCATCTTCTCTACCCCAATCCTGCAGCTGTTGAAGAACACAAGGAAGCTTTAGGCCAAGCTGGGCTTCGCATAAACTCGCCAGAATACCGACTGCAAGTTACCGAGTTGCTTCACCGATACGAATTTCTGGGCCGCATTATCGGCAAGTGTCTGTACGAGGGTATTCTCGTAGACGTCAACTTTGCTCCTTTCTTCCTCCGCAAATGGGCGTTGACAGGCGGCGTGGGATCTGCTCCTAACGAATCTGGTTATCGTCCTACATTGAACGACCTCCGCGATCTGGACGAGGAGCTGTATCAGGGTTTGCACAAGCTCAAGACCTACCCAGGGGACGTTGAAGATTTCTCTCTTAACTTCACTGTCACCGACACGGTTGTTGTCGACCACACCACCAGCCCCAAAAAGACCAAAGCCATCACAAAGGACTTGAAGCCGGGCGGCGCTGACACGGCTGTCACCAACCAAAACCGCCTTGTCTACATCAGCTACATGGCACGTCACCGACTACAGAACCAGCCCTACCTCCAGACAGCGGCTTTCCTTCGTGGTTTGAGCACCATGGTGCAGCCATCGTGGCTGTCCATGTTCAACCAGTCTGAACTACAGACGCTCATTAGCGGCACAAAACAATCTATTGACATTGAGGACCTCCGCCGCAACACACAGTACGGCGGCACCTATGTCATCGGCGACGACGGCCTCGAGCACCCAACTGTGCAGCTATTCTGGAAGATCATGAAGGAAATGTCCGATGGCGAGTGCCGCGCAGTTCTCAAATTCGTAACAAGCACACCACGCGCGCCCCTCCTCGGCTTCGGCACCCTCAATCCCCGTTTCAGCATCCGCGACGGCGGGAGCGACCAGGAGCGACTGCCGAGCACCAGCACATGCGTCAACTTGCTTAAGTTGCCCATGTACAAGGACGAGGCCCTGCTCAAGGAGAAGCTGCTGTACAGCGTCTTTTCTGGGGCCGGATTCGATTTGAGTTAGGTTTATCGCGTTGTGTGTGTGGATTGGGCGCAAGGGTGGTGTGGGTTCGTTGAATTAGCATTGCATACAGCTACTGATAATTAGTCTGTTCGCCGAACTACCGCGTTGAAATTCACACTCTGACTTTGCAGCCATGCAGCCCTATCATTTCTAGCCAGGAACTTCTTATCCTTTTAGGGAATTGATAATTCAACCCCTGCTGCGCGATTTGCTGAAATCTAGGACCTGGAGGCCCTCATGGTGATGGTGTGGTAGGTAGTTGAAGTAGGTGGGTTGGTGCACGCGTTCGTGCTGATGCGAACAGACTAATTACCTAGTACTGTAACATGGGAAGGGTGATGACTTGACTTTGTGCATCGTCTCTGGTCTTCGTTCTCTCGGGCACTCTAGCTGCTTATCAGACGTGCTCCCACCACGTGATTAACGGATTCATAGTGGCTGAGATCCACCCAACTCAGCCTCGTTGTATATATTGTTCCTTTGGCTTTCCCAAGTTCCCTTGTAACTTCAGCGCTCTTTCTGCTGGCAGATACCGACCCACTGAAAGACGTGGACAGAAACTTCAAGCACACCACGCAACGAAGAGTTCCGAGAGACACGTGTGTAACAAAAATGGAGTCAGCAAACCACGACAGCATCTCCTTGGATGAGCTTTCACGAGAAACCAACGGCACCGACCTCGACTAGACCGGATCGGACTCTCCTCGAAAGACCGTTGATGTTAAGATTGCATCGTCTACCAAAGCTTCATGCAGTGACAGAGCAAAGGCTAGTGAAACCCATACAGAAGAGTAACTTGCTGCTGACAGAATGAAGCCTTTCTACGAGTACAGACCCTTGGAAACCGTTTCTACTATACGCCTTCTGCAGACCAAGTGTACCAAGCGATGCAATATCGAGACTGGTCTGCCCGTGTTGATATTCGATAGTGCATAAAACGCTCGGCGATATTCCCGTACTACGAGACTTTATCCTACGTCTGGGGTACCTCTGAGCGCAATGAAACTATTGAACTGCAAGAAAAACCCCATCTCCGCATTACCGAGACATTACATGCGGCTCTACCATTCATCACCAGGCACTGCAGGACTCCGTACCTATGGATCGATCAGATATGCATTGATCAGGACAATCCACAAGAGAGGGGTCACCAGGTGTCACTCATGGGTCAGATCTACTCGGGATGCTCTTGTGTGATAGTCTGGGTCTTCTCTTTAGAAGCCAAGCAGGATCCATCAACACTTACCACCAGGCGGACTCCAGCCAAACCTGTGTCAGAGTTTCCCATCAGAAGTGACGCAGACTGACGTTATTTGATGAACGACCCGAAGACTTACCTTATGCTCTTTGACACCTGCGAAGTGTTTTTTGGTTCACCATACCTTGGAAGAGCCTGGATAATCCAAGAACTCGTGCTGCCGCCTAACTCCAGGATCATCACATGCCCTCATGGAGCTCTCCATTGTTACTGCTCAGCAATTTCATTCAAAGCACTCTGCAATATAGCCAGAATGTTGCGTAGTACACGGCGGTCAAACCAAGCTCAGCTCTCCAGAGATGTCCAGATGAAATGGTTTCGTCATTCTGCCACAGGGCCTAGCTTGGACTGGGAAAGCGTGCGACTGGATTACATCTCGAACCTACGGTCAAACCACCGCGATATAGTGAACCGGAGGAAACTCAATCTACCACCCAATCCTTCGAGGGCGGTTCTAAGGATCGATTTACTTCTCAACGAATTCACGCCATCCGCAAAGACTTCAGAGATCCTCGACCGACTCTAAGCCTTCTATGGTATGAACACGGAAACCTCCATCACCCTAACGCCGAAATATGGAATAGAGTTTGCAGATGCTCTGCTGTCATTTACTCGTTCTGTGATAGAGGGCAGAAAAACTCTATCCATTTTTGATATCGTGTATCGACGACCCGTCGACCGTCAGAATATGAAGATGAAGATTTCCTATTCTCTCAGCTCCCATCGTGGGTTCCCAATCTGAGCTATTCAGGAGCATCTAATACATTTCACCTTGGACAAATCCAGAAAATTCGGCCCAAATCTCTGTGGAACTCGTCGCTCAGCCTTTGCGGTTATGAAGATTGAGATTTCCCATTCTCTCAGCTCCCATCGTGGGTTCCCAATCTGAGCTATCTAAGAACATCTGATACATTTTATGTTGGCAAAATCCAGGAAGTTCGGCCAAATTCCCTGTGGTATCCGTGGCGCGGCCCTTGCGATTCTCCAACTCTCCATGTTCGTGGAAGAATACTGGTGTTGGGACCATAAGGGATCAAACCCACGAAGGTTGACCGACAGGCATAACAGACCGACCACAATCGGGACTAGTGTTGGTTACACC
>WODD01000261.1:57232-115114 GCA_019775935.1 Neoascochyta sp. HWLR27
CTGGATTCTCTGGCGGAGAATATACCAATACCCTGGAGACAACATGGGTTTGTGGAAAATCTTTGTGTCGCGCTTTTGAGTAGCGAACATGCATGGGAAGCACTTCACGCTCGTTCCCCATCGCAAACTGTTGGCGGCAAAGAGATGATCAACAGCAGCTGTCATCTTCCGAAACCTTCATTGTTTGGTCTTTGTTGAGTCATGCTCCTAGAAAGAGAAGATTAGTCGCTGGAATTTACAGATGTTGGTAAGCTCGGAGCCTTTGTCCATCGCCTTCTTCATATGTCACCATTCGCACAACTCAGTGCGGAGTCTACAGCAAATGATTTGGAATTTGAAGAGCTTACAAAAAGTGTATGGAAGGAGATGGGTCAGGTAATGAGACACAGGGATTTGTGGATGACACAGTCTGGACGATTTGCAATCTGTAATAGGTTCAACGTCAACCAAGGTTCTGCCGTTTGCACGGATACGACCATCCGGTTGTTCTGAGACCACGTATAGATGGAAAGTATGCCCTCGTTGGTCTGTGTTGGATGGACGAGTGGATGTACGCGTTCTCGACTGGGAAGGTCTTCTGGGAAGAAGACGAGGGTGATGAGTTCCTCATAGTTTAGAGAATGGAGAGACCACCGATGGCGGATTCTAGCAGCCCCTGAAAAAGATGCTTTGTAATAGTTAGTGGATTATATTTACGTCGATTTCAGTGGGAGTAATGTAATGTCCTTCCTGCACAAGACTTGTCACAAAAGCAGAACCAACCATGAGAATCGTAAAAAGGCGAGGTTTCTATAGTTATCATCGTTTCCCTGTGGATTCTCTGTCTCTTACAGAGTACTTCGACTGAGGTAATAGTGCACTCGTTTGGTGAAAAAGTATGGTGTTAGTCCCTCGACAATGTTGCATCTGCATGGACTGTTGGACATGTTGATGCTTATCTAAGCCATCACGTGTTTACACAATTCAACAGGACAAGCTTCCAAACAAAGCTTCCAAACAGGTACAAAGCCAGAGTATCAAGAACAACCACATGAAGCAGGCTCTTTGCTTAGATTTGTACATGTGTCTCAGCAGCCCAGGTGCAGGATGTATGTCACCTTTCATCAGATCCGAAGACATCTTGACTTGGACTGGAGATCGGACTGGATCGGATCGGCAATTTGTTGATAGGTACACGTCAAACTTCCTGATGGGATGCTTCGTGTGTACCAAGCTTCCTGTCGGAGTTGTGGCTACTTGTGCCTGATTCAGATAGCCTCCTGGCATCGAGCCGGCCGTTTTCGCAGCGCATGCGGTGCCGACATGCGTGCAGGGCTGACCCCGCAAACTTTATTCCTGCACGGCCAGAACTTTCCTTCACGCCGAGCAACCGAGCAATGACCTGACCTGTCCAACACCTCCTCACCTCCTCACATGCGACAACACCTCCCGATTGCGACCCGAACCGCCCAAGCCTGTGGAGACCGTTACGCCGCTGGGTTTGAGACACGTGAAGCCGCCACCACCACGCCCGACTCTTGCTTGGACCTTGTTCCAGCACTGGCTTGTCGTTCATTCTCTATCTGCGATCTTCTGTTCGAGGAAACTTCATTTATTACGCTTCCTATGCGGAACAACAGCGGTTCATAGCCTTGTGCGCGCCCAATGCCTCGCCAGCATGCGTTTTTCTTCCCAAAAGCAGATGCCGCTGTTCTCCGAACGCGGCATGATCCGCCCTCGCCGAATTCGCGTCCAACAGAAACATCGCCAATCTTAGACCCCGAAAATGCAGACAAACGTCTCGACTGCTGGTCCCAAAGTGTGGCATCAGCATCGTACCCGCCCAAAGCAGACCCATGGTCGCCTGCAACTATCCCAGCGAAGCCGATTCACGCGCAGTCTTATTTGTTTCCCGTACTTACCCGAAACGAAAGGCTGCGTCTAACTATGCTGTACTACTATACGCAGGGAGCACTTCATGATATCGAGCTCATGTCGAGACTGCAGGAGAAAGTCCACCTCGCCCAGGAAACTGTTGGGTGGGAATTTGTAATTGCTGGTCTGCTTAACCACAACACTTACACGCGCTTGGTAACACATGGTCTTCCTCTCGCCGTATTACCACGCCGCGAGAGTACGTGCGCGCATACAGTCAACCAGCCGCCTGGTGTAGGTGCCAATCCAGTCCATTTTTTTGCTGGTGTATACTAAATTTCTTAGATGGTATTCAGCATGCTCAACATGGCTGAAGATTGGCGATTCCAGGAGTCTCCACATGTCAAGATCGGAGGTCTTCGCGCTTACTGCGGCGTGCCTCTTCGTTTCGAGACAGAATTCGGTGAGCACGTGGCTTTTGGATCGCTATGTGTTGCCTCGAACTTCGAGCAGCAATCGCTATCGAGGGAGCAACAGGTGTCGCTGGCTCGCCTTGCCGACTGGATCGTCGCTGACATTGTTTCCAGCGCTCGTTCCAGGCGCCAACGGGAACGAAGACGGATGCAGGACCTCCTGGCAAAAGCTCAGATAAGATGCGACATGGAGCACGACATGGAAGAGGAAATATTGACTATCCTACGCGACACATATCCATCGTCGACAGCAAGCATCCGAACATCAGAAAACGAACGGATCGACATCGGAGATGGAACAAGCTTTCCGGTCTCGGATGTTGAATTAAATCTGTGGGAAGACTGCGACTATTTTGATTATATCATCCGAGAACACAACCACCAGGATCCAGTTGCACCCAGGACGATAAGATCCGTTGTCGCGCCATGCACGAATGCACGGATTCCTACATACCTAGTTGTGAGCTGTAACGACTTCCGTGTAGTATTCGATGACGTGGATGCCTGGTTCGTGCAGATGTGTTCCGCAATCTTGGGTCGTTTCTGGCAGAATCGGACTTTCAAGGAAGCATTGACCGCGAAGGAGTCCTTTCTCCGTGGCATCACACACCATCTTCGAACACCGATACATGGAATTCTGGGGTCAGTTGACCTACTTAGTGAAGAGCTCAAGTCACGCAACATACTCGATGTGTCCACTACATCATCACTCTACGGATCGCCAAGCGAAGAGCAAATTCATGCCTTGGATCCATACATGTACATCAAGGCTATTAGGTCGTCCGCCAAAGACCTAATCTCGACTGTGAACAGCTTGATCAAGCTCAATCAATGGGCAGATGTTGCTGAAGCAAAACGAATCATTGCTACTTACTCGATCGATGAGATCGAAATGGCTTTGCTCAACGAGATCGTCCCGATGTTGCCTGACGACACTTACGAGAGACCTTCGATCGTTATACATCATCACTTGCCTCAAGAGAGCGACATATTGACGATTGATCTACGGCTTTTTGTCGACTGCGTCCATCCACTTTTCTTGAATGCCGTCCAGAACACCCCTGGAAATGGTGTCGTGTCAGTGAACATTACGGTCACAGACGACTATCGCTCACTTGTAATTGATGTCGAGGATACTGGCCGAGGCATCTCGCCTGAAAACCAGCAGCGAGTATTTAATGCTTACGAAAAGGTCGACCCACACACACCCGATGCTGGACTTGGTCTGACACTAGCTGCAAAGCTGGCGGGAATCATGGATGGCCATCTCTCTTTGGCGTCTTCTAAAATCGGTCAAGGTTCACATTTCCGGGTCGTGTTCAACGCACCCACTTGTTCTTGTGCACGCAAAGCACCTCGCCGAAGCCGATCCAATTTATCGCCAGCGACTTTTTATAGGTCATCTTCGACCACCGAGCCAACGCCACTAGGCCGGAGCTTTATCAGGCATCTCAAATCCCGGGGGTACACTGAGCGCAGCCATCACGACGGAGCTTTCCTAGTCTTAGAATACACGCCTGATATCACGGACCTGTACAGGCGCGCATCGCAAGTCCGCACAGGACAAGCTGCCGTTTGTCTGGTCCCTGAAGAAGACAAATTCGTCGTCTTTGCGAACGGACGCAGCTTTCGGGACAACAACGTACTGTACATGAAAGGCCCATTCATTTCGACTATGTTCGACGAAGCGCTTCTTGAGATACAGTCGTTTCTTGCAGAGTCTGCTGCGCCATCAGCTGAATCCGTCGCTCCCCCTGGAGACGGCGTCTCTATCGGCAATACTTTGATGACTTCGGAACAAGCGCTTGGACATCCTGAAAGTCTACCCATGTCTGATCTGACAGACCAGGGATCGAGACCTATCCCAACCGCCGATCAAAACGCCGAGCAAAGCATCGAGCAAGGGCTTGCACGATCGCTCCAGGCTTTAAGCATCAAACAGAACATCGCCGCCCCTACTAAACAGCACTGTTCCAAGCCCCGGGCGTTACTCGTTGACGACAATCCAGTGAATCTAAAGTTGCTAGAGATGTACTGTACTCGGCGTGGACTTCCATACTCCACCGCAAAAGACGGCGCACAAGCCGTAAAGCTTTATTACGAGCGTTGCACTCGGGCTCTCAAACAGAACCATACCATATCTACATCCATCGGAGGCCCATTCGATTTTATCATGATGGACTTGCAGATGCCTATCTGCGATGGCATCACAGCCACTCGCGAGATACGCCAGTTGGAACAAAAGCATGGATGGCCTCGAAGCGTCATATTCATCGTGACAGGCCAGGATAGTCCAAGCGATCGATCGAGCGCGAACGAAGCAGGATCAGATGGGTATATGGTGAAACCCGTGGGGCCCAAAGTCGTGGATCGAGTCGTCAAACAGTGGTTCCCCGATGCAGATCTGGGGTGATTTATTGCGTATTTGGCAATGTAGCAACCCGCTTGATTTTTGAAGCCTTAACTGAGATCGAGATACCCCTGTCGCAGTCTTTCTTGAGCTTTTTTTGTCAGTTCGGTGTCATATATTGACCTATTGTAGGATTATAATAATCGGAGTGGTTTACTTTAGAAAGGTCATGATTTGAGTTCATTCTTGTTCCGCCATATATGTACATGTCTCTGGTCGTGGCTCCTGTGAACTTTCCAGCCTTCGGCGCGCGTTCCTGACGCTAGCTACGCCTTCATTACCTCTGCGACACCTTCTCTGAACAACAACATTGCATACGCCAAATGCAAAGTTTGCAACACCTCTGGCTTCAGAGGTTCATCGACTTGCGGATTGCACCCCGTATGCGCAAACTCGATGATGACAGAGGACGTCCCAGTACTCTCCTCCATACCTCCAGTGCGTCTGACAGAGAAACGATGCACGCCCGCAAGATTTCCATTCTCGAACCCAAAAGCAAAGTCGATATAACTTGGCTCCTGCTGTGCCGACGGAATCTCCTGGATGCAGCGATCCACGACACGGAAGACGCCGAACATGACGGCATGGAGAGGCGGTGCCGTATCGTTTTTAAGTTGAGAAAGCTTCCAGACTTGCGCCGATACGGGTGTTTTCTTCAACGCTGGCAGCTCGTCAACATGTGTCTTGCGGGATCTAGAAAATGTCAAGCTGCTTACACTCAAATACCGTCAGCTCTCGCCCGACTGCTCTCAAGATGCTGCGCTCGGGCGCAAACACATGGCCGCCAAAGAAGCCCTTTACGAAGCGCGCGAGGATTTTTTCGTCGGAGAGGTGCGCGGGGAGGTTCAAGGTAATATACCGTGTGTCGTCAACCGTCACATGGCCTTTCGGATTGGTGATCAACGTAGCTTTTGACTGCCTGAGGGAGTCAGGGACGGTTGGGCTAGATGCTATTTGGCTGGTAGGAACGGAGTATGTCGCGTTGCGGATTTTGAGAACGTGGACAATCGCTACCGTGGATGCTACAGCTGCTGAGGCTACGAATAGCTTGCTTATTGATGTCGTCATCGTCGACAATGTTTGGGATGTTGGGGAGGAGATAGATCCTTCCGATACCCGAATTTATTATGTATGGGAGCATCATACTTCCGTTGTTCAAGGTTGACTCACCATGCCAGGCTTCGTTGCAGAGTCCGACTTGTCCCGAGGTTAGGCGTGCGTATACGAGGTCAGAAGGTCGGTTTAGCGAGCGCGATCCGCCGATGTTAGGAATCCTATGTGTGCAAAGTCGGAACTTTGGTAAATGTAAGAGTAACCATAGCAGCTTGATTGTTCGGCTCCGAATCGTCTGTTCGGCATTGTAGTTTATTATGAACAGCAAACAGTTGTGTTCAGGTATACGTCACGGATCCAAGTTATGGCGAATAGAAACCGCCACAAACATCGTCCTATCCCAACCTGTGAAAAGAAATGACAGCCGCGGCACCGACAGTGTTGTGTTGTAGAGTTGATCTGTTATGCACAATCTACCTTTCAGCTCATCGGTCCAGCTTGAAGCCACCTGTACAACCCCACTGAAACAATCCATCTGGGTCATACTTTCGGCTGGTTTCTTTCAGGAAGCTGAAATTGTCTTCGCCGTAGCTTTCGAACGGTTTCTGCCAGCCACCACAATAATTCGTGTACCTGTACTTGTTGCTTGTTCCACGCTGCTCTGCAAAGCGATCAATACTTTCGACTGCAGCACGCGTGATTTCCTCTGCTCTTGCATCGTCTTTCGACAACGCCCAGTTGACCGTGAAGCTGATCACAACCAACGGCTCGTCGGCAGAAGTATCCAGCCCAAGGGGGCTGGGGTCGCCTATTCGCGCCCAATCGGGAAGAAGGGGCTGGAGGACTAACGTCCAAGACATGCCTTTGATATTGGCTGCGCGAATTGTTGTAATGCCTTCTCTGTATGCTCTGTGTGCTGCTTCAAGGGTAGCTTGGTCGTTTTTGATGGTGGTAGTAGCCCAAGTCTGACGTCGACCCGGAGGGTTCAGTGTATTCATTTCATCGGTTGCACTTGTCAGACTGCGGACCTTGCATGTGCTCCAGAAGCGCCAGAGAGACGAAAAGCGAGATCCTTGCCAGCTTACAGGCCATTTCCTAGCATCTGAAGGAGGTTGCGTGTGCACGAGGTTGACCGCGACGGCTTCGATGCCGAATTGCTGCAGATATGTGAAGCATGCTAAAGGCCCAGCTGCATGCTCATCATATGTTTTGCCCTGGTCATCTGAGATGACCCGGTCGAGAAATTCGTTGAATCCGACAAGGACTTTTTGTGCCTGTGACGATGGCATATAAAGAAAGCCGCTCCAAACACTACCTGAAGGGAACGAGCGTAAAGTGAAACAGGTGACGATACCGAAGTTATTCGCCCCGCCTTTCAGTGCACGCCAAAGATCTCGATTCGTTGCCTCGGAAGCTGTTGTAATGCTTCCATCGGCGAGCACGATTTCGTACTCAAAGACATTGGAGCACACGAATCCGAAGCGTGGGGAGAAGAAAGACAGACCCCCACCCAACGTCGAGCCACCAACGCCAACGGCAGAGTTGCGCGCACCAACGACAGCAAGGCCCTTTTGCTCCAGAACCTCCGATACATGTTTCCATTTGCAGCCAGCTCCTACTCTCACACATATGCTATCTTGCGAAGGGATGACCTTGTTCAAGTGGCTCATGTCGATGAGCACACCCCCTCTGATGCTTGCAGCACCCGCAACTGGAGAATGGCCACCACTTCGGATGGCGAACAATGGATCTCCCCTGTTCATTGGATCGCCAGACGAGATTCGTCGCTTATCGAACTCGGCCTTGAGCGTGCTCACTGTCCTAGATACTTCCTGTGCATCGTAGGGCTGGACAATGCATGCTGGTGCCGCTTCGCATTCTTGCTGTGCCCAGTGTGAATTCACCAATCTCTTAAATGCATCTTCATCTTCAGTACCAACGACACGTCCTGGTAGCACCTTTTCCAATTTCGCCTTGAGCTTAAGGGCAGGTTCTGAGAAGCTTTCAGTGAGATCCAACGTGCGGGGCTTCTCTGCTTCCGCATCGCGCCGTGTTTCCGACGATCTCGTACGCAGACGTTGCAGAATGGCCAGGCCAGCGATCAACAAAGCGACGATCGAAGTTGAGACTAAGGATACGTCCATGTCCGGGGTAGTTGCGACGTTTAAGCTAAAACTCGGCAAGACGGCAGAACGGGTCGTGGTGTTCACCTGCGTCACCCAGTGTGGGGTTTGGTTCAGGCGTCCGATCCCGTGACGTTGAGTGACAACTAGGACACAATCATTTGCCTACAGTTCGCAGATTCCATATTGGCTCAGGAATCACTACATCGAGGCACTGGTGCCAAGCGATGGCCTGTATTTGAGGATAGAGCCTTATCAGTATGCATACTGTGTGCATCAATCACACATTGATATCTGGTCTGTTATGAGCGAATGCAGCAGCTCGATTGACTACCTACTGGTCTGGGCGGTTTCATCTCTATTCAGTTGCATCCTTCAGGATCAGATAACGGGGATTATGCTTGGCCGAGCGCCCTGTCAGAGTTCGGAAAGATGGGACCCAGGATCCAGGCCCGGTAACAGGGCTTTGCACTCGCACAGCACGTGTGATTCAGGGATCGAGTTCGGAGCGCCGAAAATGGGCCGGTGTCACTGATGTTTTCTAAGCATGACCAATTTGCGCTTAGCCGAATATGGCTATCACCACCTTACCTTGGCGCCTTGCTTCTTGACCAGGGCAGTCATTCAAATTCCGGAAGTTTCATTAGGTATTCCTAACCTTTGTTCTGTTATCTAGCGTATATAGTGAATCTACTATTACAAGTCTTACACATACCAATGTGCATGTATTCCTGTGGATGATGGCTGCTACAGCTTGATGTGTTTGGCACACGCAAAAAGAACGCTTCGTCGAAAATCAGAGCGCAACGAAAGGCGCGTGAATAATTTGTATGTCTTGTCAAGTCGAGAGTGGAAGCATGTTACCGCCCCAAAGTCCGACACGTCTCTAATTTCAAGCACGCGTCTGGACTACTCTAAACTCGGCTTTCTCCGTCGTTAACCTGGTCTAAGCACATTTCTCATCAGAGGTCGGCTGTCTGCATTTCACCTTCAAGCAAGTCCTATGTTTTCTGTGTATTTGCTCAGGAGGTCGTCTTTTCACAGTTTACAAGCGAGGCTGCTCATACTATTCTTTGTTGTTACGACTAATTCCTTGCTTCGTTTTAAAGTAGTTCATAGATTTGAAGCTCGGTCTAGATTACCCGTCCCCACTGCTGGTGGATAGCGATGTGGGAGATTGACAGAAACTTTCCTAGGGTTCTGTGGGACCTGTCAGTTCAGTTCAGTCCAGTTCCCGCGACACGGAAAAATAACGGAGCTAAACCCACTACATGTGCAACAGCCACGTCATGCTGGTCTCGCCAGATGGAGGTCTGTCTTAACAGGGTGTGACGTACATCAATCGGCTTCGAGTAGGTACATGACCAGTAACCACTGCGTTGCCATGAGGCACATGACTGTATATACGACGCATTCGGTACTGCGAATTCCATGTACCGGGATGACGTTTTCTTACACCTGAAGCACGTGGGAATGCAACTCGGGGTGTTAAGGAGCGCTCTGCCTATGATCCATGGCGCCCCTGCTTCAGATGCCTACTATGTATGCATGAACCGCTCCCATGTTGCGGCCAAGAACGTTGGGGAATTACGAAACGCTTGCCCAATTGGACCAATGAGATCCTCGCGACCTTCCATTTAGACTCATATCTCCGCCACACCACCGAGCTGTAAGTGTCGCCGCTCATCGGGATCGGCCCGAGAGATTGGTCCGCCAATATCAGTCAAACGGCGTTACTTGGCTGGATGCATTCCATGTTCTTGGCGATGGTGGAAGAAATGACGGAACCGTCTTTTGAGATGATTTATACCGAGATAGATTAACGCGCCCCATATCCAGACAAGGCGTAACTCTTTAGGGCCGGTTTCAGGACCAAGCAGGCTGTTGGCAGGAACGAAGAGGTGCTCTGTGCCGATATAAAATATCATCTCGCGCGCACCCAAATGTGCATCAAGCCGACACTCACTCTCTCCTCACCCATACACTCTTTTCCAGTCACTCTTTCAACATGCGTGTTTCGCTGCTTGCCTTCGCCTCCGTGGCGCTCGGTGCTCGCCCATGGGTTAACGAGCCCGATACAGGCCTCGAGGGCCTGCTCGGCTCTATCGTCGCAGATGGCGAGCTTGCTCCTCTCAAGAACATGGTCGCTATGCCCGACTTTGAGTGGGCTGCCCGCAAAAAGATGAACGCCTCGTCGTACACCTACTACCGCAATGGTGCAGCAGGCGAGTGGTCTTACCGCAACAACCTCGAAGTCTTTGCCCGACACCGTCTGCGACCTCGCGTTATGAACGACGTCACCAACGTCGGAAACACCCTTTCCACCACTATCCTGGGCCACAACTTCTCTGCCCCCTTCTTCATTGCCCCCTGCGCAAGGGCTGGTTACGCCCACCCAGACGGCGAGACCAACTTCGTCAAGGGTGCCGAAGCTGGCAACATCCTCTACATGCCCTCGCTCTTTTCTTCCAAGACGTTCGAGGATATCTATGCTGCCGTTGGTAACACTTCGCAGCCGCTGTTCCAGCAGGTGTACCTCACCAACAACATCACCGAGACCAAGGCGCTGTTCGAGAAGATTGAGAAGACTGGCGTTGCCAAAGCCATTGTTCTCACCGTTGACGGCCCCGGTGAGGCTATCCGACACCGTGCTGCCCGCTACAGTGTCGGATCCGCTAACACCGGCTTCAAACTTCTCACCTGGGAGCTTTACGAACAGCTGAAGACGTTCACTACGCTCCCTATCATCCCCAAGGGCATCCAGACCGTCGACGATGCTCGCGAGGCTATCAAGGCCGGCGCAAAGGCCATCTACCTTTCCAACCACGGTGGTCGCCAGCTCGATACCGCGCCTTCTTCTCTCGAGATCGCTCTGGAGATCCACAACGAGGACCCCGACATCTTCACCCAGGTCGAGGTTCTTGCTGATGGTGGTGTCCGCTACGGCACTGACGCACTCAAGCTGCTCTCTCTTGGTGTGAAGGCTGTTGGCGTTGGCCGCCCCTACATGTTCAGCAACGTCTACGGTGTTGATGGTGTAAAGAAGGTCACCGACATCCTCAAGAACGAGATCATCAACGATGCCGCCAACCTTGGCGTAGGAGACCTGAAGAAGATTGGCCCCCAGTTTGTGGACTGGAAGAACTCGGTCAACGTTTGGTACAGCTAGATATTGCTCTGGTGAGATGGAATCATCTTTTTAGATAGGCGTTACACGGTTCGCACGACTACCCAATTTTTCTTCAATTCAACTCATTTTGAACACTACCTCTTACCATCGCATATGTCTGTTGAAATCTCTCATCATGTAGTCTAAAAGCAAACAGTGGAAAGTAGAGCTACGAGGTGAGTGACGAGGTGAGCATGCAATCATGGCTCGGCGCAAAGACCCCATCTCGGGGCTCGAAACAATGCACATTTATCAGAAACATGGCAATCTCGAATTTTCGGTGTTGATGTCCTAAACGGCTTGCAGGCTTACCTTGATACCGGATTGCGCGAACATTACTTTTTGCCAGTTTGACGTCACTGAAAGAACTTGAAACACCCAATGGAAGAAAGGCCTTCTCGATTGCTATTGAACTAGTAGACTCGTAACCAGTGCAAGGCCTCAAAACTTCCAACCCATGTATGTCGACTGCATTGTTTCCCTCTCGTCTAATTAGAGACCCAAAATCTCTCCTCATATGGACAGATTTAGTCAAACAGACCAAAAGGAATACCATCCTCGTCTGTGTCGTCACCTGACATTTCAGAATCTCCGCGATCCTCGCCATCATCAGGTTGGGCAACACCATCGTTGGCAGTATCCCCCGAAGTACCACAGCCGGCCTTAGGCCCGACCGTGGTGAGGATATCCTTGACGTTCTTGTCTTTGAGCGCTTTGGCGAACAGCGTTGTCCAAATCGGTTCGACGTCTTCGATTCCAGCAGCGTGAAGCAGATTCTGCAGTTTTTCGGGCGTAATTTCGATGCTTTCGTCGGCGAGGATCAAAGCGGCGAAGGCTACAGCTTGCTCGGCTTTGTTGGTGGTCGACATTGGTGTTTTCGGGTAGGGTCAGCGAAGTAAGCTTTTCCTGATTCTGACCGCAACCTGGAAGTTTGCGTTGCTTTGCCGAGGCCTTGGTGCAATTTTCCTGATGTATTGGAATCTGGGTGTTGAGTTGCTTTGAATGTTGAATGATCAAGTGGAGGTTCTGAGCTCGATGCGAACACAACAAGAGGCTGTACAAGTTGTGCCTATATAAAAAATACCCGTGAGTCATTTTTCGTCATTTCCCCATATGTTGAAGATCTTTGGAAGTGAAGCCCTTTTTTGAGTCCGGTATTCCGTTTTCGTTTTGAGAAAAGGGCGCTGCTCACTTTACAGGTCAGATTCCAACACTCGCTTTGTGAGTCACGAACAAGGGTACCTAAACAGAGTACAACGGCAGTCCTCCTAGGCAACTGTGCGTTTAGCCTTTCTACTAAATTTTGTTTTTTTAGAAAACATCTAATTTTGGGTCAAAAATAATCACTCAAAAATCACTTCCATAGAGCAATCTTCCGAACCTGTCAATGAGCGAAACGCTGCCTATCAGCCTATTACTGAGTCTGTCCACGTTATCAAGTCTGAAACCAGTCCTAGGTATCCACATGGATTCGACTCACGAGCTCCTCCAAACACTGCTCAAGACCTTGAATGTTCTGAACGTCGGAATCCATGACATCCCGCAGTATGTGGCCCAATCCGCCCTCAAAATCTGAGATTTCAAGATTGGGATAGGTATGGCGCCAAGCAACTTGAGCCTTGGTAAGTGCCTTGAACTGCTTTATACCGTGGCCGTTGTTGGCCAACAGATCTCCCTGGGTAAGCCAATCCCTCCGAGAACCCCTGTAACCAGTACTGTCACGAAAGTTCTCGATTACCAGAGCAAAATCTTCCCAGCCCTTGAGTTTCGTACAGTTCACGTCAAAATTGAGCTCCCAGCTTTGATTGAGTGGCTCGTTTTCTTCGTCTAGCGACAGCTTGATCAAGCGGAAAGATTCCTTTGAGATGTTTCCCATATTCTCGTCGTCGTCTGGTGGGAATAGCCGCTCAAAAACTTCGTCTCACAAACGAGCCCGCGTATTCGAGTTTCGCGCCTTCCTTGTCGCTTCGGCTCCATTGGGATCCGGTTGCTCTGTTTGGACTGCGAATATATTGACCGGAGCGCTTTCCATCGAAAGAGTTCTAGTCAATTGGTTGCATTCTGTAGTCTCTGATACCGTGGGAGATAAAGGAGGAGGGTTGCAGTCTTCCGTTCTATCGTCTATACCCAACCCAATTTCATTTGCAACGTCTCCCAATGGCATACTACTTTCACTCGACCCACCGGTGTATGACGATTCATGTGTTGGGCGAATGATATTTTCTTCGCTGTTCGGAGGGAGAGATTGTCCAAGACTGCTAGGAGTCGGGTTTTGGTCTGCAGTCTCGTCCTCAGCATCGACTGTTGTCTGGGCCGGTTCTTTGTCCCGACACCTGATACCCCAAGCCTCTAGATATCTGCTATGCTCTACAGCA
This sequence comes from Neoascochyta sp. HWLR27, assembly GCA_019775935.1. Taxonomy (NCBI): domain Eukaryota; kingdom Fungi; phylum Ascomycota; class Dothideomycetes; order Pleosporales; family Didymellaceae; genus Neoascochyta; species Neoascochyta sp. HWLR27. Next base: position 70,690 of record WODD01000261.1, read on the forward strand.
GATTGCTTGTCGCTCGAGTCTCGTTTCCGCTTGCGTGGTATTCCAGTGGATGGCTCGAAGATAGACGGCGAGTCAACCGAAGCACCTCTGCTCCTTTCCTGGGCCGGATCAAGGCTGCACTGGGCGTTTGTTTCTAAGAATTCGCAGGTATATTTGAACTTTAAATAGCCAAGCCACTTGTTTTAGAGACGGTTCTTGGTGTGTGTCGATCTTCTGGGCCATCGGTGCCAGCCTCAGCAGCTTAGGGAGACACCACTATCCAGCACTTGCCAGCTTCCCGAACGATACGAGCACGGAGACCACTAACTATATTACCGTTCAGGTTTCTTGGGACAAGGGCTAATTCATTGTGTTCGTTTGTTGAAACAGCGCTTCTGCGCGAATCTGCGAATCGTCTGCAGACCTAGCAGCCCGCCCATAGCTCATCTCGCTATTGACGAACAAAAAGACCTAAGAAAAGAATACGACTTACAACACAGGCGCAGACGTGTAGGCTATTGGATATCCTTCCGCTGAACATTTTATTTACCCATAGTTAAGTGAAGAGCTAAGATATTCGCTGTAGAAAATAATGAGTTCTGATCAATCTGCGCCTCCTCGTTCGGGTTCTATCTTTTTCCGTAGACTTCCAAATATCAAGATTGGATATAATCAAGCTTATCAAATCAACAGCCTTCAACTCATATTGGGCAATGGAAAGGGCTTCCCATTGGCACTAATGCGAGGCTCAAGAGGGCTTCAAGTGCCTGTGTAGTGAGGAGCCCTCGACAAAGTCATGCAGCATGACTACCTCTGAGAGAGTCCACAGTGGACAAATCGTGAGCACTAGCCACTCTTAGAGAGCTCTGCATTCGAATTTTCCTGCCTGGCTACCAATGGAATTGATAATGCCAGCTCCATTTCGAAACACCCCTGCATGGGATCAGTTTTCCTAGAGCTGCATCGGGATTTGTCTAAATGGAGGTCTTTCTCGCGCCGATCACACTCACACGACTGATCAGACAGCGATTTACTCGGCCCAGATCCGGACGCTTGCAGGTCGGGACTTCAGCCAGCAGTTCTCGAAGGTTCTAGTAACGAGGACCCGAGCCGGGTGTGTGCAGGGGACTCTAACCACACGGCACGCGGGTATCGGGACCCCGGCTAGAAATCTCGGTCGATTAGGGCCGATTCGGTGTCTTTGTTGACCGTTGAGACTCGGGGCAGGGCGCAGAGCCAGGATGTTGTGGTGGTTGTGATTGCAGTCAACAATCGCCTCACTCAGAACACTGCGCGATTGTCAGAGTCACGCACAGAAAACGATTCCAAGTTTCTCTGAATATATTTCCCACGTTTGAGAGTCATTTGAGAACCACCTCTAGAAGCCTCAGGCTCGTGTTGTGCGTCACGCAGCCTTACCAAACGCGACCATGGAAGGCGTTCGCGGGCGCGGGACTAGACACGACGAACTCGTAGCACGAATTAATCTGCCTCACCTGCCTCGTCTACCTCAGCCAAGGCTCATCTTCACACAGTAAGGCGTCCCGGTGCCGCGCATCTGTGTGCGGTTGATGTAGGGCGGTGGTAACAAAGGAGTGCAGCTGCACGCATGCGGCGTGGTTATTTGGTATTTGGGAGCGATAGATAAGACAGCCAATCAGGCGTAGACATTGAGACTCTCCTAACATTCAGCCAGGCAGTGCTATTCACAGTGATAATCCTACGTGCTTCTAATACCTTTTCCTACTAGGTGGCTTGTTCTCTGTGTTACATGTTATACAAAGATGAAGTGCAAGAAGAGAATAGGCAATAGGCAATATTAACATAGTTACAAACATCTCTGACCTTAAAATTAGTTTCCCTAAACTACTTTGATCTTCTGCACGTCATGCAAGGCTGTTTTGCACGTACAACTCTAGCAACCTCCATCTCGCTAAGGGAAAGGACAGCCTTATTGCACTGTTTACTCAAGCCCGATCCTTTGCACGACCAAAAGGTCGTCAGATCTTGGGTCAAGCGTGAATTCTAACTCTACGCATCTCGCTACCCATGGCTCATCGCCCATCGCCCGTGTCTCATCTCTCATCACCCATCTCTCATCGCCCCTCTCCCGTCGCTAGAACAACCACCTCAACCCCCAAGCCTACCCACGAATCCACCCAAACAAAACACCCCCAAAGTCGCAACCCACACCAACCCCGATACCTATCACAAAAACCACATCTACCCAACCCTACCACGAGACCCCGCCTCTCTAAACCGACCTGACCCAAAGATTGAACCGGGACTAGTTTAGTTACGGGCCGTAGTATTCGCACCGGCAGTACCTCCCTTCCTCAGCCATGATTCCATCTCGTAAAACACCTCCGTCTGCACACGCTAAGAAGGCAGCGAAGGAGACAGACGAGATGGACATCCTGCGGTCGATGCACGGAGGACATCGAACGCGATGTGCGAATGAACATCAATACACAGCCACGCTCATGACGTCAAAGGGCGAATAAAGGGGGATGAGGGGATTTAAATTTAATTCTGAAGCTCTCTTTTTGTGGTCTAATCTGTCGACCGAGCAAGCACGCGATCCAGGTTAGTTTACGTTCCTCGAGGGAACAACAATTACAGCGCTGCTTTGGATGTAATAGGATGTCGACAAACCCCTAACAGCACTCCAACTCACAGACGACGGACTACGATATTACCCAACTCGCTAATACTGAACCGAAAGCCCAGACGTGTGCAACAGTCTCCAAGCTATCCCTGCCGCAGCTTGATAGACTTGTTGCGCACCTCCTCGCACGCCTCGAGCGCAGTAATGTGTCGCTCCTGCGCAATCTTCCACGTCGTCATGACGCCTTCGTCCTCGCGCATGCGGTTCAGGTAGCTTGCAAAGCCGAGCTTCGACGTCGTCTCGCCCCGGCTGTGGATGAAATGGGGGTCGAGGCTCTCGAGCTCGGCGCTGCGTGCGGAAAAGTGCGCCGTGATGTCGCGGCTGAAGGCGTTGTAGGCTCGTGCGTACGCTTCCATTTGGCTGAAGTAGAGATCTGCTGAGCTGTGGTCGAGCTTTGCGGGCGCCTGGGGCGCCACTGGTACAGATGGGAATTTGAGGCTTCGTGCTGAGTTGGGTTTCGTGGGGTGTAAGGTGGACGCTTGGGACTGGAATGGTAGCGTCTCTTTGAGTGTGTCCAAGCCTGACAGCCCCCCGTTTTGAGACGGCAGAAGGGGCTCAATGTTGGCCAAATCTGCAAGTCCTCCTAGACCAGAGGCAGGACGCTTGGAATTTGCGGCTGTAGCTGAAGCTGTAGCTGCATCCGCATCCTTGTCTGTGGTCCCACTCGACTTCTCTCCTGCTGATGTTGCTGGTCGAGATCTTGCTGCTGAGTCTGCGCTGCCTGGCAACGCGTCCGAGTCGATATCCATAGCGTCTGCATCGCCGTTTGTTGCCTCTTCTGCGAAAGCCTGATATTTCTGTTGCGGGGAACTAGATTGCGATGGGACTTTGCGCTGCGGGAAGGAGGTTTTGCGCCCCGGTTTTTGACGTTTGATCGTTTCTGAGGCGCGACGAGGTGATGTCTCTTTCTGAGTTGGGTAGGCCCAGTTGGCTTCCTTGAATGTCTCTTGCCAGACATCTGGACTGAACTTGGCGGTATGCGGTGCGGGATCGGGTGGCGGAGGAAACGAGGCTTTGGGTGGCGGCCCTGGCGGCGGGGGTGGGATGTGACCATACTGCGTCTTGAAGGTGTGTTCCTGGTGCACACTCGACGGTTGAGCGTTTGGATGGCTGAGGAATGGGTGGCGCTCGCTGGTCGCTCGCTGCGAAGTGGCTCTGCCTCTTGTTGGCGAAGTACGTCCCTTGTTTCTGGTCGTACTGTTCATATCGGGCGCAAAGTATTCAGTGCCGAATTGGCCATGCCAGTCTGAAGGAGAGAATTGAATGTTGATGTTCTCCTCGCTGCGGCTTTTGAAGCTATTCGGAGTATGTCCAGATGAAGCACCGCTGTGACGGGTAGGCTGAGGCGTTGAGAACAGCGAAGGCCCCCACGTAGGAGGTGGTGGCTGCGACTGCGGCTGCGACTGCGGCTGCGACTGCGGCTGCGGCGGCTGAGGTGCTTTTGGCACCGCTTGTGGTCTTTGTGACCTAGGCACAGCTCGTGGCCTATTGGGGGCGCTGAAAACCTCTGCCTCTGCCTCTGACTCGGAATCGGACTCTTCATCGCTGGAATCGGGGTACGGCTGCGGAAAGGGCTTTCGAGCGGGCGGTCTGCCAGTCGAGTTGCGCTGCTGGCGATGGCCCGAGTCGGAGTAGGAGCCTGCATCGTGCGACGAAGAAGGGCGATTGGCGTGAGTGGGCGAGTTGCGGACGCTGGCGGAGCGGTTGGCGCCCTCGAACATGGAGGTGCGCTCGCCAGGCGTGGCCGAGGCGTAGGGAGTCCGCACGCGGTTTCCCTCTGAGTAGGGCGCGTCGGGCTCAGGGCCTGCAGGCGGGGTGGGCGCGGGACGGGTGTAGTTGGAGCGATACGAAGAGCGGGCCTGACCCTCGTCGGCGCCGGGAGTCCCAGGGTCAAAGCCGCTGCGCGACGATGGCACTCTAGTGCTCTGGCTGCGGCCAAAGGGAGCGCCGTTGGGATTGTAAGGGCGGGCCTGTGGAGCAGGGCGCTCTCCAGCTTGCGGTGTCTTCATCTTCTGCCATGCTGTGAAGTCGTGGGCTCTGTCCTGGGATTCTCTGCGGGCATCGGGGCGCTGGGCTGTGGGCGGAGGGCGGAAGTTGCGGCCGGAGAAGCGGTCGGCGCCGGAGGGGTATGCGCTGTGGTGCTGCTGCGGGGGTGGGCGTGCCTGCGGAGGCGGAGGCGGAGGGTGCGCAGCCTGAGGCGCAGGCTTCGGGGGCGGGGGGCGGTAGTAGGAGCCGCTGGGGGTAGACGTGGTGTAGGCATGGCGTGGCGGGGGCCTTGTGCGGGGCGTGTTGGGCGTGGCCGTGGCCGTGGACATGTGGATGCCGCGGTACTTGCGGCGGTCGTTGTCGTACTTTGTCTTCTGGATGGGGTCGCTGAGGATCTCATGAGCAGCCTGGATCTCTTGGAATCTTGTGACGACTTCCTGCTCGCGGCCCGGGTTGCGGTCTGGGTGGTACTGCAGGGCGAGGGTGCGGAAAGCCTTGCGGATCTCGTTCTCGCCGGCGGTGGCTGCCACGCCCAGGTCGGCGTAGTAGTTGCGCGAGGGATCAGCCTTTGCCATGGCGGCGGCGGCGGCGGAGGTGGTGGCGGGGGGTGAGCGTCTTGTTTGTCAGGCGTGTCGTCGGTGTTTGGGTGTGTGGCAGGCGTCGGTCGTCAGTCGTCAGTCGTCGGTCGTGGGCAAGCCAACATGTTGCAGTTGTACTTGCTTGTGGTTGTACTTGTCGTAGGCAGAAGACACGAGGCTGGGGGTGGCAGTGTGTCAGTCGGATCAGGCGCGGCAAGTCATACGGCCATTTGTCTGCCAGTGCATGTTGGCTCGATTGGACGCGCTTTTCGCTTGTTTGGCAGCAAAGGCGGTTGGGCCTGCGTAACATGGGCAACGCCTGCGCCCCAGCACCACATCCCGGCATGACATGACGCCCATGGCGCCCATGGCAGCTGAGATGCTTTCGCACTACGCACCTCAGCTCAGAGCATCAAGCTGCTAGGCAACCATGACTCAGTCGTCGTTGTATCTGAATTTGCTCAAGGCACCTGTGTATGCCCTGCAAAGAGAGCATCCGCCCCATCTTGCCTCGTCCGTCAGATCCCCAGATGACCGAGACACGCCTACGTGGTACATTTTTATTTTGTTCTAGCCACCCAAAAACAGGCTCACTGCATCTGCCGCCCTCGAATTACTCTGTCCCTCCTCATCCATGTCCACGACACGTCTGGTTGTGACGTGGTGAATTTCTGGCCGAATACCTGACCATGTTCAAATCAGGAAATTAGCATTCCTGCACCATGACAAGCACACCAACAACACCCAGTGGTATCTCTCGTTTGATTGGATTTCATGTAGCTATAGCCTATGTATCTTCTTAACGACTAAGAGCAGCATCGTTGTATCTGCTCTCATCCAGAAGGCTTGAATAGCATCCCAATAAGTCGAGGCTGCTAGCATCGCAGGGCGACCAGTCTTCCATTGATAAATTAATAAATCTAATGCTGCATGCAAGTCAAACCCTGCTCCAAATCTGCTAGGTACCTCCATTCCTATTTCTCCGGTTGTATTCGATAAGTCTTCTACACGTCGTGCTCATCTCAATAACCTCACATGGTATTGTTCTCATATCACAACTACTCGTTCGACACGCTGTGCCACACCACGCCACCTCACATCACATCACGGCGCGTCACGCAAAAGCAGCGGCGTGCTGCGTCTCAGTACAGGGGGTATAATGCAATTCATCCATTCATGAATCCATGAAATTTATTTTAACGCAGAGAGTCCTGATCGACAGTCGTCGTATGTACGCCAGCCACGCCTCGACACCGAGACGCATCTGGCTACACCACACAGAACATCTTTTTCCACTCACGCCAGTCCAGTTGCAGTTGCTTGAAAGTTCCGAACAGTCGCTCCACCACCACGTGTGCCACGCTGGCGACACGTTTACCTGTAGCGCCAGAGGGAGAGGGTGTTGTGCCTCTTCCAGGTCTTCCTGCGGCCGGCAGTGGTGTTGTTGTACTTGTGACCACGTCCAAGACCACGGGACTTCTTGCCGGTGGCGGTAAGGCCACGGCTCTCGCGGTGCTTGTGGACGGGGTTCGCGATCCAGTTGATGCGGGCATCGCGGCGGATGGCCTTGTGCTGGGGGTCGACAAGGATGACCTCGTAGTACTTGTAGGTCGAGTCCTGGTTGATCCAGTACGAGTTGAGAACGCGGAGGTTGGCGCAGCGGCGGCCGACACGCTCCTCAGCGGTCGACTTGAGCGAGCGCTGGTACTTGAGCTGGTTGATACCCTGGTTGGTGGGCTTGCCTGTTGCAGAGTCAGTGGCCGAGCGGTGTGTGATCAACGATGGTAGAGCATACCGTAGGTGGCACCCCTAGAAGTTAATCGTTAGCATTGTCATTTGACGGAATCTGCGTGGGCACGTACTTGGGGGCGGGCCTCTTGCGGCCTCCACGGCGGACACGGCAGCGGTAGATAACGTATCCCTGCTTGGCCTTGTATCCGAGACGGCGGGCCTTGTCGGGGCGCGAAGGACGGCTGGCGCGGTGGATGACCTTCAACTGGCGAAGCTATCGATGCACTCTCAGCAATGTTCAACGAGTACACCAATTGGGACGCGGGTCCCGGAAATGTGTAATCATACCTCCCAGCACTATCGCAATGTTAGCAGAGTCCAGCTTTGTCTCATTTGGGGCTACGTACGCGAACGCGCATCAAGAAGCGCATCATGTCCGACTGCTTCTTCTTCTGAAGTTCCTCGACATCTGCGGTGGTGGATTAGTCTCTGGAGCGTGCAGATTCGAGGCGGCGCTGCGCTTACACTTAAGGGCACCCATCTGTGGCAATGTCAGTATTCTGCTCGTCGTACGTCGTTTGTTCTCGAGGGGCACTCACTTTGACTGGTCGTGGGGTTAGTACTGAACGGTGTGTTGGAAGTCGGATCGCGAGAGTGAAAATTAGACGGTTTGTGGGAGCTGCTAGCGGGAATCTTGGCGCCTTCCCGACAGGGATCGCATTTTGCAAGCGAGCCCGCGCACGGACCCTCAACCGCCTCTGCTCTCTCTCTGCCTTTGAGACAAAGCTTGTCAAGTCGCTGCAGTCGAGGATGCAGTCTGCGTTGGTGTGAGGACACAACTGCATCTCTCGATCATATACTATGGCTATGCCCATGCAGCTGCCATTCATTGATTCTACAGCAGCACTCTGCATCGCCGCCCTCCTTCCATCGTGCGCTCCATAAGTTGAACCCTGCCGACAGGCCATGTCCTTCCGAAACGCCATGTCCCTACGAGTCCTCCTCGTCGAGACCCTTGGTCATTCGCTTTACGCCCCTCTCGACATACTTCAGTCTCTGCTGTAGTCCGTAGTCTAGCTCTACTCCCCCCATGTCGTCATCTGTGTCCGTATCGGCGCCATCAGTCTTGTCTGGCACACCCTGCGCTTCTGCGCCGAGAACTTTCTGTACTTTTCTCAGAGCTGTCCTAGCTCCCTTCTCCAAATTCTCCTTTGTCTCTTCAATATCCGCCTTCCATGTCTCGCTGATATCAGTCTGCCCTTCGTCCCGCATAGTCGTGATCCTCTTGTCCAGCTTGTCATATCTTTCGATCAGGCTTGCAGAAGCTCTTAGTATACTTGCAGTCGAGGTATATATTGAGTTCTGAGCGATTTTGCTGTCCCCGAGCTTGGGCACTCCCCCTCGTGAAGGTCGGTTTGGTGTTTGCAGGGCGTCGACAAGTGCGGCCGAGAGCTCGTTCCTGCGGCGACTGTTTTGCTCTTTGCTGTAAACAACATTTATAGTCAGCAATCACCTAGTTGGCAAGAAGGAGAGGGGGGGAAAGCTCCGGGTGCAGTACTTACGCCTGACTGAGGCGCCGCTCAAGCGCCGCTTCAAGTGTCTTCTGACCAGCGGCAACCTGTGCCTGGAACTTTTCAATCTCCTTGTTATCAGTCTTGCACTTCTTGAGCATCGGGCCAAGCGCAAGTACTTGTCTGGAGCCAGTCAGACAGACGGCTTGGTGCCCATTGGTATCACTCCGAGACTTACTGGCTTTCGGTGACGTTGGAGACTGAGCCGCCTTGCTTTCTGCGGCTTTGCTCGGCCCCCTGCAAGTCCTGGAACGGCGACTGCGCACGTCGGCGCGCCATAATGAGACTGCAAGTTGATGTGTTGGAAGTGGGTGGGTGATGTGAGGTGAGTGAGCATCGGCGTGGGGGCCAGGAAGGCACGCTCGCGGCTACTACGACGGCCACCAAGATACCTGAGTCAAAACATCAAACAGAGACACCACTGCACATGCAAATGAATTTGTCATTTATTTTATTTGGGGAATTTGTCTGACTACAGGGTGCCTATGAAGCCTTTCCACCCCCATATTTTCTTATAACTGAGGAATTTTGAACCAAGGGCAAGACTCCGCTTCGCCGTCGGGCGAACATGAGGAGGAGGTTCTTGAAAATCAAAGGAAATCAAGGCAAGGGGAAGTGAGACCGTGAATGAAAACCATAATGTGGCCGTGAAAGAGACCCACGGGTCCAGGAAGAAAACCAGCTTGCGGTCGTGGCAAGCGTTCGAAATCATCAACTTTGCAATCAATCTTCGTTGTGCATGTTCGTTGACGCGACCATCGCAAACTATGCGTCTGTTGGGTCTATGCCGCAAACATTATCGGCCGTGTAATCCCAAACGTTCAGTAAAGTTGTATTGTCCATAGCATTGTAACCGGTATTGAGACGTCTCTATTCAACCAGGCATAGGAGAATGTAAGTGGCAGTCTGTCTAACCCAAGATACAATGTAGAGTTGCCAGGCAGGCTCACTTGGGTCCATAGGCCATGTTATGCATGGCAGTGATGAGCGAATGGTCAACTGGGCCAGGCATGAGAACCTCGGGCGTGGCTCCGGAGCTGTTGCCAGCTGGTGCGTTGTTGCCCGCTCCGTGAGTTGTGTTCGGACCATACGCGGCATTGCCAGCCATGTTCGCGTTCGCATTGGCCGCAGGAGTGTAGGCGTTGTTGCCTGCATAGCCGCGGTTGTAGGCAGACGAAGCACCGTACGTGGAGGTAGGAGGGTAGAATGCACCGTAGTTCATGGGGCTACCGGCTGCCGTGACGTTGGGGTAGCCGCCAGGGTAGCCGCCGTAACGATCGTAGGTGTGCTGCGGAAGCTGCTGCTGAGCGTGGGTCCAAGAAGCCATGTTATAGCCGCCCTGGGTTGGGTAGGCTGGAAGCTGGTGGGAGAAGGCGTAGTAGCCATCATCGTAGTTGCCCTGACCCTGACCGTGACCTTGACCCTGGCCCTGGCCCTTGTGCAGACCTTGGGGAGCGTTGTTGCGGTTGCGTCCTTCTCAGTGTTAGCTCTGACCTTGGAGTGTTGTGCCTTGCTATGACACTCACCATATTGCTCGTTGGAACGGCGGTTGTTTCCACCAAAGCCCGGTCCTACAGGAAGAGGGGCATGGCCGGCGGCCTGGTTCAGAATGGCACCGGGACCGATCGCGGATGGTGGTGGGGTCTGCATCGCGCCCGCTGGGTTGACGACTGACGCTGGGTTCACAGCGGACATCCAGATGCGAACCTTGTACTGCTTGAAGAGATCGGTGACAAGCTCGTTGAAGTTCACATACGACTCAGCATAGTAGAAGTAAGTGAGCTTGTGGTAGTCACTGGATATGTTAGCAGCTGTCAGTGGGTTGAGGGAATATAGACTTACGCCTGGTACTCAGCATCGAGGATCTCCATCGGAAGCTTGTGGTCGGCAGCCTTCTGGGCACCGAGACGCTTCGCCTTGGCCTCCTGACCTTCCTTGTCACGCAAGGCCATGATCTCATGCTGCTGAGCCAGACGCTTGATCATCTTAGGCTTGGTCTCTTGGTCCTGGTTTCCGATGATGCCAGTCATCTGTGGCTGGTTGGGGCCGTTCGCGCGAGCAAGGGCACCGAGCATACCAGGTTCGTTCTGGCTCCCGGACTGCGAGTACTGCGAGAACATGACGAGCCAGCGGAAGTGCTCCTCGTTCAGCTGAGCCTTGTACTTCTTGGCGTCTTCGAGAGTCACGTCAGCGTGAGCGACTTGACCAAGGTCGCAGCCACGGTCGCCCTCAGTCATGACAAGATCTCCGCAACGGATCTCGAGGCCCGTGTTGTCGTACAGATAGTAGATGTCAGCACGCGAGCACTTGAAGGTGACGACGAAGAGACGACGACCCGGACGACCAAGCACTGGTGGAACGGCGTAGGGGTTGCCAGCGTTCATGACCGTGTTGGGAGCGGCGGGATCGGGGTGAGCTGCAGAGATGGCAGAGGCATTGATCGCGCGCGATGCGGGGCCGTAGCCAGCAAAGTACGCAGCAGCATCGAACTGGTCACTCTCCTCTGGAGATTGAACGGTCTGGCGAGGGGACATGAGGGTTTCATCTTCCTCCTGAGTGTTGCTCAGAGTAGAGTGGGGCATGCCCGAGTTGTAGCTGCCCACGTTGGCGAAGGAGTGGCGGCGACCAAGAGCATCCATGCCCATGTGGCGGATGTTCTGCGTGGCCCACTGAGGCTTCTTGACCTGATGGTCAACAACCTCGACCTCGGGCTCACGGCTGATAGCGGAGACCTGCTCACTGAAACGGCGGCTGAACGACCCGGCGGGGTAAATGTTCATGGCGGCGTCAGGATCATCAATTTCTTCAATAGCATAATCAGCATTGTTACCATAGGGGGGGTTGCGGAAGCCGGCAGTAGTCTTACGACGTTGAGGTGGCTGCGTCTGCTGGTGGACAGGCGAGCTGGTGGAGGGGGCGCGGTTGCGAGCGCGAGCGTTCTCCATGGCTGCTTGTTTGAGAAGGGCTTGTTTTTGCTCACGTTCCCAATAGCCAGGTGGCAGGCGGATACCGTGCTCGCTACCGTTAGATTCGATTTCGTCGACTTCGTCTTCGCGCAGCTGGGAAAGGCCAAGAGTGGACTCTCCAAGCAAGCTTGGTTTGGAAGGGCGGTGGCGGACACCAGCAGAAGACCTCAAGCGCGCAGAAAACTGACCAACGGGGCTGTTCTCGATGTCGCCCTGTCCTATGCTATAAGACTGCGATCGAACGGCCTTGCGCACTGGGTTGTGCTGGTTGAGGAGAAAGCCAATGCCGTCGTCCGCTTCAGCAGTGGGTGGGGAGTGCAGCGGCTTTTCGCTGCTGAAGTGGGCTGAAGTGGGGGAGGGCAATACTTCCTTGAGGCGGCTGCTAGCCTGACCTGATGTGAAGCTGGAGGTATTCCAAGGGAATGCGGATGTGCCAGGTCTGGATTGTGATGGCAATTCAAGAGCGGGGGTGGTGGGTTGAGAAGAGGCAAAGGAGACGGAGGGGAGCGAGAACTTGCGGTTAGGCTGAATGTCTTGGAGCCAACCAGTGGAGGGACGACGGCCGCCTGGGTGACCGCTGGCTGGGGGACGAACGACCGTAGGCACGTGCTCTCGGTCTTCATCACTGGAAGCCAAGACGTCGCTATCTGGGGTGGGGCGACGGAGCTGCAGCTTCGACTTCTCCAGCGCGCTGCCTCCCACGGACAAGTTGTTCTTGTAGGCCGGGGAACTCATCTTGGTGTGCTTCTCCTGGACGTTGTCAACGGCGTGGCACAGTGTGGCAGCAGGGAGGAGACAAACGTGGAGCGTAGTATACAGGAAGGTCTACCAACGCAACGGCTGCCTGTGCAGGGATCTCAACAAGCTATGCACTGAACACGTCTCTTGCTCTTTCATGCGCAGCGCAGCAAGAAGCTCGTGTAGCAGGCGACGCGTCTAGCAACGGTGGTTGTCTCTAGAGGGCAACAGTACCTGTCAGCGGGGCTCTTGGTGGCACATGTGATATCAGGAGTGAGGAAGGCAAGAGGGGCAAACATAAGCTCAACACAAGCGTCAAGCGCAGACCCTTCGCAGCACAGTGCTTCATCTGGATAAGGGGTAGCATATACTCACAGAACTCTGCAGTAAAATCGAAGTCTTGTCAAGCGACGTGATGCCTTCAACACAAAGGCCGACGACGCCAATGAAGGGAAGGGATGGCGGGGCTGGAACTTGATGGTGAGCCGATCAGCGGCTGTTACCGGTGTTGACCTTGCTTTTTGTTTCTGGTGCATTTTGGTCAGCGCTTATCCATATAATTTTTACGAGTCTTGTTGAGCGGCAACGGCAGCAGGCTGTACGCTCACCAGCGGACACTGCGAGGCGGGGAGTGCGCCTAGACATAAGAGACTCACTTACAGAGTTGCAGTCTGGTTACAATTCTTTTTGCAACTGTGCAGACGTCAAACAATCAAGTTGGCTGTGCAGAGTTGAGCTCTCTCGATGAGCGATACCCGTGGTCTGCAGGAAGTGGTGCCTTGACACTCCACCAAGATTAGCCGTTTCAAGGGCCTTTGGTGAGAAACTGCAGAGGCTAATCTATAGGATACCGGGACTGAGTCGCGAGTGGCGGCTCAGGATTCGAGGGAGGAAAGTCGTGAGAGACAGGAAGGGTACTGGTCAGAAGAATAGTACTGAACAATGAGGATCGTGGGTTCGATCAAGATCGGTCAGACGATGCTTTAGTTTGCGGGTTTGATGGCCGTCGGGATGAGGTTGGAGGCAGGAGCGATCTGCACAGAGGGGCTTTAGGAATTACTGTAATCAACGTCATTTTAGCAAGGCACATAGACTTCCATGCCGGAATTTGAAAGGGAACTGAAGAAAAAAAGTCTCAGACCAAGCAACATGCCGACCGTGAAGCTTGACGCGCGGTGGTTTGCTATCTCTGCCCCCACAATCGTGTGTTCTCCGACATCCAAGGCTCGACCACCGCAGTGACCTCAACAGCCCAGCAGCCACACAGAACAGGCTGAGGATGCAAAGTCTTATGCGCAACGACAGATCTGATCAGGACTTCTTCTCCCGGAGCGCCGGTGATGCGCTCGGTGACGTAGGCGGATATCTCCAGGCTCTTGCTCCAAGCATTCGCAATCAACTCATGACAGCGCTGAGCCCCGCCAGCATCATCCGCCGAATCACCTGTTGGCCAGCGACCGAAAAGAACCGAGACAGACGCAAGAAAGAAGGGCAGTAGATGTGAATACTCAAAGAAGAAAATGTTTGGCTTACCTTGGAGTAAAAGACGTCTACGACAATTACGCAACGGCAGGGATATCGATGCACAACACGATCTATCCCGATGATCAACAACGTCCTGCGAAGCATAGTCAGCATAAACTCGCGTCGCAGTCATCGTGCCCGATGCGACGGAGGCTCAGAAAGCGAATCGGGTGCTTTTCGTGGGTGGCGCCGGCAACCCCGCCGAGGGGGAACAACATCAAGAGAAGACATACCGGGCAGTCTATAGCACAACTGTGCTCGTTTGTTCTATTGAAACAGGCGAATCGGGAAAGCGACTGGGTATGGTGAGCTTCAGAAGATGTGGTGGTTGCGCTCCGACGATGGCACGTCGTTCCGCGGTGGCGACAGCATACCTCAAAAGCACAAGCGCCAAACTCTTTACCAATCTATCCCTAATCGTGGGTGCGGAGAATCTTGGAATACACAGCCAACACTTGTTGGTATCAGCCGTCGCATGGAATTAGGTACGGAAGTCTGTGATCGACGAGACGAGGAAGCTTCGAAGATGAGGAATGTGGGGAAGCGCCACGTTCTAGCCAAAGGCTGCCCAGTTTGTCGCGGCCGAAGTTGGATGGAAGAACACGCGACCACTAGAGCAGGCACATTGTCGCTCTGAATCCTGAGCGACAAAGGATGACGAGGTAGAGGATGAGACCAAACGTCCACGGCGGCCAAGCTGACGGGGGACTGTTTCTCCTAGGCGCTGCTTCGAAACGGTTGAGATGGGAGTTGCGGCAGACGGCCCTGAACTTCTTTGCGCGTTGTCAGATGCGGCGATGGCCCGACAGCGACGGCAATGCGACCCGGATGGCGTGGTCCGGGCAGAAACGACGAGCGAAGTGTGGCGGTGGGGTGATTGAGAGGAAGCCTTCGAGACAGACCACTCATTACAAAGAGGCGGGCAGAGGTCAGAGACACAGGCATTCAACACCTTTGAGGCTTCTGCAAGCTCGCACGGCTGACCCAAGGATCAGGGGCTCTGGGCGGTAGATGCGCGACGAAATGCGGAGACGGCCAACCAACAGGGGCTAGCTCTGCATCTTTCAGGCCGAACACCTGCAAATTGCAGCGCTGTTGGGGGTAGCGAACGCTGCGGGACAGGGAGGCGCCATCAAATCATCGGTCCCTGTCACACGTCCCGTAACACCCTTCAACGACCTCGTCGTCGTCTTCTCCATCGTGGAGCCATCTTTTTCGCCCCTGTTGGAGTGCTCGGTGCGGGATTGGAGCGGATCTTGGCCCTGCCTAGGGTTCGCCCACCTACCCAACCCCTCATTTCTGCCATCTGGACTCGGTCGGGCCCGTCGGCTGAGCTTTTACGCGTTCATGGCTTCATACTCGCTGCACGCCATCCTCTCCGCTCCAGGCGCCCTCTACCAGACCCCGCCGGACCATGCAATAGCAGCCAGCTGTCAGGCCTGAATCGAGTCGACGCTTTGGCTGCACGCATGTCGACTTGTCACAAGAGATGATGCCACCTTTGCTGTATTGCGCTGCTGTTGCTGCTGCTATGCATCGCCCACCACAACACTCTTGGAGCTGTGCAGTTCTTGCACATGTCTAGTCGGCGGCTGACCATCGTCCGTGCCACAGCCTCTGCCGGGGAGCGGTTCCTGGACATGGCAATGGAGCAAGCTCCTAAGATGGTTCGCGACGCGTTCTCCAATACCATTCGCCAGGGTGTTACAGCGCGTCCCGTGCCGATACTGAGCACACGAACACGGCATCTTACTGGATGCAATCTCTTTCCTGGCCTTTTCATACTCGACCGGCTGAGGGCTGTGAGGAATGCTCGTCGACCCCGCATTTCCCTGCAGACGCATTAACATCAATCTCAGCGCCCAAGCACCCAAGCTTTTCGAAACATCCAGTTAGCGATGTGCCCGCTCGGGCGGCTTCTGCCGAACTGCTGATCAGCCATGGGGTCGCGTTGCGTGCCCTCTGGGCCATCCAAAAGACACTTGGAACATGAGACGCTGGGCAAGGGGCGCATTCGACCATCTTGGAGAACGGGATACCTACGTAGTGAGTCCCGTTGTGCCTGAGTAACCTTGTCAAAACCCTCTCATCACGCTAATCCGCATTGTCGGCTCGATTGACTTGTCAATATACCTAGGTGTTATTGAAACTGCTGCAGTCGCCTCCCGATCGTGGCCTATGCCCGGCATGCATGGCCAGCCATACGCGTTGGCAGTTCATCAATCTGTCAACTCGGCTTGTTCCATATCGAGGTCGTCTCCGCCGCATTCAGCTTTTCCCGGAGCGACGGTTCGGCATGCCGGTCTGCGCAAGTGTTCCAAAACATCGACGATGGTGTGGGTAGGCGCAAACCCCGCGTCCGAGGACTCCGCAGCCTTTCGGGGCCGGCGCTGTTGTATTGACATGCTTACAGGTGTTGTGTATCCGTGCTTGTTAAGAAGAAAGTCGGAGGGCCGTCTTGGCTTCCTGTCTTCATCGCCTCCAAGCCCTCGGCAATGCGGCGACATGATCTACAAGAAAAAGGTCAATCACTGCTTCAGCAAAGCTTAGTCGGAGCCCAGGCGATGCTCAGGCTCTGTTAAGTGGCGAGTACTTGGTGTAAGACTGTCGCAAGTCACACTGTCAAAGATTGCTGAGGGCGGCGATGTATACCAAGCAGAAGAGCTCGTAGGCTCGCGAAGAGAAACCCACTCTGCGGCAGCTGCGAGTTGGAGTAGTACGACACGTTGGAGATGGACCAAAGGTTTGTGTGATGGTGGAGGGGGGTGGTGTCGGAGTGTGCAAAGGACATTGTTCTTACTCAAACGAGAAGGCGGCCATGGGCGAGGACACTCCCCGTGCGCACTGTCAAACACCCCTTCCTCACCTCTTTCAGACTCGCCGTCTCTCCAACCGACCCCTACCTTTATCCCTTCACACCCATCAACCTCCACATGGATCTTATTCTACCGTCGCCAGCAGCTTCATCGAACCTGCGTGCAGCACCGCAAGCTCTGCCATAGCCATGTACACAAGCATGCCGCCGTTGCCTTGCAAGCCATCTGCATCTTCGGCTACTTTGATCGTCGCCTCTGTCCGGACCAGAGAGTCTACTGAAGGATGGAGTATGGGAATGCCTTTCTGCGGGTCTCGAGAAGCAACTGCACTGCGCTTTGGAAAGCTACAGAGGCGGGTGGGAGCTTGCAGGTGGACTTTTGGAGAGCCCGCCTGCATTGGCAGTATCCACAAGGTCTTGATGAACAGGTCCCCTGAAGACGGCTAACCTTTGTTGAGCTCGATCATGAATGCCACATTACTGACAACCTGCCTTGTACGCGGGTACTTGGAAGAAGAGTCGTTCTAATTAACTGTTATATACAGGGGATACACCGCAGCCCAGCGGCAACTGCAGACGGTGCCGACCTACTTGATGGGAGTGTTTACGAAGCCGAGATACAGAGTCACCACAGCCTCGAGATGCATCATGCTCGGACTCGTCGACAGTCGCAAGCAGAAGCGCGAGGCGGTAGTATATCCGGCTGACCATCAAGGACTGCACAAACCTGGGTGACCCCGAGTAGAAGCAATGCAGCCTCTGGCGCCGTCGAGGAACCCGAGCAATGCGTCTTCAGATCATGGATCGTAGTGGGCTGTCCGGGAAACGAATTTCCTTATAGAGATGGGATGCGGTCCTGAACCTCACACAACAGTGCGAGACTCAGGCTGGCTCCACCGACCATGCAGAGTCGAGACTCGAGACTCGAGCCGCACTCACCCCGACGCTCATACACCGTCTCAAGGCCTCTACTGTGGTATGAGAAAGGGTAGACGAACTGCTTGACAGTCGTTGGAAAGTCGTAGATCAAAGTGCCGGTCATCCTCTTGCGCTGCAACGATGGGTTTCCAGCAAGCCGCCTTCAAAAGTCGCTTAGACCGAGACTCCTGTCTTCGCAATACAGATACGGGCTGAACATGATAATCAAGGCAATGCCAAGGTGGGATAAAGTAGGTAGGGAGCAGGGACAAAGGCAAAGTATGGTTGTTACGGCTTGATTACGAAAATGCATTGTTGAACCCTGATGTGATGTGTTTCAAGGTCACACATGTCAAGCCTTTGTCTGGCTGCGTTTGGTAGACGTAGTCAGTACGTTATGTCTACAATGCCATCTGCATCCATGATGGCTGCTGGGCCTGATGACGATCCTGGCGATCCAGACGAGGCCTGGCGATGGACTAGACGGATCCCTAGCAGATGGCTCACCAGAAAAAGGCAGAGCCGCTGCGGTTCTGGGCTGACGGGCAGTGTCACAGGGCTGCTTGTCTTACGTAGGGCACGCAGTACCTAGCCTGGCCTAAGATGGGGTGAACGCTTCCGGCCACTAGCAGCGCCGATCTTGCATCATGACCATGGATGAAGCTGTTGGCTCGTCAACCGCCTCGTGCGTCTGCGAGCGGCGACAGACGACGCACGACAAGCAGCCTCCGAGCAGCGCACTCAGCTCGAGCGACGGCGAGTGCCGCTCGACAGTCTCAGCGATCCAAGGGCAGTTCAGGTCGCTCTCATGAAACACGAGAGAGCAAGGGTGGGCCATAAGTGTTTTCCGGGCGGAACGGCCGGAGCAGAGTTTGGCGCGCGCGACTGCCCGAACGATGGACCCTGGCGAATGACGGCATCAGATCTGGTGACGTAGGAGCCACTCAGAACTGGAGAGGCGCTGTTTATAGCCGCACTCGCAGCTCCCCCGGACGATCACCACCTCACCCAGCCACCCTTTATTAACGTGAACCCTCTCTTCTCGAGTCACATCCCCCCACATTCATCGACCGCAACATCGAGCCTTGACCCTCTGCTAGCCATAGCACCGCATCGCATCGCATTCTACCCCAGCACCTCCACATCCGCTACATCCGTTACATCCACTACATCCAATATCAAAATGGTGTCCAAAGCTTTGTCCATGGGCCTGCGCGCCTGGCAGGTGTGTACTCACTTCAACACCGTCTCCAGACGAGATCTGCGACTGACACAAGACAGCTCATCTGCGCCATCATCGTGACCGCCATGGCCGGCAACAACATTCAGCGTGCAACTAACGGCACACACTCCATCGTCAACTACACCCTCTTCGTTGGTGTGTGGTGGTTGTTCACGCTGCTCTACTTCCTCCCCACTTCCTTCATCGAGAAGTTCTCCATCCCCATTGTTGACATGGCCATGGATGCCTTGAGTGTCCTCTTCGGCTTCTGCGCCGCCGTTGCCCTGCCCGCGTACCTTGGTGCACACAGCTGCTCGAACCGCGTATGTTTGCCCACGATGCTCCCATACGGCGATGTATACTAACAACAACAGGCCTACACCAGCACCAACGGCGTCACCAACAGCTCCCCTGGCCTTGAGCAGAACTGCCGACAGGCACAGACTGCGACTGCTTTCCTCTGGTTCGGCTGGGCCGCATTTGTCGCCTCGCTCATCTTCTCCTTCTTGAACGGTCGCGGCAGCGGTGCTAACCTCCGCGGTGGCGTGCGTCGCGGCGGTCCCTCCATGGCTCAGGTCTAGAATGTCTGGCGCGCATACTCGGACTCGTCGTGGAATACACGAACCGACTGCGGCGACGTCGAAGGCTGGCCCGGATCTTGGCGGAACACGCCATAATGATGACGCACGATACCCGCACTAGCCAGACTACTGCGCTTTTACATGTAACATATCAGGACGAGAGTAATAAGATGGTTTGCTTGATGCTGCGGTGTTGGTCTTGGGCAATGGTACAATGGGAAACAACTGGACTTGGGAGGATTGGGTACGGCGTTGAGCGTCCAACTTTTTCGCCGTAGATGTAGGATTACTTATGACTACTTAATATGACCTATGACATTATGAATTGTTGCGTTCTATTTTGTGCTGTCAAGTGTCGTAGCTACCTAGATAGTTACGGTCTTGGTGATACTGCTGTTCTGGCGTTGCATGCCAGGCGACGAGCAGTCTCAGCGAGCTGTGACGTGCTGCTCAACCCACGCACACGCCACTTTCTCGCGGATTGGCTGCAAGATGATCTATCGGCTTCTCATCCTCGTCGTCGGTCGTTCCACATCTTGGAGGGGGTTGAATGATGCATGCACACTATGCAGGTATTGTATGACAAAAGGAACATAAGCACCGTAGGTATGCTTGATCAAGAACGCGCGCCTAAGTGAAACAATCGAGTGACACAACCAACAAGTAGCACAACGACATGCATGTGCTAGTCGACAGTGTGTAGCAAACTGGCGCGGCTGAGGAGCGTTGTGCTAACCCGACGACGTCGCAGCAAGTTAACTACCCAGCTAATCGATAGCGATAAGGCGGGAACAGAGGCGACGAGCTGGTGGTCCATGTCGAGGCGGAAACCAGGACATGACCGCGGTGGAGAGCGCTAGCCGGTAACCATAGCCTTCACCGAATGCTGGTAGCAGAGGCAGTGCAGGCGCCGAAATGCGACGTGTAGTCGTACAACGCAGTGCTCCATCTAAGGCGTCCCCGATGACAGCCGATGTGCATGTGCATAACAAAGGCATCTGCCAGTGAAGATGTTGCGGTGCCTGGTTGACCACAACTCACGCTTCCTATGTGTTGGCTTGGCGCCACTAGCGCAAAACAACATGAACTGCCCAAACAACATGGAATCAACAACCCTCTAGCACCCGGCACCGCCGCGATCCTCGGCCAACACACCCATCGCCCCCTGGCGCATTATCCTTTTTTACTGACACAGCTTTGCCTCGTCATGTCTAGCTAGCCTAGATTTACGTGCACCCCTCCTCCACCCTGTTTACCTCGCAGTGACGCGTGCTCCTCGACCTCGACCTCTCCGCAGCGCACACACGCCCACCGCTCCATCATCATGGCCGCCGCCCGCAGCAAAGTGCCCGCTATTGGGTCGGCACAATGGATTCTCGAAGAGCGCCACCAGTCCAACGATCTCGTTGCGCAGGAGCTGGAGGATTTTGGCTTCTCTGTGCGCAACGAGCTCGAGTGGCTCAACGAACACATGACCGATGTCTTCGCAAACAATGGACAGTACGTGCCATCCCAGTTTGCTCGGGGTATCCGGTAGATTGACATGCTTGTAGGCACAACCTTGATGTATTCAAGACACCCGGCAAGCTGCGCGGCAAGACGCCCCGCACTGCACGCAAGAAGACCTTTGAGGTTCGCCAGGTGCGTCTGTACGCCTATCTATCTACCTCGGGCACTGACAGCAGCCAGCCGCTTGCAAACCTTTTTGCCGCCAACATCCAGCAGCAGCGCATAAGCCCAGCAGAGCAGAAACTCCGGGACGCTCTGCAGATAGACACGGCAAAGTTCGACTTCCACATTGCAGAAGACGCCGAAAACGTCGCACCTACGCATTCCTCCGCCGCTGCATCGCCCGTCACACGCCAACTGTTCCCGAAGGCGCAGGAGGACAATGCCGATAACAGTTTCCACACGAGCGGATTCAACGAGCGCCAAGCCGGGCAGCTCAACACTTCGTGGAGTCACTTGCAGTCCACTCAGGACACCGTCATGAGTTCGCAGGCAGACGCCGTCTTTTCTCCACCACGCACCCAAACCACACAAGCCACCCAGTCTTTCAGGCATTCCATCAACGAAGAGCTGGACGAGGATGAGGAAGAAGCGGCCAAGGAGCAGAAGTTGATTCGACGCGACACGGGCGACTCTTTTGTCTCGGCGAATGCCTCAGTCGCGAACAAGAGCATCTCGAAAGAGATCCTGCGCACACGCGATGAGGACGACGTCATGGAGCTTGACGACGATGTCGAGGAAGACGATGCGAGGAGTAACGGCACTGTTGTTCACCACGAGATTGATTCTGCTGACGAAGACAACGACGACCTGAACGATGTCCCGGTGTCCCCACAGCCGCCTCAGGTGGTTTCCGAGTCTTACGACATTGAAAACGACGACGATGAGGTGATTGAATCCGCCAACTGGCGCTCGCACGGCCCAGAATCGAAGATGCGTTTCGAGCCCATGGAATTCGACTACTCCACCACACCCTCTGGTCCCCCACCAGCATCGCCCGATCTCGTTCAGCACGACGATGCCATCGCCCGCCACGTCGCAGAAGATGAGGAGATGGACGCAGAGGAACCTTCGGAACACTCTAGCCCCGTAAAACCGCTTGTTAGGAAGAGCAGTCTCAACTTCGCTTCTCTTCCTGCTCGCGAGCCGTTGCTGGCGAAGAAGAGCATGGGCAGCCGTGTCTCGCGGACGAGCCACGTCGATCCGAGCAGAGCGCGCAGCAGCCACATGGGTAGATTCACAGGAGGAAAGAGTCTCGGCGGGTCGCAGTTCATGCAGCCATCGGACATCCACGACGAAGACTCAGATACGGACGAGAAGCGACCGCTTCACAGGGAAGAGCCCGAATCAACCAAGATGCACACCATGACAACAACCCAACGCCTGCACGAGCGCATCAACATGATGAAGCAGCTGAACGAAGCAGCTAAGCCAGTCAGCCAGCTTATTCCCTCCTCGCGATCCTCGCAGCCACAGAGCTTTGTCGCGCCATCCAAAGAAGACACACACTTCAGTCAGACCTCGCAGCTATCTTATCCCGTTCTCCCTGTCACATCCGAACGTGAGAAGGAAGAAGATGACGATGATGATTGGATATCTCCCATCCGGACAGCAGCACCAGCTGCCAGCTTTGCCAGGCCTGCTTTGGGCAAGGCTTTCGCCGAAGATGCTCATGTATCTCCGGCAAAGCCCAAGCCAACACCCATCAAGCTACTGCCTTCAACTAACCCCGATTTCTCGGCCGTCGCGGAAGCAACTACTCCGGCTGGGTCCCCAGCTGGCAAGAAGTATGCGGATGGCCCTCTCAGTGCGTCAAAGGCCAAGTTCTATTCGGCACTTCGCGCGGCCAAGGACAAGATGATAGGACCTGGTACCGCCAATGCGCAGGCCAAATTCGACGCACTTTCTTCGAGCCCTGCGCGACCGAAGTCGCAGGTTCAGCTCGAGGAACTCTTCAATAGCCCGAAGCGGATCGACCGCCCCATCTCACTCTTCTCGCATATGCGTACGCCCTCGAAAGACTCAATCAAGTCGGTAAAGTCGACAAAATCTCTCAAGCTTCCTGCCAAGGGGACAGAGCCACCTAGTAGCCCCGCGAAAGAGGACAGCCGTCGAACTCGTAGTTCTACAGAGCGTGAGAAGCAGACCCAGACGGACCGAGAGAAGGAGATGAAGCAGAAGCAGCGTGTTGAAGAGAGGCTTAGGGAGATACGCGAGAAGGAGCAGTCCAAGGCTGCTGCACACCATCAGAAAATTAAGAAGACACCTGGTGAGATGCCTTCGCAATCGAATCTCAGGTCGGCCGCAAGCACTATAGCTACGGTGAAAACACCAGCTGCGGTATCTCAGCAGACCATCTCTAGGCCAGGCACCTTACGACAGGAGACTGCGCCTAGCCGCGAAGACGGTGACTCGGCTGACGAGATGCCTCCTCCGCCTCCACCAAAGAGCTTGCTTCCGACTACCAAGTCTGCAGCTAAGCCTACTACTATCCGCGGACCCAAGAAACTGGTTAAGCCTACCAGCAACGACACGCTACCGAAGGTCAAAGCACCTCAGAAGATCATGGTCAACCTCAACCCCAGCAGGTACGGCCAGGCGCCCCCGCCAGCTACACGTCCCGTACCGGTCGCGTCGAATAAGGCTCTTCCTTCTGCCCCTTCGACATTCTCGAAATCAACAATCAAGACTGTCCAGGCGCCGTCGCGTCCTACTTCGGCCCTATCCGCTAAGAACGTAGTACCCACCAAGTCGGCTCCATCGACCATGAAGGCACCAGCTCCTAGAGTGGGCAGGCCGCAACCACAAGCTATGGAGAAGCCGAAGGCCCAAGCGCCGGCACCTCGAGCTGATCTTGGTACCGCCAGGCCCATGTCTCGCTTGCAAACCGTACAAGATGCGAACCGTATCAACATACCTCCCATCAACCCCGCTAAGCCAGCCAAGCGGCCGTTCCTGGGTGAGAATGAGGAGACTATTTACCGACCAGCGAAACGCCCTTCGCAACAAGCGAAAATGAATCCCATCACCCCTGCACATGCCAGTTTCGCAAAGGGCAAGATTCCTTTCGCCGAATCTGCTCGCGCATCGCAGGCCCAGCCCGCGCAGTCGTCGCAGGGACAATACTCCAACAGCGACGACATCAAGCTTCCTGAAATCATGACCGACTCGGAAGATGAAGACTCTGACAACGAGTTCCAGCAGCCAAGTTGGGTCAACACACCCAACCTGCGTGAGATGCTGTCCACGCAGCAGCTCATGGACCCAGAAGCCATCTTCGGGCCCATTGCACCGCTCAACATGGAGCAAGTTTTCCCCAACAAGGAACGACACAAGAGGTTCCGCGAGCGTACCAGCAGTGCCTACTGGGTGCACGACCAGGTCACAGACGAGGAGAAGCGAAAAGAGCGCGAGGCCCGTGAACGCCTCGTGCGAGAAGGCGCATGGACGTACAATCCATCGCCACGACCCGCACGCCCGGGTCCAGCCCACTAATTGTGTACAAGACGTAGATATAATGACGGCGTTGGGAAATAAGTGAAGGCTGAGATGAAGCCTTGTCCTTTTTTTGTATATTGCTCTTTGCTCGGCGTTTACAGGCTCGACAACGATTGCACATGTCACAGTCACTGTCGTCATGTTGGAAGGTTTAGGCGTTTTTTTAGGCATCCTGCATCGCCTTTCCCATGGAAAGCAGCATTCGGTTCGATCCAATTCAAAACAGTCCAACTCATTGATTCTTTTATTCATAACTATGGTGCAGAAAAGTTGTAATTGATGCTAGCGTGGAAGAATGCAATTTTCGTAGTTACATGCTGTGGGGGTCATGTAGCTTTTGTTGTTCCAACAGCTGCCATCGTGCCCTAGGCATGACTGTGTGGCATCTGATCTAATAGCCGAGCTGTTTAGAACGTTTGGCTACGTCTTTTCATGTCGAGATATGTTGTGCAAGCATAGTTATGTGCTCGCGGTCCATCGAAGTTAGCGATTCTGAAAATACCTATATCAAAGCTGCCCTTGGTAGTTCGACGGTTGACTTGAATCAACTCGCGGTACGTCTTGTTGTTTGCTTGCGTTCACGATATGTTTTCCTTCGTGGTTAGAACAGTCATATCAATGAAGCCTTGCATGGTTTTAATTTTGTCTCATGGGTACACCTACTCTTTCGAAATCTTAAAACTAGTCTGTAGTGAAGCCGTTCAAGCTGGGCGATTAATTCCCTCATAAGTGTCTGATCTCATTATCGCGTCGAGAAGAGTTGCAAACTACTGATTTATTACCTCTAGACCGTTCGAGGCAACAAGACAATAAAAAGGAAATAGTCCTTTCAGCAGCGTGGCAATACGATTGTAAGCCAGGGAGCCAGGGCCCGTGTTGTTCTCAATGCTTATGCAACAGCAGTCTCATCGACCACAATCTAATGTCCTGCACTTCAAGATGCAAACATCGTAAGTCACGGCGATGTTCAAGTCACGATTAACAAGCGTGGTGAGGTTGGCATGTGGATAGGTGGGTGGCTATACAGGCGGTGGCCAGGTACCGATTTCTGCTTTCTATGCATCTCTAGTTCTAGTTAGGTGACTCAATCAGAGGGATATATCGCCCCGAAAACATCTAATGCAGGCAATTCAGAGTGCTCGCTGCCGTTGATGGCCATCCAAATCGGAGATGTCATCGATCTGTGCAGAGAACGCCACGACCAATCAAAGGCGCCAAGACGCGCATTACCGATTCCAAAGTCGAGCATCACGACAAGCGCACGCCGCCACTCCCCTCTACGACCACGCCCGCCGACGGCCCCACCAGCATCAATTGCACGAGCGTACGCAGATACGGCGTCCAAGATGCTCGCACGACACGCCCCCGCAGCCTCGACGCTCAGCGCCGCCGCCCACCGCGCCCTGCCCGCAGCTTCTGCCGCCTCCCGCCTTTCATCCGCCGCCTCCCCCTCGTCGCAGCAGAAGCGTACCCTCGCTACTGTCCAGGATGGCGCCCCCAAGCGTACATACGGAGGCCTGAGGGACCAGGACCGCATCTTCCAGAACTTGTACGGCCACCACGGCGCCGACCTCAAGAGCGCGCAGAAGTACGGCGACTGGCACAAGACCAAGGAGATCCTGCTCAAGGGCGACGACTGGGTATGCAATGGCGAGGATGTGTCGAGAGGATACTGGCTAACTTGTGCAGATCATCTCTGAGATTAAGGCCTCGGGTCTGCGTGGCCGAGGAGGTGCTGGTTTCCCCTCTGGTCTGAAATGGGTACGCTACGGTGCACGCTACAGGATGCATTGGCACGGTACTAACGGCTGTGCAGTCTTTCATGAACTCCAAGGGCTGGGAGAACGACACCAAGCCCCGCTACCTTGTCGTCAACGCCGATGAGGGTGAGCCCGGAACATGCAAGGACCGCGAGATCATGCGCAAGGACCCCCACAAGCTCATTGAGGGCTGCCTTGTTGCTGGCCGCGCCATGAACGCCACCGCTGCTTACATCTACATCCGTGGCGAGTTCTACCATGAGGCCACTGTCCTCGAGCGCGCCATCCAGGAGGCCTACCAGGCCGGCCTGATCGGCAAGAACGCCTGCGGCTCTGGTTACGACTTCGACGTCTACGTCCACCGTGGAATGGGCGCCTACGTCTGTGGTGAGGAGACTTCGCTCATCGAGTCGCTCGAGGGCAAGCCTGGCAAGCCCCGTCTCAAGCCCCCGTTCCCTGCTGCCGTTGGTCTGTTCGGATGCCCCTCGACCGTCGCCAACGTCGAGACCATCGCCGTTGCCCCCACCATTTGCCGTCGTGGAGGTAGCTGGTTCGCCAGCTTCGGCCGTGAGCGCAACCAGGGCACCAAGCTCTTCGCCATCTCTGGCCACGTCAATAACCCTTGCACTGTTGAGGAGGAGATGTCTATCCCTCTCCGCGAGCTGATCGACCGCCACTGCGGTGGTGTCAAGGGTGGCTGGGACAACCTTCTCGCCGTTATCCCCGGTGGCTCCTCCACTCCCGTTCTGCCCAAGCACATTTGCGACGATCAGCTTATGGACTTTGACGCTCTCAAGGACGCCCAGTCTGGTTTCGGTACTGCGGCCGTTATCGTCATGGACAAGTCGACCGATATTGTCCGTGCTATTACGCGCCTCGCCAAGTTCTACCACCACGAGTCTTGTGGCCAGTGCACACCGTGCCGTGAGGGCTCAAAGTGGACGCACCAGATCATGGACCGCTTCTACAAGGGCCAGGCCCGCGAGCGCGAGATTGACATGCTCCAGGAGCTGACCAAGCAGGTCGAGGGACACACAATTTGCGCTCTGGGCGAGGCGTTTGCGTGGCCACTGCAGGGACTCATCAGGCACTTCAGGCCCGAGCTGGAGGCTAGGATAAAGGACTACGGACTGAAGAACGGTGGTGAGGCGCTGGCTGGTGGCTGGGCTCACGACGCCGCCAAGAAGGGGCAGCTGATTTCGCCCGGCCAGTAGAGATGGAGGCAGGCGGAAGAATGAAGATGATTCGAGGCATCCTGTACCATGCATGTTCCTTTTGTTTTGAGCTTTTCTTTGGCTTGTGCGAGTTTGATGCAGGACTGTATATAGTTTGTCGGTGCCATCAAAATTCAAACTTGGAATTGACATTGGATTGGTATCTCGGACGGTGACTTGTCTCACTCTCACTCTCGCTCTCGCTCTCGCTGGCCTGCCTGCCTGCAAAGCTTCATGATATATTCAAAGCGTCCTGCTGCTCGCTCAAGTAACTCCATGGCCCCCTATAAATGCACAGCTCTCCAAACCTCTGATATTCAGCCCAAACAGATATTAATAAACTCGTCGCGACTAATGGCGTTGTCGCCGTCCATGTCGAATTCCTCAATCATAGCGACGAGCTCATCGTGGCTCAAGCCCTCGCCCAGCTCGCGCGCCACACGCGTGAGATCCTGCAGTGTGATTTTCCCCTTGCTGCCCTCGTCAAACAGCTCAAACGCCCGTACGATTTCCTCCTGGGGATCGCGGCTCAAGATGCGCTGGGCCATGAGCGTCTGGAAGCTTTGAAACGACAGCAGCAGCCTCGGCGGCGCGGCATACGCGCCCCTCTGCTGCTGCTGTTGCTGTGCCGACTTCCCCTGCTGCTGCTGTTGCGATGTGGCTGCGGGCGCAGGGACGCCGTGGGCCTGCAGTAACCCGAGGATCTCGTGCTTGGGCAGGTCGAAGCCCAGCGCCTTCATGGCGACCTTGAGCTCGTGGTAGTCAATGTACGTGTCCTTGTCGAGGTCGAAGAGGTTGAATGCCTCTGTGATTTCCTCGCGCTGCTCCTCCGTCAGCGCAGCCAGGTGCTGCATGTCTTGTGCCGAGGCGCGCTCGCGTTCTTCGCGCGCAAGCCGCTCCCGCTCCAGGCGCTCTGAGTCGAGCCGTTGCGCGTTCTTGGGGCCGGACGGGAAGGCGCTGGGTTGCGGCGCCCGCGAGAGGTTGTAGCGCGGGTTCAAGGGCGCGTTGTTTGTCGCCATTGGTGTGTGGTGGGGTGTGTGTGGGTTGCACTGCTGGAGTGCCGGCGGGTAGAGGTACGTGCGCTGGAGGTGCAGAGAGGTGTGTGGAATTCTGGGGGTCGTCGTTGTTTGGGCGTGGGCGCTGCGTATGGTTATGGCTGTGGTTATGGCTGTGCTGGTGCTGGTGCTGGCTGGGAGACGCGGTCGCGTCGGTGAAGGCTCTAGCGTGATTGGGCGAGGCTAACACGCCCAAGTACAGCCCACTCGACGCCTCGCCCGCCAGGCAGTCAGGCAGCAGTAGGTACCGCTAGGAAACAACCCAGGCAACTCTGCCCACGCTCATGTCGCCTCCATAAGCGCTGTTACTCGACAGCACGCCCGTTAAACTTGTCAGGACTTTGTCAGGAGTGCTCGCATGCGGCGAATCAGACGGGCTGCAACATGCAAATGTACCACGTGATGCCCGTCTTAGCGTCCAGGTTGACTTGGGTGACAAGAGCGCCCGCCACGGCGACCTCACTGCTGTCGACGCCGAGTACACTCTCAATTCTCCTTAAATACACGCCCACTACCCTCCAGCCCTCCATACTCACCGTTCCCTTTTCTATCCTCACCCTGACCGCTCGCTCGCCGACGTCGATGCCCAGCGTCTGCGCTCGATATCGTTCCTCGGCGTCTCGTTGGCTAGCGACTTCTTAGCGCGTTTTCCAAAGCTCTTCCCGCAACGCCAGCTCGCACCTCACCCTGTCCGCAACCCCGATATCATCACCATATCCGCCCCCGCGCGACTCGCCCTCTGCGCGCATCGCTAGCCACTTTCTTGCCTACGCGCGCCCCACGCCCCGGCCAGGCTCAACATGTCGTTCGGCGGCGGCTTCGGCGGCTTCGGCGCCAACAACAACACCCAGTCCACAGGCTTTGGTGGATTCGGTGCCACAAACACAAACAACACTTCGGCCGGTAAGTCGATGCTTTTCTTTCAATTCCGCGACGGCTTCGGCCCACACCCGCCCGCAATGCGCCGCCCTGCGACGACCGCCCGTCGCCACTCGACGAACCCTGTCTAACTCGCCTTCCGCGTCAGGCTTTGGCTCCTCCACCAACAACGCCTTTGGCAGCAATACCGGAGGCGGCATGTTCGGTGGCAGCAACACTAGCACGTTCGGCAGCGGAGGTACGTGGAGAGAGCTTTGCGCGTCGCAGTCACGTCCAAGTTTTGGCCTTTTCGCGCGTCCGTCGTGTTTCCACTTTCGATTCATGCGCGCCCATTCCGCGTCTCGTCTTGTTGCGATGCTACCCATTGTCGTCATTGCATCGTTTGCGCATTTGTTCGCTTCGTTTTGTTCTGCGTGCAGACCGTCGACTAACTCTTGCTCCCACAGGCGGCTTCGGTGCCAACACCAACACTAACACCACCTCGACTTTCGGCTCAAAACCCTTCGGCTCTGGAGCGACAGGCGGTGGCCTCTTTGGTGGCGGCGGGGGCGCTGCATCCACTGGGTCAACATTTGGCAGTGGCTTCGGTTCTGCCAACAACACATCCTCAGGATTCGGCGCCAATGCCAACACTGGAGGATCGACTCTCTTCGGCCAGCAGAACAAGCCTGCCTTTGGCGCATCCACGACTGGCACTGGCGGCATGTTTGGCGGTGGCGGCAGCACCAGTGGTGGCTTCGGCGCCGCCAGCAACACGACTGGTGGTTTTGGCGCTGCAGCGGGTGGATTCGGTGCGGCTGGTAGCAATGCGCCCAACAACGGCACTGCAAGCACACCTTTCCAGGCGCACACCGAAAAGGATGGCACCTCTGCCACGCAGCATTACCAGACAATCACGTTCCAACAACCCTACACCAACTACTCCCTGGAAGAATTGAGGGTCGCCGATTACAATCAAGGTCGTAGATACGGCAACCAGAACGGCCAGGGAGGAGCATTCGGCCAGAACACTGGTTTCGGTGGATTTGGTGCCAACAATACCGCCACCAACACTACATCTGGCTTCGGCGCGAACACCGCAAACACCGGCGGCGGCCTCTTCGGCGGCGGTGCTGCCAACACCACCAACACCACAGGCGGTTTTGGCTCAAACACAGGAGGATTCGGTGCAGCCAACAACAACAGCGCTGGCGGCGGCCTCTTTGGTCAGGCCAAACCGGCAACTGGTGGATTGTTCGGCAGCTCAAACACCACACAGACAGGATCTTCTGGAGGTCTCTTTGGCGGTGGTGCTGCTACCAACACCAACACCACAGGGGGTTTCGGTAGCACCGGTAGCGGCTTCGGTGCTGCTGCCAACACTGGTGGAGGTCTTTTCGGCGGTGCCAACAACCAGGCAAAATCCGCTTTTGGAGCCAGCACAACAAACACCGGCAGCGCATTCGGCGGTGGCTCCACTGGCGGCTTTGGACAGTCGAACACTGGTGGAGGAGGTCTCTTTGGTCAGAACAACCAAGCGAGTGCAGCGCCTTCTTTCGGCACAAACACGGCTTCTGCAGGCACTGGCGGTGGCCTGTTTGGTAACACTGGCAGCTCATTCGGTCAGAACAACCAGACCCAGAACCAGACCCAGCAGTCGGGAGGACTCTTTGGCGGTGGTGGTTTCGGCCAGAACAACCAGCAGAACAAGCCTGCAACTGGTGGTCTCTTCGGCGGTGGTGCCAGCACGACCAACACCGGAGGCGGCGGTCTCTTCGGAGGAGGCGCGAGCACAACGAACACAGGAGGCGGTGGCTTGTTCGGACAGAGTACACAACAGCCGCAGCAGCAGCAGTCTGGTGGTCTTTTCGGTGGTGGTGCCCAAGCAAACAATAACACCGCTGGAGGAGGTCTCTTCGGAGCGAAGCCTGCTGCCACAGGTGGTCTCTTTGGTGCTGCCCCTGCCGCCAACACGGGCGCATCTACTGGAGGACTGTTCGGGAACCTCGGAGGCCAGAACAACCAGCAGAAGCCAGGCGGTTTGTTTGGAAGTTCGACGACAAACACCGGCGGCGGTTCTCTCTTTGGAGGTGGTCAAAACAACAACAACAACCAGTCCACCCTGGGCGGATCCCTCTTTGGCAACCAGAGCCAGCAGCAGCAAAACCAGCAGCCCAACAGCAACAGCTTGTTCGGTGCCTCTGGCGGAAGCGCACTGATGACCACATCTTTGAACACCAACGCCTATGGCAACGATGCTCTCTTCCAAAGTCTTGCAACACCGTCTCAGGGTCCTGGTCCCATTGCGACCCCGCTGTCCAGCAGCCAGAAGAACAAGAAGAGCGCTGTCCTCCCGCAGCACAAGCTCAACCCCGCTGCATCCACTCGTCTGCTCACACCACAGACAAAGAAGTCGGGTGGATATGGATTCTCCTACTCCACTTACGGCAGCCCGAGCAGCAACTCGGCCAGTCCCAACCTTGGAGGCAGTCTCTTTGCTGGAGGTCAACTCTCGCGTTCGTTAGGTAGCAGGAGCACATCTGTTAGCAACTTGCGCAACAGCATTGCCCCAGAGACCAGCATCTTGACCCCAGGCGCTTTCTCCACGACAGGACGTCCTTTCGGCAATGGAAGTCTCAAGAAGCTCAACGTCAACCGATCAATCAACACTCGCATTCCATTGTTCGACGAGCCCTCCCAGAAGCGCGTCAGCTTTGTTGGTGGCGATGGCGACACCCTGAATGGAGCCACGAACGGCGAGACAGCTTTGGTCGTGCGTGAAGATGATGGCGATGCTTCTCCCAAATCCGTCAACGACGACGACGCTGCTGCAGAGAGCTTCCGTTCCCCCCAGCAGGTTAATGGTACCGAGCTGGCCCTTGTCTCAGAAGATTCCGCTTTGACGCCCAAGTCACCCTCTTCGGTCAACATCCAGCCTGGAAAGGATCTGGTGGCTGGCAACTACTGGTCCTCTCCGCCCCTGGACCAGTTGAAGAAGATGAGCAAGCAGGAGTTGAAGAGCGTTGCAAACTTTGTCGTTGGTCGCCACAACATTGGCCAGATCGAGTTCAACCACGGTGAGCCTGTCGATCTGTCTGAGACCACCCTTGACAAGCTTTACGGCGATATCGTGGTGCTCAACCACCGCAATGCCACAGTCTACGGAGAGAACTGCACATGCCTGCCCAAGCCTGCTCTCGGTACCCAGTTGAACCGTCCCTCTCGTATCATCCTTGGCAACTCGTGGCCACGCAACAGGGCTGGCAAGAAGGACCTCAAGCACCTCGAGCGTCTGAAGCGAGTTGCGGGTACTACCTTCCTGAGCTACAACCAAGCCAACGGCGAATGGACCTTCACTGTTCCTCACTTCTCTTCTTACGGTCTGGACTACGATCAAGATTACAGCGACGATGAAGACGAGTCCAGCGAGCTGAGCCCTATTCCCGACACGCCCGCTCAGTCGCAGCTTCGCATGAGCCATGTGACCAGCACACCCCAGCAGGATTCCCTCGTCAGCCCCACCGAGTCCAGCCCTGACGACACGTTTGACTTCAAGCGCGGCATGCGTGCTCGGGCCAGCGTGCCTGGAGGCTTCGGCAACGAGGTCGCCTACGAGGAATCTGATGATGAAGAGGACATGGACTACTCCCGTGGCGAGTCTTTTTTAGGGGAGCGCTCCGTGGGTTCGCTTGATAGCCAGCAAGGTGCTGACTACTCTGATGAGAGCGAATCCGAATCGGTTGCAGACCAGAGCATGGCGGATTCTGTGTCAGGACCAATTCATACCACGGAGCAAGCCGCCGCTAGGGAATCGGATCCTTTCCGGAGCACACTCAAGCCCAAGTCCATCCTCAAGGCCAGCATGATCGCGAAGCCGGGTTTTGGTACTCCTTCAAAAGCTCAAGCCGTGTTTGACGACGACTGGGCCAAC
The DNA here is from genome assembly GCA_019775935.1 of Neoascochyta sp. HWLR27. Lineage (NCBI taxonomy): Eukaryota > Fungi > Ascomycota > Dothideomycetes > Pleosporales > Didymellaceae > Neoascochyta > Neoascochyta sp. HWLR27. The sequence goes on from WODD01000261.1 coordinate 103,792, forward strand.
CAACTTCAACGTACAGTCAGCCCTCGAAAGCAAGACCGACAGGCGCTGCGCGAAACACAAGGCAACCTGCAGCGCGAACACGACGCAAACATGCCGATATTCTCTCAGTCTGCCAACGGCCACCACTTCACGACCGCCATAGACTTGATGGATTCTCTCTTCGGTCAACCGGAAATGCAAGAGTCCCCAACTGCGAAGCGAGTTGGACGTGGTATCGAGGTTTGACTCCCCATTCTCCTTTTTTGTTTTGTTTTATCGATGGGCACATTATGTGTTGGTTTTCCATGTTGGTTTTCCTATCATGATTGTCGCCTGGCCCTGAGCCCACCCCTGTATGTAGTTGCAAATTGATCCGGGACAAGTTTTGCTGAAACTCTTGTCTCTAGTTACCATACTCGAAACGACCCAAGACCTCCAACGAGCTCGATCAATTGAACGACCCCGACAAAGAGTTCCACAACTGCAACAAACCGCACTTCAGCGAAAACGGCGTCTTCATCTATGGCAACAAGGGCTCCGCGAATCTCGAGGGCGGCCTGTACCCAACAGCTCAGGAGCCACTCGTTGGTGCCGCGAATGACATCCGCTTTACGAAGATGCCCACTTTTGAAGAGGTAAGTCTGCCTTCTGATATACCATGCGGACGCTAATCAAACGTAGTCCATCCCAGAAACCCTGACTCTTCAGAAGCAGCACACCAAGGTTGTTGCTCCGGATGGCGTACCATCAGCGATCTTGTTGACTGATCCCGCTCCTATCGAGTTCTCCCAGATGGCTAAAGCTGTCGCCATCGACACTGCGGCCGGCACACACGAGCAGCATGCTTGGCAGCTACTCTCGCTTCTCTTTGATGAACCCGACAATTTCCCCGACGATATCAGCGACGAGCACAAAGAGCGCTACCGAAAGGAGAAGCTCTCGGATTTCTGGAAGAGTCTGGTCTTCAATGACGCACAAAAGCATGCTCAACAAGCTGCGTCGGCTGAGGAGCGCGCCATTGCACAGCTCAGCTGCAACAATGTCGCCGATGCTTGCCATGCGTTGTTGGAGGGCCTCAATCTGCGACTGGCTACGATGGTCGGGCAGATTGGTGGCGACGCTACTATGCGTCAGAACATGGTTACCCAGATTGAAGAGTGGCGGCGCCTGGAAGTTCTCTCTGAGATGGAGGACACCCATCGTGCATTGTACGAACTGCTGTCTGGCAACTGCGCACAGTCGGAAGGGATGAGCGGCGCTGGTCGTGAGAACAAGGCCCTGACATTCAACATCTCCAGCCGATTCGGGCTTGACTGGCGACGAGCTTTCGGTCTTCGCCTGTGGTATGGGCTACTCGCAGATGAGCCGATCGAGTTAGCCATCGCGCAGTTTGCAGACGCCATCCGAGACGGTGTAGAGGATGTCAAACCAGTGCCTTGGTTCGTCGAACAACAAGTCAACATGGGTTGGACTGATCCCGAGGCGGCGAACCGCGAAGACTTGCTCTGGGGCATCCTCAAACTCTATGCATCTTCCAAGATGGATATTCCGGCCAACGTCGAGGATGTCCTTGCGCCAGAGAATGTTTCGGGCCATCCCCAAAACGCACGCTTGTCTTTCCAGCTATTCCAGCTATTCAAGTCGCGGCTTGACGACGATAAGGAGGGAGACGAGCGCAAGATCGGTATGCCGACCTTCCGTGACGATGGCGAGGGCAATTTCCGATCTTCCTTCTTGTCATCCACCGCCACTGTTACCAACAGGGACACACAATCACAGGAACCGCTTGTCGAGCTGGGAGACAACCTCGCACTCACCTACGCTGCTTCGTTGCACACGTCAGAGCATTGGACTACCGCTATCTGGGTCTACGCGCATCTCTCACCTGTGGCAACGCGTGAGCATTACATTCGGGCGCTACTCAACCAGTTCGCAAGCACTTACTCGCTTGTTGATTCGGACCCGATTTACACCTACTTGACAAAAGACCTTAACGTCCCCACCATCTGGCTACACGCTGCCGCTGCGCTCCAGGCTAAGACCGAGGGTGATGCCGTTCGACAAGCATCGCACCTCATCAAAGCTGAGGAGCTGGATGACGCACATGAGGTCCTCTGCCGCAAGGTTGGTCCTGAGGCCATTATCTCACGCGACTATGATCCTCTTCGCGAGCTCATGGCTGGGTTCCTCCCCACGCCTCCTGGCAGCCCTACCACCGAGACTGCCTCTTTCGCTTCGTCTGCACGCGGTGGGCTTCGTCAGCGTAAAGCACCGGTGTCAGGTTGGAGTCAAGGTGGGCAGATCTACTCTGACTATATTGAGCTTCTCGACCTCACTGGCCGACGCTCGACATATCGTGTGGATGAAGAGATGGACCATGAGATCCAGCACCTGCTGTCGAAACTCCAGAAGGCGCTGGAAAACGCGGCCGGCGATCGACTGAAGTCGTGTGCGCTTGAGGAGCGTGTGGCGCTCATGGAGATTGCTGGAACCGTCGCCAACCTGGTGGCAAGGAATCAGGTACGCATCTTGCATTGCCGACCGGGTCACGGGCATCAGCTAACACGCACGCAGAACCCGAACCGCTCTCGGATCCTGCGATTGCCGCTCACGGAGGACTTGTGGCTCAAGCACTCGTGCGATCTCAGCGCGAACTACTACCGCAGCGTCATGGCGGATGATCGCTGAGCATTGAAGAATGAACGCGTTGTGGAGTCGGGGGTGGATTGATTCAGCATGGTGTGCATCTCGATAGTTAGCTGTGGGAAAGCGGATTCGATATCGATTGCATCGTGTATAATACTTGAGATTGTTTGAAGGAAACATGATTTAATTCGACACTGAACATGGTCTTGAGTGCAATGTGTGCATGCGAGCGAGTGACTTGCGCTATTGAGAGGAGCGTGATGCTTGGTTTGGAAGAAATCTTGTTGGGTATCTATCTCTATTTGGAACGCCGATGGCTCTCTGTTCCTTGTAGCGGACTAGCCGCTGCATCGCTTTGTCCTTCCCTCCCTAGTTAACTGAATACAAGAATACAACATTGCTCACAGTACTCAGCTGGTTCCTCCCGCCATGCCTCGACGTGCAAACCGTGAAACGCCATATATATACACACACACACCAAACACCACGTTCTCTCGACGCCCCGAAAATAACGCCAAAGAACAAGACAAAACCCAAGCAATCAAGCAACCCACCTCCTCGCCTTGCCCTCCCTGGCCCTCTCCTCAGCCTTCAATTTACTCTTCTCCTCCTTCTCCCACACGCCCTTCCAATACTGCGCGAGATCCTTCTCGCGCTGCGCCTCGCTGTTCTCGTCGCCCTCGTGCAGCCAGACGCCCTTGGCGTCGCCAAAAGCAGACCGCAGCTGCCCTACGCTGCCGCACACGCCGTCGACCTCGCCCCACTGCATCCAGATGGCCTCGGGCGCCGTCCACACGCCGCCCCGCCCGCCTCGCGCATCCCATGACCTGTCGCCTCCCACGGCCGAGTTGTGGTACCCGTCTGGGCTCTGCGGTGTGCGCAGCGCGGCGCGGAGGAGGGCGCGTACGTGCGGTGTGTACCATAGGGTGGAGAAGGAGATGGTTTGCGAGGGGGAGGTGAGGAGTGCGGCGGGGACGCTCGAGGTCAGGGTGTTGGTGAGGAGAGGAACGGCGGTCCATGGTGTGTAGCGGTCTGGGAGCGCGTCGAGCGTCGGTGTGTAGCGGAGTGCGTCGATGTAGGCTGGGTGCTCGTTTGGAGACGGGTTGTGTAGGTAAGGGTCTGGAGACCAGAAGGGGGGCTTGGAGGTTTCGAGCGAGGCTGGGAGGGGAGGTGTGGTTGTGTTCGTGGCGTCGAGGGGTGTGAGTTCTGTGGGTGCCGTGTGTGCCGATGGCTGGAAGAGGGTGTGGGTGTAGTCGAGGCCGAGGGAGTATTCGTAATTTTTCTCCTTGCGCGGCGTGACTTTTGGAGTGGGTAGTCTGCGCGCAGTCGGGTGCTCTTTGGTTCGTAGGCTTGCGACCCAGGCTTGGAGTCGGGCAGCGGCTGTCTGCGTCTTGTGGCCTGTGTCTCGGTGGAGTTGTTGCTCGCCAAACATAGTTGTGAGGATGGACTGCATTGTTTGCTTCTCGTTGCTTTGCTTCTCGAAGATGCGAAGGGCTGCTTCGTACAGCATTCTCATGTCCTTGGCGGGGCCCATGACCACCTTTGAGTTGAGGTACCTTGCGGGCACATCTTCAGGCTTGTTGTTGGATTTGGATTTGGACTTGACGGGTGACTGGGGTGCATTTCTGCAAGCCTCGTCTTTGCCATTGCATGTCTTCTCAGCGCCGAATACAATCGTCTGATTGAACTTCTGTCGTCCGTCTTTGGTTTTACCATACCGCCGCAGCAGCTGCGCATTAGACTGCTTGAGAACCTGCTCGTACTGTTTGACCATAACGTCACTTGGAAGCTGAAACCAAGTCTCCTGTCCGTCGACAATCAGCACCAGGTCGTCGTCGTGTACCATCTTGGTGTTGCTGAGGTAGTCACGGATGTTTGCCAGAGTTTCTCTTTCTCTGTGAGTAGGCGTGACGAACGACTGATGGTAGTTGAGGGCTGTTGGTGGCGGGTAGTTCAGCAGCATAGCAGATAGTGTCGTCTTGCAGAACTCATCCGAGTCCTGCTCGGCGGGCATGAGGAGGTGGAAGTTGGGTGTCGACTTTTTCAGTGCCGAGGGGACACGGTCGATTTGGCCGTTCTCGAGCTGCAGTGTCGTGTTCGAGGGAGCCTCGAGTGGCGTGTGAACCAGGGCAGGGCTGCTGGGTCGCCAGCGATAGTTGGAGATGGTATGGTACTGTGAAGCGAGAGCATCTGAATGTCGGGCACCTCCCAGGCCCAGCAGCACAACAGCACATACGGCGGATATCAGCAAGACTCTCCCTCGCCTTGTGAATGTCCATTGGCGTGCAGAGAATCGTGGGGAAATGGGTTCGTCTAGCATGATTGGAGCGGGAGCCATGATGGAGGGCTGTATGTGACGGAAGGTAGTTACTTGAATGAGTGTGGAGAGAACAAAGAAAGTGGCGCCCCAGCCTCCAAGCAACACATGCAACACTGATGGCAAAGAAAACAGAAGCCACGCAGACAACAAAGGCAAGTAGCAAAGGCACAAGAGGCCGCGTTGGGAACTGAAAAGGGCCCTAAGTATCGCCGACAGGTATGACGATTCGCAACGCGCGTCACCTCCACAGTTGATAACGGGAAGGCCGGGCCCACGGCGTCGGGGGAGCTAAGAAGATGGAAACGACCATGATGAAGACAGCACCTCGGCGGCAGTCGTATCATGTCTTGGTGGCTCGTTTGGACGTTTTCCCGCGTGGGATGCTTTGAGTCCTGAGGCAGCCACCAGACGACTTGGGATGGAGAAGCTGCTGACCCCTGTCGCGCTAAACGCTCGACTTTCCGCATTGGGCAAGGCCTCGCTCGTTCATCGCGTATCCAGCTCGTGTGTGTAGGTAGTCTGTAGTCTGTCGCCACGGCGCATCGGCGCTGCCCAGCCTGCACCGTCTGACATGCAACACTCTGTACAGCGGAACTGTTTCCTGTCAGACGTTGCGCTGAAACCACGTCGGTCCCAGCATGCCGTCGGCGTTTCGAGTCGACGGATAGGGCCCGCTGTGACGGTGACGGCTGCGCTAACCTTGCAAGAGCGATCTCGACGCCCCACTCTGGGGTCGGCCCTACAAAGGGGACGACGACGATCGACTTGTTGAGCCGCCTGGCATGCGCGTCGCCATCGGTGAGCTCAGGGGGCAGCCCTTCGTCGGCGTGCATAGTTTGTTTCGACAATGGGGCCACGCTTGTTGTACGCCTTTCGACGATGCTAAGACACTGTGCATGTGGGTAGTGCATGGTGCGCCGTCAGCATCCAATTCACGATTAGGGCGTCAGCAGTAGCAAGCCATCTACTATATCTCTCTTCGTGTTCTGATTGCAACATGCCACATTGTACTTCTATTCGCCCAATGCTTTCTCGTTCGTGTTGCTTACAAGGCCAGCCATTCCCTCCCTCGCCCGCGACCTTCCCTGTAGTCAGCAATCCCATCTAAAATATTCATGTTTCTATTAATATGGAACGTGTTGGTAGGGCTGTAGCACTAGTGCTGAAAGGAGATAACTACAAATGCATTCTGTTCGGTGATGGGTCTTTTCTCTTCTTCCTTCTACATTTGATGCTGTGAGGTTTTTGTGTTGGTGTAGTTACACGCGAGCTTCGTGTAACCATCAGCATCCTCTGCATGTGATCCGACAGAACGAGTGTATTCTTGCAGCGTAGCCATTTCCATATTCCAGATTCAGAATCTAGAACCAAATTCCATGGACGTAATCTGCGAGTCGTAATCGAAGCCACTCAGAGGGTTGATCTGCTATTCAATCTACATTGAGCGATTCCAAGATTGTCGTTCCTTCACAAGCAAATCGGAGAAAGCTTGCTGGGAATCTCACCTTGGCGCTTCGCAATTAGCGATCGATGCCCATGCATAACATTTCTCTACAAATGGCCGGTTCAGGAATTGTACACTTTCCAGCGATATTCACTTCATCTATGGCGATGATGTTTCCCCGTAGATCTCCTGGGCATCTCAAGTTTCGTGGAAGAAACATATTATGCACTGTGGATGTACCAGAAAAACACTCTGTTTATCAGTAGTCTATTGTCTCGTGTCCGTATCCTTGCCCCCTGCAGTGTGTCAGCAGCCAATACGCCGAGCTGAGGAGCGCGCAATGTACCGCTCATGCAACTGGATCAAATTGAGATAATAAAACCTTGAGCGATATAAGATATCCCCGTGAGGAACAAACCTCAAGTACACTCTCAAAACTTCTATCTGCGAGTTAGATGTGCCTGAACGGAGGAGCTGTATACATGAAAGTATCACTTCTAAAACCCAGTAGTTCATCAGCAAGAAATCAAGATCGAACAGTTGCATCGTGAACATGAATATTGAAAATGATGGCCGACCATACTCCAGAAGAGACGTTAGCAAACCTAACTGTTTTCTATTGTTACCTAACTACCTAGCCGTTCAAATTTTCCACTCTCACCAACAAGACAAATCTTTCCGTAAATCATCGTGTACCACGAAATGTCGTGCTGAACATCAACATTTCTGCTTCTAGAATATCTCAGAGGCGGTTTCGCTTAAGACACGTCTACCACAGAGTGGGGAGGGGTGTAGCAAAAACGGGGATAGGTGGGGTCGCGAATACGGGCGCAGGGGGAGGCAACAATAGCCCAGCTGGGGCAGCGTTAAAAGGGAGGGGGGTGGAGACCTGGGGAATGAAAGCGTCCGCAGCAGGCGCAACAGCACCGACGACCGCGGGAACAGTGTCAAGAACTGGTGCCACCACGGATGTGGGGACGACTGCCGGCACGACAGTCGCAACGTTTGCGATCACGCTGGTGGGAACCACAGAGGGGACCACTGCCGTCACGGCATCCACAACGGGGGCTGGGAGGATTGAGGGAGTCTCAGTTGGGACCACGGCGGGCACGATAACGGGCAGGGTGGGCGTGGGGAGCGTGGTCGAAAGGGCGGCTGCGGCGCCTGAGATCGCTCCGTTGATGATGCCTGCGATGGCGCTGGCGCCAGCAAGCGGTGCACCGAATGGGAAGCTACCAGGAGAAAATCCGGGCACTGCTACAGCGGGGGTAGCCGGAATAACTGGAAGCGCGGGGATTCCAGTGGGCGCAGCGGGGATAACTGGCTTTGGCAGCGCCGCGAGCCATGGGTTGGTCAGGGGGTTGAGCCATGGGTTGGGGTTAAGCCATGCTGGGTTGAAGGTTGGCCACGCAGGAGTGGGAGCGACGGCCACGGGCAGGATTGAGGCTATGAAGCGTGAGTGATTGTATTCGAAGGAATGCGAAATACATACCCTCCTGGAGTGGTGCAGCGGCACCGACTGAAACAATCGCAAGCGCGGAGGCGACGGTTGTGGTCCTCATGATTCTCGATATGAAGCGGATAGATATGTCAAGGCTGGAGATGCTGGAGAGCTATAGTAGGTTGAGTTGCTTCAAATTTATACAATCCCCTTTGCCAGCATTCTTGAAGTTGCGATAGTAAAGGCGAGGCTAGTAGCAGGAATGTTGGACACCGTTTCGCTTATGGTTGTCACCTCGATCAAAGTACAGAATGTCAGAGAGCCTATAGGGTGGGTCGCACCTGCACGTATTGGTAGAGGTTAACATTCCAGGCCTTGCGTTGACGAAATGTCTCCCAAAATGGAATGGGCGACAGGTGTTGAGGACGAATTCGTGAACGTGAAATCAACTGTACTCTGTCAACACTTCGAACGTCATCATGGGGAGGTATTTTTCTAAAATATTTGGCCTAAATTTAGGTTGTATTAGTTAACTGTGTTCTTTTTCTACGTGATTGGAGCGGATGTGCGTAATCAACTATTCGTATTTGTCGGACGTCACTTCCTGAACGATGAACAAATAACTTAACCTAATTTAACTGAGCTTTGTATAAAGATTCATCATAGAATGACAAGTTAGGCCCAAGATTATTCTAGCGACCTCCGGCGCACTCGAATTTTGCCGCCGTGTAATGGGAGCTTCAACCATACAGTGCCCAGAGGTCGTGGTCCGACCTTCATGTACTCAACTTCGAAGTTTAACAGCATATGCGCTATGCAGACCTTCATCTCGTTCAATGCAAAGAAGCGTCCAGGGCATGCATGTCGCCCAAACCCGAAACCAAGGAAGGCATCGTCAAGTGTGGCTGAAGACTTGGCTTTGCGCCCTTCTGCATGTTCTTTCTCCTTTCCAACCTTCTTTTCCCTGCTGAAGTTCTCCACAATATTAGTCACTTTCTATGGATCTGCGAATCGGAAGGGGTCGAAGCTGCGCGCTTTGTGGTAAATCGATTCATCGAAGTGAATAGGTTCCACCAGGACAGCAATCATGGTACCTTTTGGCACATTTACATTGGAACCTGGCAGACGAATGCCTTCTGGGTGTACGACCTGAATCTGTCAACTGCTGGACCTATAGAGAAACAGGGAAGTGGCACGCTTACAGTTCGTGGGAGACCAACGATCGCAAATGGATTGAGCCGCATTGACTCGCGGATCATCGAATCAATAAGCTTCAAATCCCGCACTGCGTCTCGTGTCCACGATCCTCCAGCTTTAGCGAGAACTCCCGTAGCCTCTTCCCGTAAAGTATCGACATACCCAAGTGACGGGTCCGAACTGTAAAGGTCTAGTATCACGTTTTGTACCGTGAAACTTGTGGAATGTAGAGAGATGTCGTTCACCAACAGAAGCCGATGCGCTACACGCTTTGGATCCAGTTGATTTTCATTGCCTTTGGCCGCTGCGGCGTAGCACTCATCGATAAGCCATTGAAGGCCGTCTTTCTGGCCAAAGCGTCAGCCTCAAGGCGTACCAAAGGGATTGCAGAATCGTCATACTGGTGGAACCCATGTGGTGTCCCAGCCCGACTTGAACCGCTCTGTAGCCTTCATTCGACGTTTCACAGTGGGCAAGCAACTTCTTAGAGCCTTCCTACGTAGATACCAACAATTTGCTCCGATTAGGGACCCTACGACCGATTCTAGTGGTTTGAGCGAGGCATCGATGACCATGGCGCCGGCAAAAATGCTCATAGCATGATCTCGGAGGTCATTCAGAAAGGTTTCGTCGCGGCCTAAAAGAGTGATCAGCTTATTCGAAGTCGTTCAAGTAGACGTTGATTCGTTAGACTTACAAAGCGGTGCTCCACAGAAGGCGCCATTGCTTGCTCCTGCTATGAGCTTCAGACAAGAGTCCCATACTTTGATCTCTTTCCACTGTTCCGTATCACCTGCCCCACCCCACCAGCGATCAAAACCTCTTTCGAGTTCCTCGGCCATGAGTGGGGTCAGGTGTTCCCAGTTATGTGTTATCTAATGTCGCACAACGTTGATCTGAAAGTCGTTGTCGGCTACTTCTCGGTCCCATACAGTCCATTTAGTCTGGATGGTTTCGCTTTGTGTCGCATGAATATCGAGTGTAGTCTCTGGGAGCGAGTAAACCTCCTTGATCAAGCGTGGGGGCAGGATGATCATCGCCCCGCGATCAATGCTAGGCAGGATGAAGGGGCTATTGATACCGGCATACTATTGATACAGCTGTCAGTAGCATTCCTTGAATAAACCCGCTATCTTGTACTACCTTGCTATATCCTTCAAATGCCCACTCTTTGGTCTTCCGCACAGATTTAAAAGTAGCCCACACCCAGCCCAGCCATTCTTGCTTGAGCCCCACAGTTGGCAATTGTTTCCAATGTTCAGAGTCGGATATATCGAAAATTAATGCTTGTACAATATGGTAGGCTGTGAATAGTACGAACGAGCACACAAGTGTTTGTGGCATGGTGAGGATAAACTCCATCTTGAAGAATTTTGTCGAACAGCTTAGCAAGTCTATTTACAGAATGAGGGAGCTTGATTCGAGTTATATTGACGAAGCCTGCGTTCTGAAGCTCATGAATTATGCTCAAAGCCCTATCTGATTGCCGAGCCGTTGCAATTTCTGGACACAATGAGTGATCTCTCGTTGGTTGCCAAATGTCCCGTCTTATCTTGGCAGCGCTTGCATCAGGCTACTTGTCCAGGATCAGGTATGCGTGATAGTAAGCTGTTAGCCCAGCTGCACATGCACAGCTAATCAGAAATCAACAATCTGAGCCCGAAACCTGATTGTACCTGACAATGTTACATTTAGACAAAAGCTCAAGCTGCGCCTTTGACGGCAACGTTATTCAAGAGTTGTCATGTTCGGGGGACTGGGAGGATGGCATGGTAAGACATTACGAAGATGTGAAGCCCGGGTGCTAATAATGAAACAGTCCCGGTCGATACTATGCTGCCGCGGTTATATGAAAATCATTCTGGGTCAAGTGATTTTGAATTACGATTGCCAGTTCGCAGATCCTAAGGCTCCTAGATTATGGACATGGCGCTCTACTATCCTTCCTAGAGCCTCAGCAAAGGTGATTTTCACGCCAGTCGGTGAAAAGATAGGATGGGTGGAGAACCGAGTGGTGAGAATGGTTTTGCGCTGTATAGAGGTCTGTTTACTTTCCCCGATCATTCCGGTTTCTTCTCATGTTAAAAATCTTGTTTTGTAGCGTTCACCGTCCCTTATTCCATGCATATAGAGGGTTGTAGGTGGGGAGGAAGTAAAGCAGTGTGAGCATGCCAAGATGTATGAGGTAAGGGTATAATATGATTGATTGATTGATTGATTGATTGATTAATTCCTACACGGTTTCAGCCGCACTCTCCGCAGCTATGCCCGGTTGGCAGGCTTGGCAGGCAGCCGA
>WODD01000262.1:8802-38022 GCA_019775935.1 Neoascochyta sp. HWLR27
GGTAGGTTCGACTCCCAACAATCCGACAAGGAATATTTCGAGACAACAAAAGTGTATACGGTAGCCCGTCGAGTCTCAGTATATAAAAAAACAGAATATCATAATCTGTCGAATTCCGTAAATCTATCTATCTTTGGTTTTCAGATACCCAGTACAACCATCTCTAACGCACTCAAAGCACACAAAATACCATAATGCTCTCGTCCACCACACTTTAATCCCTCTTCAACCCTACCCTCCCGACATTCCTTAGACCAACCACTGCGACGAGTATACAGACAACCATATACGCAAACATAGTCCAAAAGCTGGCGCGATAGCCCTGTAGCAGCTCCCCCGACCCTTCCTCCTCCTCAAAAGACTCGCCACCGTGCTCCTTACCCCCACGGCCCACAACGCCCAGCGCCACGACCTGACAGCAGCCCATACCAAGCGTCATACCAAACTGGGCAGCCGTATTGAAAACGGCACCAGCCAGGGCCTGCGTCTTCTCCGGGAAACTATCGCTGACGATGATGAGGCCGACGGTAAAGAGGACATCTACGCTAAAGGGCGAGAAGAGCTGTGCCCAGAAGGCGAGGTACCAGTAATTCCAAGTGGGATTGAGCAGTGCCATGATGAGTGGGGAACAGGCGCAGATGATGGCGCTGCCGGCTACGAGGTGCAGGGCGGGGATGCGGTGGACGAATGTGCCGACGAACAAGTTGATGAGAACACCAGTGGCGAAACTGGGGAGGAGGTAGAGGGATGTGGTCAGCGGGGAGGCGTTTTGGACCTCTTGGAAGCTGGAGTGGGTCAGTCATAGTTGGAGTTGGACGGGATACGGAGTGAGCATACTACAGTGAGGAGAAGAGCTCGATCGAGTTCAGAGTTCCATACGATAGCGTGACCATTATGCAGGTGCATGTGAATGGGACACTCCTCCATAGCTTGTTGGGCACGAGCGCTGGCTTTCCGGAACGCTCGCGGTAGCGCATCCATAGCGGAAATGATAGGAGGAGGACCACGCTAACTGTAAGCAGAGCGATTGTCTCTGCAGAACGAATAGTGGCTAGGTTTGCACTTAAGATGCTATGATGTATTAGTGCTGTGCTGCAGAAGAGAACTGGATGTACTCACGCAAGAACGTATGCCAGAATAGCCAGGCCGCCACTTGAAATTGCGCCGCCCACCCAGTCAATCTCCATGATCACTTTCTTGAAAAGTGTATGACTGCTATCCATAGTTTGAGTCTTGAGCTTGGGCAATGACCAAACAGCTGCAACAGCAACAGTTATCGTTGCACCCCCAGATGCGTAGAATCCCGAGCGCCATCCCGCCCTCTCGATCATGATACCGCTAAGAACTAGACCGACAGCGAATCCAAGGGGTTGGCTGATGCCCAAGCACGCAAACCCAAAGTTGCGCGCCCTACCCGATGGCACAGCACCCGAGATCAGAGATACGGAAGCTGGAAGATGCATACCCAGAGCGACACCCTGTAGAGCACGGAAGACGACGAGCTGTTCGCCAGTGGCAGAGAAGGCACATGCTAGCGTAAAGGTGCCGAGGAGCGTGATTCCCAGGAGCTCGACGGGTCGTGCGCCGACTATGTCTGCGATGGAGCCTGCGATGAGGAGCGTCGCCCCGGATGTCAGCCCGTACACGGACGAGGGCCAGAGGTAGAGTGATCGATCAAGGGCGAGAGAGCGTGCAATCTCAGGGAGTCCGACTGTTATTACGCCGCTTGTGAAGCTTGCGATGAAGCTCACAAATGAGGGCGTGAATATTGTTAAGAACGTTCGCAAGTTGGACGCTTTCGCAGGCTGCGACTCAGATGACGATTCTGTGTCAGAACAGGCATTACCATCCGATCCATTCAGTATACTCGATTGTTGGAGGGAGCCTTTTGTGGTATGGCCAGCGGGATTCTGTGTATAAGCGGCCTTTGACGGTGGTTGCAATTGAATGGCCTCGGCCATGTACTCTATTGTAACGGTACTCATGGCGACAACGTGTGTTTGATTGAGGATGGTTCCTTGGATATTGACTTCAAATTTTACATCTACATTATTTGTACTTATCAGCAGAGAGAAAAAAGTTCTAGGCCTGCGCCCTATGTCAAAATGTCGAAGGATGTCAAAGACACCGACCCGCAGGAGCGAGCCATCTCATTGGTCAATCGGTCTAACTAGAGCCGCCTACCAGAGAACGAATGACCGAGTCATCAGTGTGCCAGCAATATTAACTAACTAATTAGGTATTTTGCGACAACATCGAGGGTGCGGAAGACAGTCGTTATTATACGTAACTAGTTGGTTGAATGTGATGCGAAGATTGTTTGTTCCTCGTGTGGTGGTACCATTGGCTCTGGCGTCCGCACTGCGGGACTGGGCTGCACGCGCAACAGGCGCCGGCGATGCCATGACATGACTGGCTGGGTTGGCAAGCAGGGCGTCGCGCTCTGTTTCAAGGCAGGATGCCTGTAGCCAGACATATATCAGAGGTGGTGGTGGTGCGGCAGACAGGCCTGTCGTTGCTAGAGCAGCCGTGTTGTTTGGATACGTCAGCGCGGCTTCCCCAGCCCCCCCAACCTCCAGCGAGCGCGCTTCGCCAGCCACGCGCCCCCCGAGCCCTCCAAGCAAAAGCATCCAGAGCCACGCACGCTCTCTGTCTGTCCCCACACGCACCAAACTGCATTGCTACTGAGCTGCTGAGCTACTTACACCTCTGTCCATCAACCCTCGCCAGTCGCTTTCCATTTTGCCTTTTCGCTTTTCTTCGCTCTCATCTTGCGTCTGAGGCTCGCTCCTCACCAACATCTGGCCCGCCATGGCGCCCCACCCCGACATCGACCTCAACCTCGACGCAAACGCCAACGCCAACGCTAACGCGCAGGCCCTCTCGCCCATGGCTGCCCGCGCTCTGCATCTCGCAAAGTCGTTCACCAAGCGCGAAGAGTACAAGAGCATCGCTGCTGCTGGCTCCCAGCCGGCGGCTAACCTCTCAGGCCCTGGCTTCCAAGTCCTCTTCGCCCTGATCGCGGTTGGCATGACGCTGACCGCAATCTGGTTCTTCTTCTGGGCTAAGAACGGCGGTTTCAAGTGGAGGGAGGACGACTGGGAGGACTACAAGTCGACTGTTCTGCGCCGAAAGGGCCCCGACGGCAAGACGCTGTCCAATGCCACCAAGAGCACCAGGCTGGGCGGTGGCAGCGTAGTTCACGGAGGCAGCTACGGAGCGCCGACCAGCATTGGCTACACTGATGAGACGGGTACGAGCGCTGATCCAAACGAACTGCGCGACGCCGAAGAGGGCAAGTCCCGCCACGGTATGCGCGGTGGTGACGGAAGGCGCCACAAGAAGCACCGCCGCGACCACACCAACGACTATAACGACCCTGACCTTGACGGCTACCGCCACGAGAAGGCTGCTCGCGTCGGCGGCATCAACCGCCAGGCCGATGGCGAGTACACCGACTACTCACCCACTGAACCCTCTGACCTCGGCTCCAACGTCTCCGGTAGGCCACTCGTTATCAAAGGAGGAAAGGACCCCAAGAAGGAGGCCAAAGAGAAGGAAATGCGCGCCCGTGAACGTATGAAGAACGCCAAAGCCGCCGAAAAGGAAGCCGCCAAGAAAGCTGCCGCCGAAGCCAAAGCCCGCAAGGATGCCGAGAAGCTCGCAGCAAAGAGGGCAAAGGCCGAGCAGAAGCAGGCCAAGAAGTCTCGCTCTGTCGCCGGTCTTTCTGACGTCCCTGAAATGGTTGAGGCCCGCGCTATGACCGAATACACCGGCGCCTACACGGAATACACTGCACCCTCGGAAGCCCCAGCACCTGCCCCCGCTCCCGCCCCTGCCAGGGCGCCCACCAGCAAGGGCCCCTCTGGGCCCCGCCGCGCTCCCCCTTCTGCCGCTTACTCCTTTACTACTGGCGACGACGACCAAACGGTTTACACAGGCGTCTACACCGACGACGGCAAGACCGAGGCCCGCACTGAAGCCGCCGAATCCTCATACTACTCTGACTACCGCCCCAAGGCCGAGCGCGCCCGCCGTGAAAGCCGCGACCGCCGCCAAAGCCGTGACGGCCGCGAGAGCCACGACCGTTCCTCGCGTTCCCGCCCCGCTGGATCCCGCTCGCGCCCTGCCTCACAGACCCGTAGCAGGCAACAGCGTTCTTCGCGCCCACCCCAGTCGTACGCCCAGTCCGACATCTTCACTGCCGCCAACGGTGAATCCCGCGGCCACATGTCGTACCCATGCCACATTCCCGGCCTGAGCGACGCCGGCAGTGTTGGCGTCAGCGAGAGCGTCAGCCAGGTCGGTGGACCCAGGCGTGGCGGCCGAGACGTCATGGACGGGTACCGCCGCGGCGGTGCGAGGGGCAGGCGCGATTCGCTGAGTGACAGCGACTCGTGAGCCTGACATGGGGTTTTGCATTTTCGGCGTTTTTGGACGGACTGACGATGAGACAGAATGGTTGATTGTACCAGCGGGTTTATTTCTTTTTTATACCACGATTGATTGTGCATGCAACGTACAGAACGAGAATGAGAATAGGATCAGCAATGACAATCGGAACGAGCAATGAGAGGAGAGGAGACAAGGGGAAAGCGTGCATAATCAACGACGACGAATGTTGGTATGTAGTTGGAGCTTTCCAATCAATGAATCGACATGACATGACCCACAACACATCCATCTTGACCTCTTCTCCCCATCATCACAGCACCATACATCATCAAAGCACCAAGTGAAGGAGAATTGGGTATATTC
The DNA here is from genome assembly GCA_019775935.1 of Neoascochyta sp. HWLR27. Taxonomy (NCBI): domain Eukaryota; kingdom Fungi; phylum Ascomycota; class Dothideomycetes; order Pleosporales; family Didymellaceae; genus Neoascochyta; species Neoascochyta sp. HWLR27. The sequence goes on from WODD01000262.1 coordinate 13,561, forward strand.
ATTTCCAGACAGACACCTCTCTCTCTCTTGCTCAATAGAACTACGAAACGCGACGATGCAATCCTGTCCGTCTCCTATTTTTGTCCAGCGACTTGGACAAAAGGGGGAGCAGATGCAGATGCAGAAGAAGAAAGCTGAACGCTTTGCTGGGGGAGGGACGAAAATCTCATCAATAGTACCGCTGCGCTGCATATACTGTCGTGGCCTCGTTTAAAGCGGGGGGGGGGGCGGGATGTGGGGTTTCCGCCTCGTCGAGCTTCGCTTTCATTGGGGAGAGGGGCCGCGAATGGGGGAATCGAACTGAATAAATCAAGCGGGTAGGGGAGTACTGGTACATTGCGTTGCTGGCGTAAAGAGTGTATGGTTGTTGTTGGAGAATGGTTGATTGGAGGGTGAGGGGTGGTTGATCGTTAAGGTGTGGTGTTTTGTCCGAGAAGGAGGTTCGACAAGCGAGATGCTCACAACTCGTCCTTGACGCGCTGAGTCGCCTCAGTCACGACGCTCTCAACAGTGCTTGCAGCAGCCTCTGCGTTCTTGGATGCGCTGGCGTACATCTCGCTGATGCGAGAGTTGGCGGCCTCGACAGCAGCCGCGATCCGCAAGCTTGCACTCTCCATGGCGCCCTGTTCGGGGCCGTAGATGGCCGAGCTGACCTTCGCATAAGCGTAGTCGGCGTTCTCGCTAGCAATGGAAGCTGCTGAGCTGTAGGCTTCACCAGCACCGCTTGCTACTGACTCGTACACGTTTCCTGCGCTGTTGGTAACAGACGCGGCGTAGCCGGTAGCCGTTGGCGTTCCGAAGATAGCTTCGCTGATGGCTGCTTGAGCACTGACGGCGGCAGCAGTGAAGCTATCCTGGGCTTGCTGGGTGCCGTAGACATACTCGCTGACCTGAGCCTGGATGGATGAATACGCACTGGCAACGGACTCGCTAGCCTGCTCGGCAGCGCCCTTGGGCGTTCCGTAGACGGCAATGGAAGCGCTCTCAAGTGCAGAGTCGATTTGTTCGCTTGCCTGGCTGAGAATGGTTTCGACGGCAGCTGGTGGAGTGAAAACGGAGCTGACGACTGACGAGGCAGATGCATATGCATCGGCAGCGTAATCAGTCGCAGCTTCAAAGCTCTCACCAGCCAATGAGCTTGCAGATTCGTACTGCTCATTGGCATACGACTCGGCAGACGCTACTGCAGCGGGAAGGCCAGTGTAGTAGGCAGATGCAAAGCGGCTCATGACACTCTCAGTGAAGTCGGGCTCCTTGCCAATGACCAGTTCCGAGATCAGAGCCTGGACGTCGGCATATTGCTGAGCTGCTGCTGCAGTAGCCTGGGCGCCATACGCTCCAGCTTGCGAGTAGACAGATGCTGCCCATGGTGTGGGCTGTCCGTAGACTTGGTTGCTAGCCTTTGCAATAAGAGCCTCCCAGTTTTCACTGGCCTGAGATGCGACCGACTCGGACCAAGGGGTTTCAGAGCCAATGACGCCAGAGCTGACCTGAGAAGCCAACGATTCGGCAGCTTTTTGAGCATCCGAGGCAACGGACAGAGCAGATCCAGAAACGCCAGACGCAACCGAGGCTGCGGATGCGGACGCAACAGAGGCGAGAGACTCGACGGTGCCTTGCTGAGGACCATAGACAGCGCTGGAGGCAGCGTCTACGAACTCAGAGTAGCGACCGTGGGCGAGTCCGATAGCTTCGTAGTACTGGCGACGCGCACCGTCGAGCGCGGAATCAGTGGGCTGGGCAGCGAATTGAGCAGATGCGTGGCTAATACCCTCTGACAGCCTGGAAGATGCGATCGAGGAAACCGACTCGAAGTAGCCTTGGGTAGGGCCGGCTGCGTAGCTCTTTACAGAATCGGTGTATTGAAGTGCACCCTGTACTTGAGCACTCGCGGCGGCCACAGAGTCAGAGTAGGCTTTTTCAAAACCAGACAGCAAGGTCTGGTAAGCAGGCTGTGTGGTGCCGGAGGCAAGCACTGACAGGTGAGACTTGGCGTTCTCGAACTGTTCGCTTGCAAGACGAACAGCTTCGGTATAGCGGGAGCTCACTTCAACCTGTACTGTCTTGATGACCGCAGTGGGTGTTGGCGTACCAAAGATGGCGTGGGATGCGCTATCAGCACGTTAGCAATATTCATCAAGGTATGCGTTGAAACTTACGCGGTAACTGCTTGAGCATATTTCTCGGCTGCTACGCTGGTGGCGCTTTCAATAGGCTGTTGCTGAGTTCCATACAAAACACTGGAGGCGGCAGCAATGGCCTTTGCATATTGCTCACTTGCAAGAGATGTGGCGGACTCAACATTGCCCTGAGTCTTGGATGCTCCCAAGAGGGCTTCGCTGACTGCTCTGCTCAGGTCAGATGCACGGTCGCCCGCGTCGTCGACCATGTTCTGAAGCTTCACAGAGTAGGTGTCGTCATCCTCATCGTCGTCGTCGATAATGTCGTCGAAGACGATCTCCCTAGCTTCAGCGATAACCTGCGCATAAGCTCCACCAAAGACCTTTTTAACAGACTCCGTGGCAGAGGCAGCCTGGGCTTCGACTGTCTCTGTAGCCTCCTGCACCAGGCTAGTTGCATCGCTTGCTACCTCAGAAGCAGCCGACGACGCCGATGATAGCACACCCTCTGCAGCAGGGGTTTCGGAACCGAGAATAGCTTCGGAGGCCTTTGATGATAGCGACACAGCCTCTGACGAGGCTTCTGAGTATGCACTGTCAACGGAAGAAGCGATGCTCTCGGTGACAGGTGTCTCGGAAGCAATGATTGCTTCGGAAGCCTGGGAAGAGGCCTCCTCAACGTTCTCCATGACCTGTTGGGCAGCCTTGTACACACGAGGAGGGACAGCCTTGTTAGTGAAGTCGTCGGTAGCGTCGTCAGCCCAGATCTTCCACTTGGACACATCCTTCAAGCGGACCAACTCAGTTACCATCCTGGACGCGACAGCCATGGCTTCATCCTCGAGGCTCTTAGCTTGTTCGTGAGCGACACGAAGACCCTCGTGCCTCGAGCCGACCGCCTCGACTTCAGCCTGCCACTCTGTGAGGGTGGTCTTCAGCTTGTGGTAGTTTTGCCAATCGTTGTAAGTGACACCGTCAGTCCATGCCCAACGCATGCCAACCTCTTGAAGGCCCAGTCCGTGAATCTTCTCGAGAACTTCGACAGTGCTTCGTACAGCAGCCTGCACGAGGGAATCTGTCTCTTGGTCGTATGATGCCTTCCATACACGTACATCCTGCGCTTTGTCCTTAACTGTAAGCCCAAGCTCGCGTGCTTTGGTGCTGCACTTCTCGTAAGCAGCCTCAAGATCTTCCTCGGTAGCATCCTCGGCGATCGATTCGACGGTTCGCTTGATGAAGCTCTTGAGACTAGTGATGGTAGAATCCGCTGTCTCTTCCAGCTTGACAACCAAGGCTCGTCCATGTCCTTTGACGCCGTTCTCAACTTGGCGCTCTGTGATCTCAGCGACACGGTGCTCAAGATCCTCGGCACCCTTATCGGCAGCCACGGCAAACTTGGTTTGCCACTTGCGGAGGTCCTCATTAAGTCTCTCCCTCAGTGCTTCACCAGTCAGTTTGGGCTCAGCGGCAGTTTCGGCTTTGGTCTCTGACGAGACCTCGCTGGAAGTGCTGGAGGAGGAAGCAACGCCGAGAAGTCCATCGAGCACACCCCATCCAGAGTCCGCGGTTGAGCTGGAAGAGGCCGATGAGGCAGCAATGGTCGGTACAATCTCAGTCGAGTCAGCCGCAACAGTTGATCTGGAAACTCAGTTAGATGCGGATACGACAGGAAGGTTGTCTGCTTACGTCTCAGAGCCAGCGGCATCAGCTGCAGACTCCATCTTCTGCTGGTCGCGGTAACGTCCGAGGCGCTCCGAGATACGGACTAGCTGGGGCTCGACGTTGTCGCCGTAGAGGACACGCAACTGAGGCCAGACGCTCCGCACGAGGAAGGACCAAGTGAAATCCTTTGCAGCATGAACATTGGGGAAGATGATATCGGCGACCAGATAGTGGCCTTGAACACGAGCTTTGCGCAGGTATGGCAAAGAGGCCTTGTAGGTAGGGAGGACGGAAGAGTGGTAGACTGTGTTCAAGCCGTCCCGGGTCTGGCTGTAGTAGGGAGCAGCGGCATCGGACGCCTTCTGGACATGAGGTCCTAGGTAGGCGTCGTACTGGTCCTGAACCTTATCCTGCGCAGTCTGGAGGTGAGGGCGAACTGCCTTGTCCCACCCAGCTACGGCCTGGTTCTTGGCCTGCTCAACCCTGTGTGCACCGTAGGCTGCATACTTGTCTTTTGTGAAGGTAGCGGCCGGGGTGTAGATTTGGCGTTCGAAGCGGTCTGCGTAAGGCTTGACTTTTTCGACGTGCGGAGCGAGGTAGGTTTGGTAGTAAGGGTCCAGGTAGGGAGTAGCATACGAGCGAGCCTGTAGATAGGGCGTGCAAACGCGAGGGGACGCGTCGTCGATTTGTATCAACGACGAGGGACAACGGAAGACGAGAGTGATGATGATATACCATGTTACCAATCTGGACAGGTCAGCGTGAAGCAGGATACACAGCACTGGGGCCAGACAGACCTCCCGAAAACACTCATCAAAGCACCCATGAGGGTTCTCTGTTTCCTTTGTCCGCGGGTAGGACGACTGGAGAAGTTGGACTTGTCGGCGAAGCCATTGAGATGGCCGTTTGCAGAGCCGTTGAGGGAGCCGTTGAGAGAGCCGTTGGCCTGGGTGCTCTTGGGCTTCTTTGCCCGGCCATTGCTCTGGGCGGCGGCCATGGTCGCGGAGGGAGCGGTGCTAGTTCAGCGGAGACTCGCGTGTTTGGTGTGGCTGGCGATTGGTGATGCAGAGAGGGCGCACAGACGAACTGCAGTGCGGTTCCTGTTAGCGAGGGCTCCAAGCTGGATGAGACCGGGGGGAGCTGGGCGCAACTCACGACTTGACAGTGGCCCTGGTATTGTGCGGCAGCTGGGCAAAACTGCTCCTGAGCTGGGGGGAGATGGGGAGGGAAAGATGCTGAGGATCTAGGCTGGGATGCGCTGCTGGGCGAGGGCAAGCGAGCGAGGTGATGTAATTGCACGTGCCGACGCGGGTGACAGGACAAGTTGGCAGGCAAACCAAGAACAGCGATCGAGGCGGCGGCGGCTGCTGGGGATGGCGGGCAGCGGACACGGCAGGTTATGAAGAAAAGATAAGTGACACGGCACCCCGCGAGTCGCACCGCGTTTCGGGGCGCTGCTGGGTTGCTGGGTTGCTGGAGGCTGGCCTATTGCGGTTCCAGGCGGCGGCGGGCTGCGTAGAGTGCTTCAGGTGCGGGTGCCTCAGATCTTAGGTGCCTCAGAATCGAATCCTGTCAAAGAAGGCCAGTGAACAGGCCCTCCTGTCGGGTCGCGTGCGCGGCTGCACCACACCCTGCGCTGCTCGAGCATCGCCTATCGCCTGCCTGCAGCAGTTGCAGCGCCGCCCACGAGCACGCCCACCCCGGACATACATGAACGGGTGCGTAGAGACAAGCACATAGATACGTCGACGTCGGCGTGGGCGCAAAGAGCCAATCGTCTCCACACGGCACGGCAAGCGCCAAGAACGCGGCGACTTCACGACTTCCGCTGGTCGCGGGCGTGCGCCGCCAGAGCCAGCCCTGACACTGCGACGTGTTGCCTCCGCATCCTCGACTCTCGCTACCACTGTCCTCGCCCTCGGCCCCTCCGCACTTCTGCCACCCTATACGGCCTACCGCCTCTTCATATTCTCGCCCCCGCAACAGCACCCCCACCCAAACCTGCGAGCAAACACGCCCGTCTCGCTGCCACGACCCGCTTACAGCCTGTCCCCAATGACTTCTTGAGTCCTGTCCACCGGCTTTCTGCCAGCATACCATCTCGCCCCCCTCGCACGCTGCTGTCCCGCTCTCTACCACACCTCCCGAATCCATGGCGACCGACGCCCACCCTTTCGATGCGGGGCTGCTCGACGGGAGACACAGCCCCGACGCTACGCCGCCACCAGACACCGATGCTTCCCACGATACCCACTCTTCGAGTTCAATGCAACTTGAACGAGACGAGGCCGACACCTGTCGCATTTGCCGTGGAGAGGGCACCGACGAAGAACCCCTCTTCTATCCGTGCAAATGCAGCGGCAGCATCAAATACGTCCACCAAGAGTGTCTGATGGAATGGCTGTCTCATACGCAGAAGAAGCACTGCGAACTGTGCAAAACGTCCTTTCGCTTCACAAAGCTGTACCACCCCGGCATGCCTAGCCGCATTCCTACCGCAGTCTTCGTGCGTCGCGCTGCTCTGCACGTCTTAAACATGTTCCTGACATGGTGTCGGGCAGTCTTGGTAGGATCTGTATGGCTCGTTCTGCTCCCCTGGAGTATGCGCGTCGTCTGGCGCAGCCTCTTTTGGGTTGGCGACGGAGGCTGGTCACGAGATGTCTTCTCAGACACGGCAGACAACTTGGACGCTTCAGCCATGTTCTCACGCGACCTGAAGCGCCTTCTTGCTGAGAGCGAGGCTGCAAAGAACAGCAACGTGACAGAACTGCTCGCTGCAAACGCCTCGTCTGCACACCGTGCCATCATCCAACAACTCCAGAACACGACTGCCACCGAGTCCATGCTCTGGACGTTTGTAAAGCGCTTTATCTTCGGCTGGCCCTACCCTGTGCCTTCTCTCTCTGTCCCTCAATCTAACCATACAGAGCTCAATTCGACGGATTACCTTGGTGCCCGCAGCCCCTCACTGCTCTCAGACGTATCGTGGTTTCACTGGTTCAATTCCCAAGCTGCGAATCGATTCCTGATCGATGTCTTCGAAGGCCAAATCATTACCATGCTAGTCGTAGTTGCCTTCATATTGATTTTCCTTATTCGGGAATGGGTTGTACAGCAGCAGCCCGTAATTAATATGGTGGCGATTGGAGAAGATGCTGCTGTGAACCAAGCCGCTGACCAAAACGACGAACTGCTCCAAGACGCTGCAGTCGAAGATCATGAGCGCGAGCATCATGCCCAGCAAGAGGACGAAACTGCTATTCCGGAGCCTTTGGTAGACGGCGATGAGCAGCAGGAGGATGAGACTGCGCTTCATCGTCACCCTTCGTTCGTTCGCCGACAAAGGGAAATTGCCTTCGAGCTTTTGGCTAACAGTGACGAACTTCCGACGCACGTAAAGGACGCCTTCCAGAACAATTCGGTCGAGGATGCCCTCAGGGTTGTCGCGGAATTGTCTAACGAAGAGCAAGATCTTATTATGAGGGTTTCTGACAAGTCTTTGGAGGAAGCATCTGCTGTTCTGGCGGGTGATTTTTACGCTTCTAGTTCAAGCAGTTCTGCATTGCCTACGCGCTCTAGCAGCCTGCCTCAAAGCTCAGAAACGACAGTCGATCCGACCGAAGCAGACGCATCTGCTTCTCTTCAACGACCGAACATGCCCACAAGAGATCGATCTTTCATTGCGACGGAGATCCGCCGGAGTCTGGAAGAAGGCAACGCCTGGTCCTTTGACAATGTACCACAGATGCCTGACGAGGAGTCTCGCGAGCCTGAAAACATCCCTGATTCTTGGGAAGATGAAGTTGCCGACGATAGACCGACCAGTCGTGAGAGTCGAGTGATGACTCCAGATCCAGGGCCGGACAGCGAACATAGCAGTGAAAGCTGGCAACAAGTCTCTGATGTCGTTGTGGAGAACGACTCCGACCAAGCGCTGGAAGGAGGATCTTCACAGGATAAGGGCAAAGGAAGAGCTGCTGATGGCGATATCGGGGCTTCTCACGATGGCTCTTCGGAGATGTCTTCGGAAAACACATCGGAACTGGAGAACGTCAATGTCACGTCGGAACCAGCAGAATCCGCTTCTTACGATGAAAATCAGCTTGAAGAGATTCCAGTGCAGGAAGCTCCACCATCGGACGAAGCTGCAGCAGCTACGGATATACAGGGTGCACGAGCCGCAACGATGCAGCCTCCTTCGCCACTCGTGGACCAGATTCTAGATTGGGTGTTCGGCGATGTAGCTCCTAGAGCGCAGGCTGCTGACGATGGTGCGAATGATGAACACATTGTTCGCAATCTCGCCGAGGAGGCGCCCTTCGTTCAGTTTGCTGGAAACGAGCCGTTGGAGCCTGCCGACCCTCCGATTCCGGATCCCGAGGTTGCTGCCGCCGCGGTTCAGGCTGGAATCGATGTTAACGACCAAGATGCAATCGAAGACGCGGAAGACTTGGAAGGCATCCTCGAGCTTATCGGCATGCAAGGTCCATTAATCGGACTCTTCCAGAATGCATTGTTCAGTGCGGTACTGATCTCTGCTACACTGGCCTGCGCAGTCTGGTTGCCTTACTTGTGGGGAAAGATTGTCATTCTCTTCATGGGTAGCCCCGTCTCGCTTTTCATCAAACTTCCTCTACAGATCATCGCCAGTTTGACGGACCTTGTCGTCGATACATCTCTCGTATTGGTGGCCGGAGCGACGTACTGGGTCTCGCAAACTCTCGCCATGATAGTACGGATGTGTACATGGGGCACAGTATCTGAACTCGTTGAAGGACCACTCAAAAATCTCACAGGGCCAGCGCAATCGATTGCAGAGAACGCCATGGATCGCATCGCCAAGCTACTGATGGAATCGCCCCTCTCGCCTCGCGGCGACTATTTCCGATTGTCCATCAACTCGCACGTTGCACTGCGTAGTTTGCAGAATTCAACGTCGAGTGCGCTCAACGAGACGGGCAACCTCGTGAGTGCTGTTTTGGAAGAAGTCGCCGCCGAGTCCCCACTCAGGCTCCTTGCTAAAGGCATCGGACGAACACCTCAATACGTACAAGGGACCCTTGCAGTCCTCGTTCACCGATGTAGTGCTCTGCTATCATGGATCTGGGCATCGAAGTCGTACAAGATTACCTTCAATTTGGACTTTGGCCACAACACCACTGCTGCTGCTTACAAGGATGTGGAACATTGGACTGCAAACGACCGCTTGATATCGGTACTGGCAGGCTATGCCTCCTTCGCTTTGGCCGGCGCCGTATATCTCAAACGCGGATCCCCTTTGAGCGCGTCACCACAAGGCCAAAGAATCGAACGTGTCATTTCTGAGATTCTTCAGCAAGCAGGTGGCGTATTGAAGGTCATCCTCATCATCAGCATTGAAATGTTAGCATTCCCACTGTATTGTGGGTTGCTACTCGATCTCGCCATGCTTCCCCTCTTCAGGAATGCTACGCTCTACACGAGATGGCAGTTTGCTCGAGAGAGTCCATGGACATCTGGTTTTGTGCACTGGTTCATTGGCACTTGCTACATGTTCCATTTTGCACTGTTTGTATCAATGTGCCGCAAGATTATGCGCAAGGGCGTATTGTACTTTATTCGCGACCCAGACGACCCGACTTTCCATCCAGTCCGAGACGTCCTTGAGCGCAGCGTCACTACCCAACTCCGAAAGATTGCATTCAGCGCCCTCGTATATGGAGGGTTGGTCATTATCTGCCTGGGCGGTGTGGTATGGAGCCTTAGCCGCGCTACATCTGGCGTGTTACCCATTCACTGGACAACCGAAGCACCGTCACTAGAATTTCCGCTCGATCTTCTGTTCTACAACTTCCTCACTCCAGTCATCATCAAGTTCTACAAGCCTGGTGAAAGCCTTAATGTAGTTTGTACCTGGTGGTTCAAGCGCTGCGCGAGTGCTCTCCGACTGTCAAACTTCCTTTTTGGAACCAGGATCAAGGAAGAAGAGGGTCACCACGTCAGGCCCACTTGGTTCAGCTGGATAGTTGGTGACAAAGGCGACCCCGAGAAGCCAGTGACTGCCGACGGGGATAGCCAGCAGCCTGAGGATGTCACGACGAATACTTACTTTGTACGTGACGGCAAGTATGTCAGAGCTCCAGCCTCAGACCAGGCGCGCGTACCTAAGGGGCAGGCCGTCTTTATCGAAGTGGATGAGGACAATGTCCGCAAGGACGGCAAAACTGAAGGAGGAGTACACAACTCAGACCTTGTGGCAATGGTCTACATCCCCCCTTGGTTCCGTGTGCGCATCGCTTGCTTTGTCGTCACCATCTGGATCTTCATGGGATTTTCTGGGATCAGCGTGACGATTGTCCCGCTTCTCTTCGGACGCTATCTCTTTTCTCTCACCTTGCCCACGGATGTCGAGATGAACGATATTCACGCCTTTTCGCTCGGTGTCTACACACTAGGCAGCATCGCATACAGTGGCTATCAAGTCTACAAGTTCCTCGTCTCCCTCAACCGACCAATTCCTTCGCCATTGTCGACTATCCGAACAGTCGCAGCGACAACTACCCGGATTGGCCTCCGTGTCCTCCGCTTCAGCTACGTCTGGACCTCACTGGTCTTCCTCATCCCTTTCCTCTTCGCTGTACTTATTGAACTCTACTTCCTCATGCCTCTGCATGCATACCTCGGACCCAGCGAACCGCACGTAATTCACCTTATCCAAGACTGGACTCTAGGCTTCTTGTACTCGCGCCTCGCAGCACGCCTCGTCTTTGCAAACAGCAACTCTCGCCCGGCGCTGGCTTTTGCTGCCGTAATCAGCAACGGATACCTCTACCCCAACGCAAGGGTTGCGACGCGCTGTTTCCTCCTCCCCGTCGTCGTGCTCTTCTCAGTCGCCATTGTGATTCCGGCAAGCTTCGCCTTGAGCATGAATCACACACTCTACCGCAACGCAAGCGAGACGGTGCAGAACCAGGTCTGGCGGTTCAGCTTCCCCGCCATCGGACTTGGCCTAGTTGCCATGCTGGTTGGGCAACAGGCGATGAGCATGCTCAACCGATGGCGGCTTGTCGTCCGCGACGAAGTGTACCTGATTGGGGAGCGCCTGCACAACTTTGGCGAGAAGAGGGCGCCACAAAGTGCTGCGCCAGTGATGGGATCAGTGCCGACAAACAACTTGGAGACTGAGGTATTGGGGTAGGATGATCAGGGGCTGGGGGTTGGTACTGGGGGTCAATGCACTTTTCATTCATGAAAGTAATTATTCTACTTGTCGCGAGTTGCGACGTAATTAATACCACATCGTTACTGTGTTACATCCTTTCAGTCACTGTCGTGTTGACTGCCACTTTACAGCAATATCTGTCATTACATACCACGACATCTGTGCCTCGCGCTCCTATTGACTTATTCGCACTCATGGGTGCGACGAGAGCTCTGGCATTGGGCACAGTTTGACATGTCTCCAGGACCAGTATCCGTTATCAAGGACTGGGACACGCACGCGCACTGCCTGCATGTCTCAGGTATTGCGATCATTCCCACCTATCCAGGCGCATTCATCCTCGGCTCTTGGCCACACAAAAGTCTTGTGCCTGAAGCGGCGTGTAGCACTGTTTGTAACAACACAGCCGTCTATATTCAGAGGTACTTCTTAGCAGCAGCAGCAACTCTCTGGCGGAAGACGGGACTCTTGACGACGTCACCGTTCCCGACATGGAAGAACGGACTCATGATTGTCTTGAGCCACGCCTCGTAGACATCGACAAAGAAGTTCTTAACCGCCTCCTCGGTGGCCGGGCTCGTAGGGCTATACAACCCTTGGCCGCCACCAAGCGCGGCTCTCCCGCCGGCCAAACTCCCCCTCGCACCACCACCGGTGCCCAGCCCTAAGCTCTCGTCGCGCGGGCGCGTCAGCAGCAGGAAGCGCGTGTTGGCGCCCGTGATCCAGCACGAGATGTAGCAGTTCTGGTACTTGTCGATGTGCTTGAGGTACATGGGCGCCGAGCCCGACGACGTCGACGGCCCCCACTGGACTTCCTCGACAATGTCCAGAGCAGAGTGCAGAATAAAGGGCGTCAGGGCGCGCTCCTGCGGGGTGAAGCGCGAGATGCCGTCGCCGCCGGAGCGGGATGTGCCGAAGTCGTGGGTGAAGAGGGGCACGTCGAGGGGCGACAGGATCGAGAATGTGTACGACATTATGGTGTGGTGTGCGTGCGGTGGTGGTGGTGGTGGTGGTGGTGGTGGTGGTGCGCGGGCGGGGACGTGGCCATGTAATGCGGGACTGCGGGACTGCGGGATGGATTGCGGAGCGAGTTGGTGGTGGTGCAGGTGAGCTCGCTCAGGGCGAGGCTGGCCCGCGCTAGGCAGGGATCCGCGCCAAGGTAGTCCGCGGGAGTCTCTTTCTTGCATGTCGAGGTATCGCGCCCACGCCTCTCCGCCGCCGCATCATCCCCCCCCCCACACACACACCACTTCTGCCCGCCATGTTCGGTGCCTTCCGCTCCACAAACCCGCTGTCCGGCGGTCTCCTCTGGTACGCCGCTCCTCCCGCCCCGTCCCGTCTCCGCGCCACCGCATCCGCCTCGGCCCCCCGCAATGAAAACCTCCCAAAAAGCGATCGAGGATGAATTCTAACCGCCGCAAAGGAAAGTCCCGTGGCGTCTGTCGCGCCACCAGAAGTACCGGCAGCGCGAGCGCCTCCGGAACGTCGACGGCGTCGTCGCGACGCTCGACAGTGCGCTTGCGCGCCTCGGGCTCGGCATGCAGAAGGTCGAGCGCTGGAAGACTGAAATGCCCACCGAGCAGGAGATGTTGCCCAAGGACAAGTACTCGGTTTTCGACCGCAAGGTCAAGCGGTACCGCAAGGGAATCCACAGTGAGCTTGGCTTGGTTTGATACCGGTGGATGTGATTGCTGATGAGTCGTGACAGAGGTGCCAAAGTGGACGAGGGTCAGCCAGAGACTCAACCCCCCGGGTTTCTAGGTGCGTGCAGAAAGCTAGAGAGAGAGATTGGGGTTTTGTGTATACTACCTGTCATGTTACGGATTGCATCGGATATGGCGTCCCTCTGGAATCGAGGGTTTCTTTTACTTCAATTTAAGATGTTGACGAACAATTTTTCTGATCTGCGTATTGCTGTGAGTAGGTTGTTTGCCAGAAGGTGATTTGCTTTCTGGTGTTGACTGTCAAGTTCTGATTTCTGATTTCTGGGTTCTAGCATGCATTTTTCTATTGTCTAATTTACACTTTCTGATTTGTTATTCTCGCTTTTCAATCTTACTCTCAAAACTTGCGTTTGCCTATCTCACTTTCACTTGCGCCCCGGCACTCTGTCACCGCAAGTCTACCTTTACCTGCAGCAGCACCCACCCTCACCCTCACCATCACCACTTAGCTGCCTTCACCGGTAGCCTCGAACTTGCCTTTACTTGACTCTAAAGGAAACAACTTCCCCTGGTCCTTCCCCGCTCTAATTACCTACCCCTACCATCCTCCATCAGAGCACTTGCTATGTCCTCTCAGCCGCCGCCTCAGGTAAATCAAACAGCCGCACTAGATCCTGCATGGGCTGCTCTTCGCTCTCAACAACAGAGAGAGCTGGCACTTATTGACAGTAGCGTTGAAGCCGATAAGATCAAAATGAGACAACAATTTGAAGCAGCACAGACAGAGTTGCGTCGCCGCTTCGAGGCAGGTATTGCAGACAGAGAGCGATATGCAGCTACCCAACGAACACAGCTTCTAGTCCGTCACCAGAAGCAGGATTATAATCTATGGCTGCCCCACAAGCACCATGCTCAGCCTACTATCAAAAATCAAGGAGCACCGACAAACCTCAGACAAACCGGTCCGTCTCCAACAACAGTGACACTGCAGAAAGAGACAGTGGGTAAAGGTAGCACCGTTACCTCCCAGCAAGCTAAGCCAGCCACTGCTATAAATACTCTTCAACGTGCTAGACCAGCTTCTACAACTCAAAAAAAGTCAATCACCGCAGCAAACCAGACTCAAACCGCCAGGACTCCCGCAGTAACACCCAAGAAACCTTGGCCAACCACTCCGACAAACACACCTAGGACACCTGGACGCCGACGCACCAAATATGATGGATTCACCGAGCAGCCTACACCTGAGCAAGAGAAGGATGTTGCCGCTGTCAGCTTGCTTTCTGATGATGAAGACGACATGCCGCTGATGCAGAGGTTGGCACATAACAAAGGCAGCGCAACAGCAACCAAGCCTTTGCCTCTAAATGCAGTCCCATCAGCTGCCCCTGATAGCACCAAGGATTCGAGTCATTTTTCTGTAAGTCATTAGAGGTGCTAATAGACACGATACTAATCACCGTAAATCAGGACAAGATGAATGCACAAATGGCTAAGACCCCGTCCAAAACGGTAGCAAACCAAGCTCTGCATAAAGACAATACCACTTCTCGAAACACACAGCCTGGGAATGGTAAAGATAGTGTTCTTAGGCAGTCTTCTCAATCAGCAATTGGTGTCCGTCGCTCGTCCAAAAAGGCAACTCTTCAACCAGATAGAAGGCCTGAGATTCCTTTCAGTAGTATGCGCCAACAACAGATAGATCGGAGTAGCATACTCAAACAGCCAGCCACGTTGAATCGGAATCAGAGCCAGAACCTCCGCCGGGTTGAGCAACAGAAGAAGAATGGGGCTTTTGTGAACTACATTCTGAACAATGAGCGCAGGCACAGCCTGTCTCCAGATCTAGGCAATGTGCTTTCACCTCCAGAAAGAGGCATCCATATGGACGTCGACGATGCTCCACTAAGTAGATTGCGTCTCCTAATATGATGAAAACCACTAACACACACAGCTTCTCTGAATTTGGTAGAAGAAATGAAAAAGTGGAAGGTACGCTCACACCAGAGCACGAGTACTCAAAGAGACGGGCAGACTTCTCTTGCTACCCCACCTCCATCAGCTACTCTTCCGTCTATAGCGGAACAGAGGGCACCGCTGGGTGGCAATATACCCTTCAAGAAACCATCAACCCCAGTCGGCCAGGGCCCGCCTAGAGATACAGCTACAAAAAACCCTTGCTCCCAGACGGTTGGCATTCGGGCACCGAATTCTACAGCATCACCAGAAATTCCGCGAAAGCAAACTAGTCTCACGTCGCCAAGATCTCAAGCATCTGACCTGTCGCCTTGTCCAGAAGCTTTCTCGGCTCGGAAGAGAAAGCAGACTGATTTGAGCGATTATGAAGACAATGCAATAGTTATATCAGACTCAGAATCCTGCTCTCCACTGGCCGTTCGCAAGGCCCGCCGTGTAGGACCACCAAAGCGATCCCCAGCCCACAAGAAACCAAAGGTGGATAAACCGGGAGCAACAAAGCCACTCTCCACAGAGACCAGGCTCATACTTGAGCTCAAATCCGGCACCCAGGCCAAGAACAGTTCAGCATCTACACCCAGCACACCACCTCGCACACCTGTCCGCGGCCTCAAAACACACACACCCGACGCTCCTAGCAAACCCTCCCATCACACTCTCGCCCTCCCCTCATCCCCATCATCCCCGCTCTCGCCGTTCTCCACAATCCGCCCGTTGACCAAACGCCGTATCGCACTCATTGCAGAAAACCGAATCCGACAGCTAAACGACTACGACAATGAGTTCCGCAAGTCAGAGAAGATGCTGGCTGCGAAAGAACAAGAGGCACGGATGAACAGTCCATCAGCACTATCTGACCGCACGCGCAATATGAGCCTCACACCTGCACTGATAGGGACGGCAGCGCAGAGCCGCAGTGGCGGTGTTGTACTGGAACCTGTGGCTTCGCTTGCCTCACCTGCACGCTCTGGCGCTGGCGGTAACCGGCGTGGGTATGCACAATGGACGCTTAACCGTGCCAAGGGTGATAGGCATTTGAGTCGTAATATCGATGCTCTGCTCGCCGGCGAAGACGAGGTTGAGGGTGCAGCCTGTGAGTATCGCGTCGTCAATGGCGTTGTCGTTCAGGTTGGGGCTGTGAGCTAATGAGCGCAGCGTAGGCTGAGAATTCTAGGGAGGGTTTATCGACGCTTTACGTGGACTGGGCGACTGTGGATATTTTGGATTGGTTGGGGTACATTACTGCTTGAGTATTGTTGGGATTGGGTCATAGGTCCTGGCAGTGTTGGGCTTGGACAGTATCCTCCACAATCTCACGCGACAGCCGTCAGTGAACGCATAAGTGCACTGAAACATATCATAGACACATGCCCTCAATTGAATCCCCACAACCATCCAACCTTCACCCCTCTCACCCCCAATCCCACACCCTCAGCCCTCGACCAAACTACCCAGCCACCACCCCCCTCGCCCCCTCACCCCCTCAGCCCTCTAAATCCCCACTGCCTACCCCATCCGCACAACCCCCTCCCCTCTCCCCAAACCTCACCTCGCGCCTCCTCGTACAACTCACGCATCCACACACCCAGCTAGCAAAAAAGAAACCCCCCAAAAAGCAACAAAAAAAGCTAACCCACCAACCCCATGTCGCACATGAAACCCACCCCCCCAAGCCAACCGACTACCGACGTCCTTCCCCAGTGGAATACGAGCGCAGCACAAAAAACAAGTAACCCGGACGCAGGCGCCCAAAGCGCATGTCTTCGCCGGCCGGGCAGACGGCTCTTGGGCGGCCGTGGCGCGCCGTGGCGGCGCGGGGTGGCGTTCGGCGGCGTGGTATTGGGCTGGTGGAGTGCTGGATTGCTGCGTAGTCGGCGGAGGATCGGCGCTGGTGCGGTGATAGGGTGTCGGTAGTTGGGTTGTAGTCCTTTTTTTTTCGGGGGGCTTTTGTCTGCTGGGTAGGATAGGGCAGGGCAGGGTAGGGTTAGCTGTGCAGGTGGTTGGAGCCGGTGGTTACTGCCGTTTTGAAAGGCGGGGTTCGGGTAGCTGGAGAGTGTTTCTTTTGGGGAGGGTGGTGGGGGTGGAGGGAACTATGGAGGGGGGAGTTCGGGGCTTTTTTCTTCTTCAGTGTGAGGTGGAGGGCGTGGGTTGACGGAGATGGGTAGGGGACAGGTGGTGTGGAGGTTTAGACGTGGAGGTAGGGCTGGGTGATTGGGGTATGTTGGGTGTCTATGTGTTTGCAGAGTTGGACACTGCTGGGACACTGTTGAGTGTCTTTGGATGATTCACATTTTTCTAGGTGCTCTTTGTTCTGAGGCAGAGATGTGTCAAGGGCGAGTAACTACTTCTTGATGTCTTAATACACCACTCCTGCAGCATTAAGGTATCATCACGTCGCACTCTAGCATTCAAGACAACAAAGCCAACCACTCCGACTGGAGACGGTGCTACAAGTTCATCTCCGCTCAAAAGGACTTGCTCCAGCCACTACCAACACCACTGTCCCCGTAGCTAATACAACACACGCAGCATCTCTGCAACATGTAACATTGAATTCCACTCATCGCATGTCCATACGCTCAGCGACCTTCTCAACAAAGTCACTTCATTTCTATTCACCTCACCTCACCACGCCTACCTCCAAGCCAGGCAAAGTCAGCACCACTTACCTACCTGTGCCAAACAAGCACCAATGTACACTCACTCACTCACTCCTACCCATCTACCTACGAACCTTCACCTCCACCCCCCACCTCTCCAAACCTCCCTCCCATCTCCCCTCCCACCCCCAACCTCGCCCATCACCTTCCCACACACCACACTACGCCTCACCCACACAAGATCAAGACCCAAGTATACCCACGCACCTACGCACCTGCCTCCAGATAAACCCCCTCCCCCGCCCACAGGCCGATGCAACGCACGGGGCGTGTTTCAGAGCGCACCCATCACATCCATCCAACGGCGTCGGATTCGCCGCGTGGGCAGGCGCCCGATTACCCGCCAGACGACGGGCGAAGACGCGTGCGTGCGTGTGGACGTGCAGTGCATGTGGATGTATCGGGGGGCCCACGGGGCTGGGAGCGGGAAGGGGCCGTGGGGTTTGTTTGGTAGGGGGCAAGAGAGGGAGGGATTAAGGTGTTGGGTTGGTTGGTGGCGTGGGATTGAGGGTCGTGGGCTGGTAGGTGGGTTGATGGGTGCTGTGTTTGGGTGAGGAGGGAGGGGACGGGTGATGTGCGGATTGTCAATAGGGAGGGAGAGAGTGCAAGGCAGGACGGGACAGGGGAGGGCAGGGCAGTGAGGTTTCTCGCCTTGTAGGGGCGAGGTACCAGGAGTGCGTGGTCGAGGGCCGACGTGGGCGCCGCGGAGACCATCGGCAGATGGTCGTGAAATTGAGGTATACCTACCCACCCACCCATCCAGCCCATTCATCTCGCAGCCGTCTAGATACCAGATCGCCGCTCCAGGCCCTCGCCTGTCTCATCCGGTTCCCTTGCCCGTCCCGTCTGCACACTGCCCCTCACGTCTTTGCCCAACCAGCGCTGCACGCCGCCGGCGCCCCGGGCAGGATTTGCTTCCCAGGCGCCGCTCAGAGTGAGGCGGTGCGGGGTTCTGCTGAGCTGGTCGTGTTATCGCTGCAGGCTGGACAGGATGGCCCTGTCGGGGCGCCGTCTGCAGGGGTACAAGTGCCGCGTAACTTGCTTTTGTCGCTGGGCTGAAGTCGTCGGAGAACAGGTTTTGAGGGGCATTGGACCGGGAATTTGGGAGCACCGGCAGTTGAAGGGGAAGTGATGTGCGAAGCTGGCTGATCAGGGCTGGGGTACCGCAGTGGCAAGGCTGGGAGCAAGCTCAATGTTCATCTTGACTTGATGATTCTGCAGGCCGAGACATCGGCCTCAGTGTAATGCGGCAGTCGATTGGAAAGCTTGTTCAGAGCCGACCTTCTGTATTGAGCATGCGCTGATATCGTGTTTCTATCTCAGATTAATGATTCCAATCTATCGACTTACCGTTGCAATAACAGGACATATATCACGCGCAACGCGCCCGAAGCCCACAGCTAGCGCGCAGGAGGTGGACACTGGGCAGGACGCGTCTCTACTTGCAAGTGACACAGCGTTTGTTTAGACGTCACGACGCGTTGAAACCCGTCACGATTTTTTTAAGTAGCGCTTGCACGCTGCCTGGCTGCGCCGATCACGCACGTTTCGTAAACGCGGTGTGGTCGAGGATGGAAGCCGCTCGCCAGGTCTGCCCTTGCGCTGCAATGCGCTACACATCTGACTGACCAGAGACACCCAGCGTGTATGCCGGAGCGTTGCAGCGCCCGGCGTTGATGGCTGCCCCGGGGAACCCGGTCGAGGGCGCATCTACGTGGCTTCGAGAACGAGTCAAATGCCCGACCATGGCCGCTTCTGAATCCGAGGATGATGCTGTCAATGCAGGCCGACGCTTTGAAACGCAAGGTGCTGAAGAGTCTGGGGCTGCTGTCAGTGTTTCGCGCTGCGCTCGGCACAGGGTGGTGCCGGTAAGAGAGCTTCGAGAATGTGTCTCGCGCGCCGCATTGGCGACAATGCGACAGACTAGGTACTCGGATGCCGAACAGGTACGCTGTGCTCGACAGTCTGGGCAGTGGTGGTTATTTTGGGGCCACGCGACACATGTACGCGCGCTTTGATTCCAGTACCAGCATTGTGTTTCTCGTTGAGAAACATTCCAATCTTAAGCCGCCGTGATACATGAACACAAAGCGCGTGGGAATCAGGCCCAGCCAGGTACTGTCCAGCGATATGGGTACGGAATCTGCCGCACAAGAATCTGTTTCGGAAAGCGAAAAAATGTGCACTCCAAGGTGATCAGAGGTGACGGTCGAGTGCGAGGGGCCTTTGAGCGGCGTGTGGATACTGGAGGCCTGACCGGACCGTGTGGTGGGTGGCAGAGAGGGGACCACACAACGGCGCGTCTTGGCCCAGCTGCATGCGCGAATGATGCCATGAACGCGCAAAGTGGTGAAACTAGTTAGGCAGCTGGACTGGACAGGAGATAGCGGGTGCCCTACGGTAGTGGTCTGAATCATGGTGGTAGCGAAATGAAGGCATGGGCGAGTCTGAACAGAGCGTGTTTCTAGAAGGACGCTAGAACGCGCTAAGACGCGCTATGCGCGCAGAGACCCTTCTACGACTCCTCCCCCCAGCGGTGAGGATCAGCCACAGTGAATTGGCGCGTTATGCGTTGGGTAATGATCCGTGTACACAGTACGTGTCGTTCAATCTCCCTGAGTAATGAACTCATGCACCTCCGTCACAGCATACCGGAGCAAGCGCGCATCTACAGCGCAGACAGGAAGGTGTGAGCTCGGGACAATTTAGGGTTTCGTATTAGAGCAGCTGGTTGTTGTGGTGGATTGGCGCGTGACGGGTAGTCAAAGGCAGGACGCGGGGAGCGTGACTGAACGTGTCAAGGTGGCGTGGCGGCCGTCATGACTAGCCCGTCGACCAAGGGGATAAGCGTAACCAGCCGTGATTCTGGTCGACAAGTACCGTAAAACGTACGTTTGCTCAATTACGGACTTGTTTCGGTGGACGTTGCGTGGACGCGACCGCTGAACAACCAGAATAGCATCAGCGGGCCAGGTACCTGGTACGCGCGCGGCGTGTATTATTCAGCGTCGACGGAGAGATCTGGCGAGACTGAACAGGTGACGGCGCAGCCAAGGCGGCGCGGATGCTCGACGCTTGTGCTGGGGTTAGGCTGGCAGCGCCAGGCAGCTGGCGAGCCAACCGCGATCAAATGTCCGATCTTGGTCAGCGGGCACCGAGCGCAGTGGCAGTTCGGTAGCGATGTAGCGATGCACCAGTGGGTTGCTCCGTGGGTGTGCAGGAGGGTGGCAGGCGTCCTGGCAGGCGCCGTTCCCCGAAACCTGTCAAGACGATCAGATGCCATGGGGTCCATGTAGGCCTGGGCCCTGGGTGGTCAGCGAGCCGATGCAGGCAGCTTGTTTCGACAAGACGCTGCAGAGATTCGCGTTGACATCATCGGCGAGAGTATCAAAGATTAGCTGCAGGAATCAGCCCATGTCGTCGACATGGGCGCGAATCACCGTGGCCGAGCCTGAAGCTGGCACACCATGTGCGGGAGGCCGGCTACCCCTTGTAACGATTCTTGGTCACGGCCTGGGATGGCACGCCCCTATCGCGATCAAGTGCCGTCTGCAAGAAGGTTTGGCCTCGATCCAATTAAACAACGTGTGTCGCCTGTCAGAAATGACGCTTATGCAATAACGTTGGAGAGAGGGTGGTTCGGCTGGAGAGGGTCAGGTTCCCAGCAGCCGTGGTCATGTTGGGTGTTGGGTGTTGGGTGTTGGGTATTGGCGGGCGAGTTGCAGGCAGACATGGGACAGCCGTGGCGGGTCGCAGAGGGCAGTCCCATAAGCCGCAACCCTCGAGGGTTGCGGGAAGCAAGGTCGAGGGGGCCTGGAGGCGATCCTCGAGCCCGAGCCCCCAGCCTGCCTGTTCACGACGCAACGTGCTGCTTCCTTTGATGTTTCTGTAGTACTTGGATGATGCGCTCACGCTGCAAGATGGCGGCTGCAGATGGCGCAGAGCAGACGCTTTTTCGCATGACTCTACTCCATCACGCAGTCACTCGCTCACTACCACCCCGCCCGCTTTGCAAAGAGCCTAGCGCCTTTCTGGCACGGCATTTTCCCTCGGGCGCAGTTGTTATTATGGCCAGGAAACGGGTGCTGCGCCGATCGGTGGCCGGTGGCGGCGGCTGATTGGAAGCAGCCGTCGCAGAAAACGTGGTCGAGCGGGCGCAGGAATTTTCTTCTTCTCATTCTCCTCTCGGGCGGTGAAATGCCTTCTTCGACTGCGACCGCACGGGTGCACTGCCTGTTGTGAGTGGCTGCAAGACCGATCAAATCGGGACGAGCGGTGGGCGATTCGTATCCGTGGTGTAATCTTTGCAAGCATTGTTGCGGGACGAGTCGGGATTCATGGGTGGTAGCGTTGCACGCCTTGCCCCCTGTGATCGACCGCCGTTGCTGCCAAAGCCATATCCCTGTCCCGCGCTAGCAGGCCATGGCATGGGCAAGACAGGCCTCAGGCCCGCGCTGACGCTCAGCTGGCAACCATCAAGAATCCGACGCTGAAATCAATGGCGCAGACAGGCGACGACGGCGACTCTGCGATAGGCTGCGGCCGAGTGCCATGGCATCGGGGACGGGCGACGCGCGACGGGCGACGGCAGCGATTTGGTGTCGCCGTCGCAGCTGACCAGCCTCGATATCTCGATATGCACGTCGCCGTCAGCCTGTTTCGAAGGGCAGGTCGGGTGTAAGGAGCCGGCCATGCTGTTGTAAGCAGGCTATGAGCAGCGACAATGTGGAGCAGCGCTGCTTTCAGGTCGCCTGGGCTGACAGTACCAACGTTGGCCGTCTTGTGTGCGACGCTGGATACGGTGTGGCTAGCCCCATTTTCATGCGCCATGAGGGGGTCCAGGGCCGGAAACGAGTGCGACGTCGACAGGAGCGGCGCGCATTGCGGCCGGTCAATTTGGGGGCGATTTGGGCAGCGGGCGGGCCGTCGTGGCAGAGGGGCTAGGGGAGCAGCAAGGCACACGGGCAGATTGACGGTGCGGTGGACAGCGGCGGACAGCAGCGTGTGTGTTTTGCATGGGCGCAGGCAAGCAGGCAAGAGGAGGCGTTGGAATAGAGTTGGTGGTTGTCCGGTACCTGGCCTGTTGCCCTGAGCCAGGCCAGCGCAGTCCCAGGGTTCCTCCACACCCCGCTGCGAACGCCTCGCTCGGAACTTTACAAGTCGACAGGCCCAGGTCCCATGTCGCGATCGCAGCAGGGAGGGCGACGACGCAGCCAGGGCAGGGCAGGGCAGCAGGGCAGGGCAGGGCAGGGCAGGGCAGGGCAGGGCAGCACAGCGCATGGCGTGTAGGCGTCGCAGGCTGCTCGAGAATTTTCGAGCTCTGTCAAGAAGCAGCATGGCTGCGACGGGAGCGGGCATGGAGCGGCCGCGTGTCGTGTGTCAAGAATTGCGGAGCTGCAGCAGCAAGAGTTGGGCAGGACCAAGTTTGAGACGGCGCTGGTGGAGCCTGTGCTAAGAATGGCAGCGACGAGGACGCATTAAAGTGGGCAATTTGGGCGTCGCATGGCCGCATGGCCTGGCATGGCATGGCATGAAGCGGCGACGGCGACGGCGACGGCGGGCAGAGTCGACTGCGCGCATACTCATCATCAGGCTCAAGAGGAGTGCGAGTGCGAGTGGCAGGCGTCGGCGGCATAGCCCCGCGATCTGAGTTGGGCCAGGGCCGATCGGCTGGAGAGGTGATTGTCGAGGGACGACGAGGGCCCATGGCATGTCCCGAAAGAAGGCGTGGCGGCAGCGCGTGGCCGAAGCGGGCCTAAGGCAGGATTGGGGGCCAGGGCGGGCAGGCGCAGAGGGCGAGCCGGCCAATGGGAGGGGGCGACGTTGGACGACGGCGCTCCTGTGGGGCTTGGGCAGTCTTGTTCACCGGCGGCCGCGAGAGGGCTGGTGGTTATGAGTGGCTGCGAGTGACGGCCGCGCTACGCCGGGCTGGGAGAGTGGGTGATGCAACGCAAAACGGTCGACTAGGCCAGAGCAGTTTGCGCCGACGGCAGAACCGCGGCGAAGTGGGCAGCATGACGCGTCGCAGAGGGCGGCGCGATAGCAGGGGAATTAAGGTCGATGGAGTGGGAGAGGAGGATGGGTGGTGTCGAGGGCGGACGGAGCTATGGCACGGTGGTTTTGTGGGGGATGGTGATGATGATGATGGTGGTGGTGACGGTGATGGTGATTATGGTGGTGATGAGATGGTGATGATGATTACGAGGGTAATAACTAATGGCTGCTACAGCTCGCATTTGACGCTGCGTGGGCGGGGGTCCACATGGCGCTGTAGTGTGTGTAGTGTAGTATGGTATGGTGTAGTATCATGACTGGAGTGGTATAATGACTACTACCAAGAGTACGTGTCGGTACCACGCCCTCGACGGCTGCACCCCCTGACCCTGGCGCGGCCGCTCGAAACAGGCCCAGGGCCGGGCGTGCAGCAGAGCAGGGCAGCAGGGGAGGGGGCTGGCCGCGGGAGGCGTTGGGTGTTTGACGTTTATTTCGCGGCCGCTCCACCTCGGCGCACCCACGGCGCCCACGGCCAGGGCCCCGTGTGCGCAGCCTGTGCAGTGCAGTGCAGCGCAGCGTGCAGCCGTGCAGCCTCTGCCTGGCCCCGACTGGGATTTAGCCTCGCCGCCCGCTGCTCTCGCGCCGCCCATGCCCATCTACCGTCGCTCTGCGCTCTGCCCACCGCCCGCCTGCGACCTCTCCCTCTTCCTCTTCGACAAGACCCAAGACCCCCACTAGCCTCGCGCTGCGCGTGAAATTGCGCAGGCCACGCTACTGCACCACCACCCAACCCTCGTCACCCCCGTCACCCTGCCCTCTCTCCTCGCCCGCACGCTCCCTCCCTCGCCCGCGACCCGCGACCGTCGACATGTCCATGTCGCATGCCCCAGATAGGGCCCGGAAGTATAAGGAAGACCCGGCGCCTGTAGCGTCGCAGAAGATGGTGAGTCGACTCTGCTTCCCTGTCTCCCAGTCTCGCATACCGCTCGCTACGCCGCACCCACGACCGCTCCACCCTCACCACCACTCCCACCATCCGACCTCCACCCCCATCACCACCACCACCGCCGCCGCCGCCGCTGCTGCACCCTCACTCTCACTCCCCTCGTCGCCGCTCTCCCACCGCCTCCCTCCCGCCTCTTCCTCTCCTGCACCCGCCGCCCACATGGTATGCTCGCTCCTCC
>WODD01000263.1:9157-60038 GCA_019775935.1 Neoascochyta sp. HWLR27
ATCATATTTGGCCCGGGGCAATATTATGTTGGTGCTGTTATTGTCGTCAATGTTGTTTCGCCCCAGCCCCGGGTCTGTGAATCTTGGTGAGCACGCCGATACAGCTTCTGCACTGATTTTCGGTGTATGGAGGACAGATAGTAGATACAAGCTTCCATCAATGGCAACGTTGATGTTTAAGTACCTCGAGGGGGCCTTTGTGCAGTAGTGTGATTGATAGATCGATTGATTTATTGGTTGATTGATTGGTATATTCCTCCACTCCCACCACCTGAATCCCCTTCGCCCCCTCACCTCGTCTAGATACACGCGCAGCCGCTGCTCAGAACGGCAAAGTCATATAGGAAGCGAAGACAGATCGGAAGTGCAATCTGTCCCCGCGGGGTATCACCGTACGTACGTAGATAGTTTCGGTCGAGTGCACGAATCGATAGCCCAAAACGCCGTGAAAGAAGGCACATAATTACAGACGCGCAGACAGGCAAGAAACGGGCCTAGGCGCGTCAACGGACGCTCCGTCGCCGCTTGTTTAGTCCGACCGGTCCAGATTTAGTCGCACCCGGTACTGCACGCCCTCCTTGTCGCAGTACTCCTCGAGGAAGCGCAGGCCAAACCGTACGCCTTGAATTGCGCTCGAGTCGCTTGCGAGGGGGAGGGCATACAAGCCTGAGAGGCGCGTCGTGTGCCTTTCTTTCTCCTTTTCCACATCTCGGATAGACTCGCGTGCAGCGTACGTTTTCGGGTAGCTCTGTTGGATGGTTTCGAGGGGCAGGGTTACGCGGGCGTTGGCATAGTGCTGTGCTGTTTTACGTGTATGATCGGCGAGCAGCGCGAAGTTATCGGCGAGGAAGGTGTGATGTTTGGCAAGGTCGGTCGGCGGGAGATCGTGCGGTGAGTCGGCGGGCTTGCCGGTCGCGGTCGTTGGGAGGGCAGCACGTTGGGAGATGTAGGTGCAGATTGTGCTAGCTATGATGGAACCAAGGTATTCGCGCAGACCGTCGAGGTGGCTGAAAGGTTTTGTGCATCGCGCATATGAGAGGCACAAGGGGAGGAGCGTCTTCCACGTTTGTTCTACTTCGCAAGCGCGGCCACGGAGAGTCAGAGAGAGGTCTTGCGCATGATAGGCCGCCATGTAGGAACTGCGTACATTAGATGTGCTGCATCATGTGGATAGTCAGACTTACAGTATACACTCCAAGTTGATGACAGCGGCGCGCTTCTCGTCTTGTTTTGAGATCTTGTTGCTTGTGAGGATTTTTGTTGCTTCGTGCTTAAGGGACCGGCCCATCTGATTCAGTTTCATCGAAGTCTGTGCTAGGAGTGAAATATCGGCAGATTTCTTTGCAGTCATGGGTGCAGAGGTGACTGCTTTCGAGTCGACCCTGCCAGCGGGGGTTGTGCCAGATCGCCCAGGTGTAGTGTCGTGACTGTCAGTCGAAGCTGTGCGCAGCATGCTGACAGATTTGTGGTCCTTCTTCGGCGTGACATACTGGGCCTGCGCCTTCTGTGCGCTAGGCTTGGCTGGCGGAGCAGGCGAGGAGGTGGCCTGGGGTGTGGGCGTGACTTGTCGGTCGTTTGTAGAAGATGCTCTTGGACGCTTTGCAGGTACCGCCAAAGACGCATCATCATCAGCCCTTGGCCGTTTTTCTGCAGTCTTGGTACTGGATAAAGCTGGTTTTGCGGTTGACGTAGATGTGGATGTATCTGGCCGGCGTTGAACAATCTTGGGAGTGGGTTTGAGTGTTTTTGTCGCAGCTCCTTCCATGGGTTTGGTGTGCACCTTGACCGGCGACTCTTTTGGCAATTCCGGGCGTTCTTTCTTCTCCGGAATGACTCGTCTAGGAGGCAATCGGAGGAGCGACTTGATGGTTGTCGCTTTTGCTTTTGGATACTTCAACTTGACGACCAGAGATGGGTCGTTTTCATCTGAAGGGTTGACTGGCGCGACATCTGGTGGTTTTCCGTTGACCGAGACAGTCCTTATGCGCGGCTCTTTCTTGACCGATTTCTCGGCAATCTGTGATCGCGGGTTTGTAGCGGGGACTGTCTGGTTTTTAGGTTCGGATGATGACACCGATGCGCTCGAATCTGGTCTGGCTGGATGTTCTTTCAGCTTGTCGAGCTCGATCTGGATCGCAGAGGGGAGCGTTGGTGAAAGTATGCTGGGGAGTCCATAGGGGTTACTCAAAGGTTCGTGTACTGGTGACAGCAATGGAGGAAGGCCGTGGGGAGTCGAGTTTGAAGGACTTGATTTGTCGATGGTGTTCTTGGATTCACTCGAATCGTTGTTGAGGAAGGAGGAAGCGCGAGGTCGGGATGGCTGTTCAGAACGATGGCTGCCCAGGTTATCTTTATCGGACTTGCGCTCGTCGCGCTGCTCGACAGGTTGCCTGATAAGTGTCAGCTCAGTATCACGTTCTTGCTTTTGGAATATGTACCGATTTTGCGACTTGCTGGAACCTGTTTCAGCAGGCCCAGAGTGTTTCTCTGTCTTGTTGATCCCATTCGTCTGGGAGGACGAAGGCTTCGTCGGGAGAAGCGAAGGCGAGGTCTTTTTGGAGTCAGGCACTGGTGTAATGACGCCGCTCGCCTTGCCCGACTTGTATGCGGAGAGGGTGATTTTCTTCTTGGGCACCTGGCTGGCTGTGCTCGAGGCTTGCGCCTTGGATCGTTCTGGCCCGGGTTCTGGCTCGTCGTCCTCGCCGGCCTGCAGCTCAAAACAGTCCAGGCAGGGTTCGCGGAAGAGGTAGGTTCTGTACTGTAGATGCTCTTCATCGTAGCGCCACAGACGCCCCATCATCCACGCATTCGCTTCTTGCTGCGAGTGGTACCTATAGGGGTGCATTGAAGGGGTAGAGAGTATGTAGGGCGCAGGCGGCGCAACTGCCTTTATGCGCTTGAAGATATGGTCCAGCTCGTCGAGGTCATGCTGATCATCTTTGGAGAAGTGTTTGCGCTTGAGTGTACGCGTCGTGGGTACATCAGACCGCTCGGGACCCGACATGATGGTGGGGATGGGTGCGCAGGGCAGAGGCGCTGGTGTGGAGGCGCGAGGTAGGGGTGTTACGGGTTACGGGCCGGGCAGGTGAGAGAGCGGTATGGTGGGGTGGTCGGGCGCAGGTCAAGGTGAGGGCGGCGGCGCGCAGAGCGATATGCGGTGAGGCGGCGGCGGACAGTCGAGCAAGCGCACGGCGCACGGCGCGTGGGCAATTGGCAAGCAAAGCAGCCGGACAGCGGCTCAGGCGGGGCGATACCAGCGCGCGCCGGGTCGGTACGTATGGCTCTGGGGCGGCGAGGCAGCGAGCGGTGCTACCTCAGCCTTGGTTGCGCTGTGGAGCTGATACCGCACGAGCATAAGCCAACCATGGCCTGGGCGCGGAGCGGTGGAGGAGGGCACGGGCGACGTCGCGAAGGGGGCGGAGCGGAGCGCACGAGTGGCGGGCGGGGTGTGGGCTGGGCGGCGGGCGGAGCGGTTGCGCGGTCGCGCATTCAAAGGGGAGTTGAGGGTGACGATGCGGCTGTCGTTTGCCTGCGTTGGGGAGTGCTTGGCGGGCCGGCGATCCAGCACGTCCGACGATGTGGGTCCAGGTCGCTCTGCGGGTGCGAGCGTCACGTTGGCGAGGCGAGGCGAGGCGAGGCAGCCGAGCAAGATTGCCGATGGCCGGCGTCACGTAGGTACGTTTCTGTCGTCGTCAGTGAGCGCGTCTGTAAAGAGTGAATGCGTAGTCGCCATAGCTGTGTCGTTCCCTGCTGCTCCCAAAGACGCCTTGTGGCAGCCCCCGTCGCCTTCGCCCTCATCCCTGCCGGACCCCTCTGCCAACAAGGCGCGTCCCGCAGATCTGCGCTAGCACTAGCAACGTCTACTCTTGCTGTTGTGCTTGAGCAACACGGGCATGAGCATGAGTACGTTGCCGGCGCTGTCATATACATCCAAATCACCTTCCTATATTTCACACACCCGCTCTACAAACAGTGTTTCCACTACCCTAGCACCTACCGCTAGCCGCCACACGAGCAAGCACCATCGCTGATGCTTCCGTTTCCCCTCCAACAGCCTTCCATAGGTATACTCCCGATATCATGTACACACCCTCGTGTGCTAGTCTTGCACCCTCCTGTAACAGATGCATGCTGCTACGGTGGCACACATCTCAGAGTGAAACCTTCCCCCCATTAGGTATCGCGGTTCCGACTAACTACCTCAAACGTCGTATTCGATTCAGGAAAGGCACGCGGGTTTGCGCAGCCCAACACAGGCAAACAAGCACCCTGCCTTGCGCACACACACACACACACACACACACACACACACACTCCCCAATATCTGCTTACCCAGGCTATAATCCCTCGTCCTCGGTCTCGTCGTCGTCTGTTGGGGGCGAAGGCTGCTTTTTCGGCATTGAACTCCGCGTTGCTGGCCTGCTGAAGGGAAGCGATCTCACAGGAGGCGGCCCTTCACTCGCGGCACCCTCCTCGTCTGCCGCTCGTGCGACCGCTGGAGTAGAGCTGGCCGTCTCAGATGAATTGTCTTGTCGACCGTTATTTCTGCTGTCATCCTCCGATTCAGTCTCGTCGGCAGATTCCCGATCGGGTGTTGCTGCACGGCCGTGGACGATATCCTCATCACTCTCCTGCTCTACCTTGGGACTGTCGAGCTCCATGGCATCGCTTTCAGCTCCTCTTGTTGCTTTTGCTGGTGCTTTGCGTTTGGATGCCCGCGATGTGCCCGGTTTCCGTGTCTTAGAGTCTGCCCGGGATGTCTGGATGGCGGAAGCTACATGGCGTGAGAATGTGCCGATGCTGCGGGAGGGCCTGACTAACCTGTAGATTCGTCGACGGCGGCTGCCGCTAGCAGCCGACTCTGGTCTCGAATTTTGAGCTTTTTCAAGTTGAGCAGCTCCATAAACTGCTCAAGCATGGCCGTCTCGGCATCATTTTTGGTCCGGATAAATTCATCGAGCTGCGCTTGGAGTTTGGCGGTAGTCTGCTGCTCGCTCTGGACGCGTGCCTGGAGAAGGGCTAGTTGTTGCAGGGCTCTCGCATGCGCGCGGGCGGAGGTCTGAGCCCACTCAAAAGGGTTGAGTTCCAAATCTTGGTCGATTGGCATGTCGATCTCGCCTAACGTCACCTAATTCTTTAGAGTGGATCTCGTTGCGGGGCATCGTGCAGCTCACCTTGATCCCCTGGACGTCTTGCCGGATGGAGAGCTTTAGAGCGGCATGGTTCAGCACGTAGACCATGCGCACGCCCTGCAGCAAGGCGTCGTGGTCGCCGTCGAGCGGGTGCTGCAGCAGGAAGTGAGACAGGAGCAGCTCCCACTCTGCGCTGGTGCCCTTGAACTTGTGCTGGAGGCGAGCCAGGTCGCGGTGCTTTACTAGAGACGTGTCAAAACAAACGTCGTGGCCGTGCGGGGTGCGAGTGGGTGTGGTCATACTGGTTGCCACGTAAGGGCTCTCCCCCTCACAGCCCACCAGCCGGAGGTCGAGCTGTCGCGAGCTGGGGTTGTCGTGCTGCACCTGAATAAGCACAGTCTCGCCGTGGCCGCTAGCTGGCTCGACAGGCACAATGTGGCGATCCATGGCCCAGAGGTTAGCCTTGGAGCTGTCCGGTTGCGGCAAGCGTGCAGGCTAGAGCTCGTGCTCTTGCTCGGGACGTGCGGCCAATGACGCTATTGACAGGCGACACTGGACGTGTTTCTTGTTAGGTACCTGGACGGCGCAGATTTCCGTGTGTGTGATTTCCGGGACGCGTGGATGGTGGCGCGGGACAAGGTCAAGAGGGTGCGACGGCGTGCAACAGCGGGTCAGGATGATGCCCGTACCGGCATGTGGCGGGACCCTGACGGAGCGGGCGGAGCTGGCGTAGTTGGCGGCCGCGACAGAGGGTGTAGGGCCGGATGTTTCACGCAGCAGCGTTGTCCACAGCGACAGCGGGCTTTATACGTTGGGTGTGTGTACCGAGCAGAGGGCGTCATTGTCGAGCCCGTGGCAACCGAAGGGGGTGCTGCCTAACAGCTACTACCCAGGCACCAGGCACGAGGGGAGCTTGGGGCGTGCAGAGTTTGGGTTTGAGTCGGACGTGTTTGGGGGTCCAGGGCCATGACGCCGAGGCCACACACGCCGCGTGCGCACGGCGGAGCCCTACTGCTATGTATATACACGCCTACGGCCGCCGACGACACGACGACACGACGCCCGATACCCAACTCGGACCCTGATTCTACCCGCTCTCGTTTTTGCCGTCGGTGTGACGGCCTTGCAAGGATCGCGCGTCGAACCTGCACTTGGCCACAGGGCGGCCCTTTCGCTCTCGCTTACCTGGACCTGCAGCCCGCGGGCGGCCGAACACCAGCCTCCTCTCCGCCTCTGTCCCAGTCTGCACACCACTCCACCACACACCACCACACACCACGCGACGCCGACTTCGACGCTCACGATCGCCACGACCCACGCTGCAATGGCTGCGCCCAACCGCAGCTTTGCGGGGCGCATCGCCTCCCTGTCGTCCATGGCCTCGGCCATGGAGACGTGGGATGACGGCGACTTTGAGGACTCGGACAGCCTCCTCTTCAAAAACTCGACCGTCCACTCGCTCTCCTCGCGCCTCTCCGTACGCTCTGACTCGAATGCTGGCGACGAGGACTGGCAGGTCCTGCTGACGCCCGACGACGAGCTGTCCACCAACAAGGCCATCTCCTCCGCCAAGCAAGCCGGCATCCCCATCCCCACCAGCGTCCCCTCGTCCGCCCTACTCGGTGGTTCGATCAAGCGCCTCGGCAAGAGCAAGCCCTCGCCCAAGATTGAGCTCGACGACGATTGGGGGAACGACCTCGAGCTTCCCGATACTGACATGGGCGCCCTCAAACTCAAAACCCCCGTTCCCCAGCCACCCGCCGACGACCACGACGACTTTGACGACTGGGGCGAGGGCAGCCTCGGTAGCCTCGGAATTCGCTTTGCTGGTACCCGCCGTGAACAGCCCCGAGGCACCCGCAGTTCCTGTGCCTCCGCCATGAGTCCCAGCCTCGGTAGCTGCATGACGGTCGAGAGCGAGGACGACGACCTGACCGGTCTCGTACTACCCACCGAGCCACTCGACTTTGGTGCTCGCCTCGACAAGCGCAAGAGGACCGAGCAACCGCTCGACGCAATCACTGCATTCCAGCCCCAGCCGCCGCCGCCCACTTCCGTCCCAGCCACCGCCCTGCCCGAGGATGTGCCGCTCCCCTCCGATGAGGCTGTCGCCGACGTACCTCATGAGCAGCCCACTGATGCATCTACTCAGGAACCACCCCTAGACGTCGAACCGCCGCCACCCGCGCCGCTCCAGCTGCCATGTGACGATGACGACGATTTCCTCGATGGTCTTGATTTTGGCGCGGGCGACGTCCTCGACCCGAGGAGGCTCACCCTCAACCGCAACATCGTGGTCAAGAAGACAG
This sequence comes from Neoascochyta sp. HWLR27, assembly GCA_019775935.1. Classification (NCBI taxonomy): domain Eukaryota; kingdom Fungi; phylum Ascomycota; class Dothideomycetes; order Pleosporales; family Didymellaceae; genus Neoascochyta; species Neoascochyta sp. HWLR27. Next base: position 16,599 of record WODD01000263.1, read on the forward strand.
CCGCCAAGCCGGCCACGCCACCTGCTGCTCGTCCCGCCACCACCATTACCTTTACCGACAAACCCTCAACTTCCAGGATTCCTCGGCCTTTGCCTTCGACCATGACGGCAACTCGTACCAGGCTCACCCCTGTTTATGAGTCGGGCGCCTCAACACACGGCACCAGCAGGCCAATGCCCACCACCACTAGCGCGCAATACTTGAGGGCGAAGCGCTCGGCGCCTCTTCTTCGCAACACAAATTTTACCGCGTCGCCACGCTCCAGTGTACCCTTCCTGCCTGCCGGCGGCTCGACTGGCCAATCCCACCATGTGACTACGAGGAGTTCACAAACCCATCTACGCCGCGACTCAGACCCACGCCGACCAATCTCGCCGTCCATGCGGTCTTACTCTCGCCTGTCTGGCGGTAACCAGGCTGAGACACCCGTCCGCACGGCGTCGAAACGCGACCTTGCGCCTTCCGCCTTGGCACGTCACCCTCCACCGAAGAAGCTTACAAAGCCCCAACGCAAACGAAACTTTGGCGATGGCCATGAGCTCGACCTCTTTGATGACTTGCCGACGTCCGCTTCCAAAGAGAAGCAGTTCGAAAAGGCGCCCAGGAACACACCCAGCGCCAAATCGCTGCGACAACAGCCAAGCAACCCACGGTTGCCTATGCCCGACCGAAACACCACGCCGCAGCCCCAAACGCCACGGAGCCCGCCGAAGACGGATCATACACCCCGGTTCGCTCGAGACACAGCCGCAAGTAGGAATGCACGTGAGCAGCGCTTGGGGGGTACGAGGTCCCGAGGTGATGGTCCAATTGTCCTGCCCCAAAGGCCTGTCAGTTGGCAGGCAACCGTCGCTGCCCGAAGTCCTCATACAAGTCCTACCATGCTCCGAAAGAAGGGGACTGGCCAGAAACCACAGCTCATAAGACAGATGACTCAGCCATACACTACAAGTAAGCCGTCCCTCGCCTCTTCCACGAGGAGAAGAACTAACAGCTGTTCAGCTGAGAAAGGCATGGTCTACAATCCTTCCATGCAGCGTTGGGAAGGCAACGAAGACGTTCTCGTGTCCTTCTCCCAACCCAACACTTCCACAACCACCCTCGCACTCACCACGGCAAGCACGCCGACCTTCGCGCCCCCTCACCACCCCCACGGCCGCACACACGACCGCTCGCAGTCCATGTCTCACACAATCTTGTCTACGATTCACCACACTCAAAAGGTCATACCACCACGCAAGATTCAGTTGCCGCCAGCACCAGCACCTGCGCCATCCCCGCCGCGCCCAGCGTTGATCTCTCAAATATCCGCGCCTCGCGGTGTACAATACGAAGGGCGCATGGTGTTTGATCCCGTCAAGATGACTTGGTTGAAGGCGCCACGGCACTCCACCGATCCTCGCTCTCCAATGTCGGTAGAAATGGATGACGAGGAGGATCCCTTTGCTGGGCTTGACGACCTCAAGGATAACGAAAGCGTCGTCGGAGGCGCCAATGGTGCGACTGGCGGTGATCACCACAACGACGACCCCCCCTTTGTCGGGGAAGAGTTCGATGTTGGCCCCAGCTTCATCCGCAGGCAGCGCGACGAGGAAGCCATCTGGAGACGCCGGGTAGAAGGCTGGGTCGGTGGCCTTCGCGATTCGGGCGAGCAGCGAGGTGGCTGGCGATGGGCGATTCGCGAACTCGCCGCACAAGCCTCTGCTGAGACTCTGATCCATTAACCACTTTGTATAAGCACCATTCAGCTTACGATGTTACGATTACACTGCAGACATGACTTTGGACGCCTCGTCGGCGCTCTGCCGACAACGAACAAGGCGCCTGAGCTGTCGCTGCTAGATATCCCCGAGTGTTACGAAGGGCGATTGGATATTGCGCCTCACTCTTACGACCCACTCACGACTTATGATTTGCTTTGGACGACCTGGGTTATACCATACCACTCCAGTAAAGGCTTCAGTGCTTAGGATTGGAATGCATCGTTTTGGAATGCATCGTTTTGAAATGCATCGTTTTGGAATTTTGGGCGTTTACACTTCGGCTTCATGCAACTTAGTGCTGATAATACTCGTAGGGATCTAAAAATACAATGTCCATATTTGATAATTCCCCGACTTGATAACGTGAGGCTGAAGCTGGCGCCGAGCTGTGACTGTGAATGCGGATGCACTGCTATGATTGGATGTTGTGAGCACGCTACATGCGCGGGGTCGCGCCTAGTCTCGAGCCTTGACTCCGACTCCTCCCACCTGACGCACCACCTGACAGTCACGCACGTCCACCTACCCCTCAGTGGACACTTCTTAAGCACAATGTCCCGATCAAACGACCCAGGCCACTACTTCCAGACGACGTACGACACACCCATTCGTCCTGGGGTTCTGAGCTGACCCAGTGCAGCTCCGCCCTGAACGAGACAGCTCGCAAGGCAACCAAAGCGAAGAACACAAAGGGCAACCCGTTCAAGCTCCGCTCCAAGATCCTCGCCATCGCCCCGGATGTGCAAGACGACACCCACGTCTACGTTGCCGAGGCAGCAGGCAACGTGAAACGCATAAACCTTGAAGTCGGTCAGACATGTTTTCACTTCTCCCTATCCGATGTCTTCACACATGCTGCGTGTTTAGAGCCCTAGCTGACATGGACTCCTCGCATAGACTGGTGACATCTCCCGCACTTTTTCTGGACCAGTTGCACCTCTCACGTCCCTGGCTGTGTCGCCGCGGTCGGATACCGTATTCGCCGGCTGCTGGGACAAATCCGTCTGGTCATGGACGCTTTCGTCGGGAAAGCCCGCGAAGAAATTCCAAAGCCATGCAGACTTTGTTAAAGCTGTTCTACCGATTACGATTCGGGACAAAGAGGTCCTGGTCTCCGCTTCTGCAGATGCGAGCATCATGGTGTGGGACGTTGCCACGGGAGACAAGCTGTACACACTGAAGGGACACACACGAGGCATCTTGGCTTTGACGCTCGACGAGACGGACTACCAACCCAACAGCGACTCGGTCACGGTCTTCAGTGCCGGCAGCGACCGGGAGATTCGACGTTGGAACATTGGACTCAGCTCGGGCTCGGAAGTGCACGACTCTTTGATTTTGGCACACGAGACCAGCATCGATGCGGCACATTTCGATTCTGACGGCGATCTGTGGACTGCTTCTGCGGATAAAACCGCAAAGTGTCTTTCCCGAGGCCGAGGATTCGAGGAGGACTCACAGTTTGAGCACCCTGACTTTGTACGCGACGTTGCTGTTGACGAGGATGGCGGATGGGTTATCACAGCATGTAGAGACGAGGAGGTTCGTGTGTGGGAGAAGGGCAGCGGCAAGCTGCACCACACCTTCACTGGCCACTTTGAGGAAGTCACCGGGCTTGTGCTCCTACCTGGACAGCGAGTGGTGAGCGTGAGCATTGACGGCACAGTCCGCCAGTGGAGTCTCAAGGCACAGGACCTAGCCAAGGCCATCAAAGAAGCCGAGGACGAACGACTTGGGAAACTAGAGGAGGAGAAGGCCCAGAAGAAGAACGAGAGCCTGATGACACTCGAAGAAGAAGCTGAACTGGCTGAGCTGATGGGCGATAGCGATTAGACACCGACGATAGCGATTAGACACCGACGATAGCGATTAGACAACCTGGCGAGCGGAAAAGCCTTCGGATCGTAACCTGCCAGCGGCCTGCTGGCACTCCTCGATCGACGCCTTCTCCGGTCGCCTTAACCTAGGTATATCAACTTGACAGGAGGCCGACGGGACAGACGCTATTGTGCGTGGCTTTGCAGGACGGACGGCCCTGGCCGGACGTGGTAGAGTGGGGTCCCCGGTTCTCAGAGTCTTTGGTATCTTCCCCATCTCCCCCCTGAATATCTCCAGTGCGTGGTGCTATTCACCGTGGTCTTAGCGTTTGTGTTGCTTGCTGGTTCCCTTGGCGACGGCCCTCGGCCTCGACACTCGCCTTCACCCTCTCCCCGCCCCGGCCCGTTTGCACTGGATCCAGGCTTGCATCATCTGGCTTGACTCCGCCGTTCCCACTGTGAGTATCAGTCAAACGGCGCGTCCTCGCTTAGCTGCTGGTTTATCTGCGTCGGCACCGTTGCCTCTGACCCTCTCTCCAACCATCTCCAACCGCCACCCTCCGCGATGCTTCTTTGCCGATCTGGTCGCACCTTCTTCCCACTCACTGTTCTGTACCCCTACCACCGCCTCGCATCTACGAATGAGCGCTGTCGTTTGGCAGCGCGCCCTCTCCGCTCGCCGTCCGCAAGGACTGAGCATGCCCACCACCGACTGGACCCTGCGCCACCGGGCGTATGCCCCACTACCAGCGGTGGCCTTTTAAGGTCATCCCGTGTAGGAGATGCCAACAGGAATGGATGCCTCGCGCTCTGATAGACCAAACGGTCCGTGGCTCCAGGTGCGCAGGCACTCCTATTGGGGGTGCGGCTTAGTTGTCAACAGGGCAACCTGGATTTCAGCTATGCCGGTGGCAAACGGGTCGATGGTATGTGTTGTATCTAACGAATCCTGGCTTCGAAACAGTTTGTGGGTTTCCGAAACTGGAAAGTCCGGAAGGTCGACACGCCCGTGGGTCGATCACGTCCGACTGCTGCGCTCGGCACCAGCCTTGCAACGCATCGCACGCGGCTCTTTAAATACTGCGGTCTGTTGATCGGAGTCACTCTCCTTGCCGTTGGTGTCGCGGTTTGCTAGGCACGCGTCCCCGCCACCAGTGCTGTCCTTTTTAGGCGGCGAGTGTGGAAGATGCCTGCGATATGGAGTTGCCTTTGGTGCTCTGATAGGCCGCAAGGTCCACGGCAACTGATGCAGTTGGCACTCAGCCTCCTCGCTTTGAGAGTGACGCCCCCGAGGTTGCCGGAGCGGTCGCCTGATCCAGAAGCTTCCTCGGGGTTGGGGAAGTGTACTGAAAGTCTCACGGCAGCTCAGAAATACCGACCCGCCCCTGCACTGCCTCGCAGCTTTGCAGGTCGACACGAACGACACGAACGACACGAACGATGCGGCATACGCCTGCCTGCCCGACCTGACTCAGGTGAGAGTATCGATTCCCCCGAACCGCCCCCGAACCGCAACCCCGAGCAACGAATGCAGACTCCGCATGACAGGGAACGGTGCGCCGTTACCCCGCCACCCGTGTCGCCTTTTCAGGAGACGAGTGTGGAAGAGGCCTGCGAGATGGAGCTTCTTTGGAAGTTTCTGCGAGATCACTTCGATCCATGGCATTCTGTCATGCGGACACTCTGCATGACCGCGAGGAAGGAGCGCGGCAGTGCTTTGTGCCCACGCCAAAGCCAACGTCCGTTCCGCAACGTCGTTTTTTCTGTCGCCGCTATATAGTCTGCCGCCATAGACCGCCATTAAGACCACCACCTCGACTATAGACTTCGACTATAGACGTCCCTCGCTATAGACCCCCCATCCTCTCTACCCCTTCCCCTTCCCCTTGCACGACGACAACGGGACAGATGCTGAGAATCTTGTCTGGAGAAGAAAAGGATCTGCAGCTTTTGCTGGGAGGATCGCAAGAGGAGGACGGGCAGCAGAAGTCGGATCCTTGCGCCTCCCCGTGGTGCTGCCTGGATAAGTCGGCCGTGTGTGTTTGTCCTGTTCTTGGTCTTGCTTTTGTGCGGACGGGCAGACGGACAGACGGTGCGATGAACCAAAGCAAGGAACGCAGTGGTGTGTGGGTGGGATATGGTTGGGTTGGGTTTGTGATTAGATTAGATACATGGAAGCAATCTACCAAAGCTCCACGACCTACAAAAAAGGTGCAGACGTGTGATGGTCTTTGACGCTTTGTTGCATTGACTGCTCAGACAAGTTGGCTGACGTACAAGACATGACATGCTCATGCCATGCTCATGCCATGTTGACGAGGGATGTTATAGGCAGGCAGGTAGGTGTAGGTGTGGGTGTGGGTGAGTAGTATATTATATAACTCCACAAGCATAGCTATAGTTATTCAAAGACGAAACAGAGGGGTTGTTAACGTCTGGGTAGGCAACTAATGAGTGTTTGAGACGGCAATCTGCGATGTGCGCTGCGATGTGCGATGCGATGGCGATGCAGTGGGATGGGGAAGCGGGAATGACGGAGTAGGACCGGCCATGTGTTGGAGGCGCATCACGAGTGGGCAGGAGAATTAGCCAGCCAGCTAGCTGGGCGTAGGAGCAGGAGCAGGAATGGGAGGCGCGCATGCAGGCAGAAGCGGAAGCGGAAAGCGCGTGTAACGTGCGTGCAGCCTGTCTGTGAGTTGTGTTGTGTTGAGTTGGGTTTCCAATACTGCACGTCGTCCGGGGGCCCAGGTTTGCTTGTTTGACAGGCAGGCACAGGCAGTTCAGACAGCGGGCGGCGGAGATGAGGTGTTCGGAGGGGAAAGAGTGGAGCCGCGGGACCCTGGGTGCATTTGCATTGCATAGGGTAGCTAGGCTAGTCTAGTATCAGGCGCGGGTGACGGGTGATGGGTGAGAGACGAGAGGAGATCAGGGCGTCGTCGTCGTCGTCGTCGTCGTCGTCGGGAGCGACGGGATCCAGCCGGGCTGGCTACCTAACTTTGGGTTGGGCGACAGGGATTCAAGGCAGCGAGCGACAGTGTTTTGGTCTGCGGCTTTGCAGGATGCATGCCCGCCCGCGCCGTTGGCAGCCCCGGCCCCGTGCGGGCGGCGGGCTGAGTTCCACGCCCACGGCTATTGGGCTCCCAAGGACTCAGAGGTGCAGGTGCAAGACGACGGCGCGGGAAAAAGGAAGCGTCGTGACGTGCTGGTCGGGGGAGACTAGCCGGCTGAGCGAGGCAGAGGCAGAATAATGACACGACGGCGACGGCGACGTGGCTGAGCAGAGCGGCGGGCGGCGGGCGGCGGGCGGCGGGCAGCGGGCAGAGGACAGCGAGACATTTTGGGGACATGAGGCCATGTTGGTGCGCTTTGGGGACAGAGGTTACACGGCAGCGCAGGTGTGGGTGGGGGCTGTGGCATGGGAAGGATGGATGGGAGGGATGCTACTCAGCGTCTCATGACGGGCGTGGGGGGACTGAGTCAGTGTGTGTATGTGTGGGTGTGGGTGTGGGTGTAGGTGTGTGAGTGCGTGTGCGTGTGCGAGTGAGAGTGAGAGCGAGTGGGCGGGAAGAGTGGATATGGAGAGGCGGGTAGGAGGAGAAAGCGGCCGAGAGAGCAGCGTCTTCCCTGCGGCTGGGGGCCTGCTGGTGCAGCGGGTGGGGTGGGTGCGGGAATGATGCGCAAGGGCCAGCCAGGTGCTGTCTTTGCGACGACGACGACGATGATGGTGACGGCAAGGAAGAGGATGAAGGTGAAGATAAGATGAAGACGAGGATGGAGAAGAGCATCAGCATGGACATGAGACGCAGATTGCCCTGGCGGTGACAGGTAGAGCAGAGGGCGAGAACCGGTGGCGGGCGTGGCTGCGGCACGGCGCTTTCCAGACCCAGCTCTCAGTCTCGCACGTCCAGCCGTGGCCCGGAGGCCGTAGCAGTGGCAGCCAATGACAGCCGCGCACCGGCGAACTATTCCCCAAAGCGCCAACCCGCTCCTTTGTCTCTCGGGGCTAAGCTAAGTGTGCCAATCCAATGTGCCAGTGCCAGTGTGCCAGTGTGCCAGCCAGCACCCAACGCACCCAACCCATCTCACCCTAACACTACCTACTCCCCGCCCGCCTCTTCCTTCGCTTCCTCTTGCCCTCCCTCGCTCGCTGTCGCACTCGTCCCTCGCTCCCTTTCCTCCCTCTCTCTCTCCACCTCTCCTCTCCTCTCCTCTCACCTCCCACCCGCGCTTGGCCCGTCGCCTGCACTGCACTGTGCGTGTGACAGTCAAGCCTCCACGTAAGTCGTCTCCTTCCTTCCTTCTCTCATCCACCCCATCTCCACTCGGCCTCACTTGGCCCTCACCTCACCTACCCACGCCCACACCCACGCCCACACCCACACACCACCCGCCCTCGCCGGCCCCTCGGTCCTGGCGCTGCCAGCTACATGGTCCCGCTCCCCGTCCGCCCCAACGCGTTTCTTGGTCGACGTTTGACACTGCCCATCCTTTCTTTGTTCCCGCGCCAGCTAGCTAGTCATTGCGCCTGCGCTGCCTAAAACCAGCTGCCCTGCCCATCTCCTGACTCGCCCTAGCCAACCACCCTCGCCTCTACCACCACCACCACCACCTCCACCTCCCCTCCGACCGCAATGGCTTCCACCATCGCCGTCGCAAACCAGACAAAGAGCAGCTCCGTCCGCCAGACAAAGGACGGCCGCCGTATCCGCTATGACATGCAGGTCATCCAGCAGCCCGAGCGCGCCCGCGCCTGTGGCAGCGGTGCAAAGTCGAGTGCCGACCGCCGCCCTGTCGACCCGCCCCCCATTGTCGAGCTGCGTGTCTACGAAAACGACCAGGAGGTCACCTTTGCCTACAACGCAAACTTCTTCCTCCACGCCAGCCTCGAGAATGCCCGCGCTATCGCCCCCGGACGCGCTCCCCCCACCGCCCCCAGCTACCCCGTCCTCACCGGCACCCCCGTCGCCGGCATGGCCTACCTCGACCGCCCCACCCCGGCCGGCTACTTCATCTTCCCCGACCTCTCGGTCCGCCACGAGGGCAAGTACCGCCTGAGCTTCGCCCTCTTTGAGAACCTCAGCGAGCTCAAGGACCTCGACCCGGACGACCCCAACGTCCTCCACGACGGCAACCACTTTGTCACCCACCGCGCCGAGGTCAAGTCGGCCCCCTTTACCGTCTTCTCCGCCAAAAAATTCCCCGGCCTGTCGGAGAGCACCGCCCTGAGCCGCATGGTCGCCGAGCAGGGCTGCCGCGTCCGCATCCGCCGCGACGTGAGGATGCGCCGCCGCGAGACAAAGGGCTCCAAGGAGTGGGACGAGTACGACGACGAGCCCACCTACGACCAGGCCCGACGCACCTCAGCCACCCCCGACGCCTACGGCCAGCCCCCGGGCGCTCCCATGGACCACGGCCGCCCCCGCTCCGCATCCAACGCCAGCAACGGCTCCCTGGTACCCGCTCGCCGCCCCAGCATGGAGGAAATGGCACAGGCCTACCAACAGCAGCAGCAACAGCAACAGCAGCCCGCCAACAGCTACCAGCAGATGCCTCCCCCGCAGAGCACAGCCTACTCGCAGATGCCGTCGTACGCCTCGAGCCAGCCGTCCTACCAGCAGCAGCAGTACGCCCCGTCGCAGACGAGCAGCATGATACAGCCCCAGCAGCCCTCGTACTCGCACCAGCCCCAGCACCAACCCCAACACCAACCCCAGCACCAGTCCCAGCACCAGCCTCCACCAACCCACAGCTACCAGGGCCATCCTGGCATGCAGATGAGCCAGCCCTACGGCTACCAGGGCTACCAGCAATCGCACTACGATCCCCGCCAGGAGCAGCCCGTTGCCAACACGCAGCCCCCCGCCGACTACCGCAGACCCTCGATGCCCCAGCCCACCCAGCAGTACTCCAACCCCAGCCAGATGGCCCCTCCCTACAGCCCCATGGAGCAGTACCAGCCCCGCTCGCAGTCCATCAGCCACCCCGTCCAGCCCATGCAGACACCCACCCGTGCCGCGTCCATGTCGGGCCCCAGCACCATGCACCCCAGCAACAGCCACTCGCTGCCCACGCTCAAGACGCTGCAGCCGCCCATCCAGGCCGACAAGCTCGAGCCGTCGTCGCCGTCGTACAACTCGCCAATGCACCCCATGTCGTCGACGGCCATGTCGGCCGGCTCAGACGCGTCCAACTCCAACTACTCGCTCGCCAGCTACCCCGCCTCGAACCTGCCGCCCATGTCGACAACGGGCCAGAAGCGGTCCTTTTCGAGCACCTTCGACTCGAGCCACGTCAACCAGCGCATGACGCTCGGCGCGCGCCCCAGTCCCTCCGGGCCCGGCTACAGCTACGACGAGCCCGACATGGAGGAGCCCATGGACCGCGCCGCCATGAGCTACCGCCGCGCAGACGGCACACAGCGCCAGCGTCACGTCCCCGAGGTCAGCGTCTAGACGCCCCTGCACAGCTTTTTCGGCGTTCTGGATTACGGTGTTATTCTGTTACGGGTTGATGTCCTCTCTATTCTTATACCCCAAGAACCCGAGCACAGCACATACGCGCCCCTCGCGATATTCTCCTAACTGTCATGTGTAATCTCTTCTATTCTTATCTGCTCCACAACGTGTCTTGATCTAGCTGACTGCCCGTGTCGTCACTCCCTACAGCGGCATATTTCCTTTGCATCTGCTGTACTTTTCCTAGCAATTCCTTGGTATGCGGCGCCTCGCTTCTCTTTGTGTTGTGGAGTTGTCTGGGCAGGCGGCTGTTTGAATTCGACGGACGAGTAAACGGCGTCGCAGTCGGTGCAGTAGCGTAGTGTAACGTAGCGTAGCGTAGCCCACAGGCGTTGAGGTCTTGAAAATGCAATTGCACTTGGTCACCCTTGACATGCCCGGAGTCCCGACGCCGTGCCACATTCCGCCTGTCGTGTCTGCCAATGCCCGTGTCGATGCAAATGCACAATCAGCCCCAGTGCCCATCTCATGCGTGCAACTCTAGCCCAGGTCAGCTCAGATCCGATCAGACGAGATCAGAACAAGCAACGCACCCTCGCACCAGCACCAGCACCACCAACTTCCAGGTCCATCCTCATCCCCGGCCCCCAGCCCCGACCCAACCCCGGCCACTTAGCTACTCCAGCCGGGCTCTCCCACAGGCTGGGTCGACGGGTCCAACACTAGCTAGGCGCGCGAGCGGCGGGGTATCGCCAGCCAGTCCAGCCAGTACCAGCGAACTTTAGCGGGGCGCGGCGGGGCGGGGTCCGGAGCTGGGGCTGGAGATGGAACTGGGGCTGTCACGCCATTGCGGCGGGTATGGCGCGGTTGGGGTTGGGATTTGGGTTGGATTTGGATGGATGCCGTGGTAGCTTCGCTGGATAAATCAAACATGCGTAGAAGCGGGGCGTGGGCGGTGGTTGCTGGTTGGTTGGTTGGTTAGCATGGACGAAAGGGATGTAGCGTGGATGTAGGGTGGGGTGTGTTCTTTGACGTCCTGCCAAAGCTCCAGGCACATGGGTAGGTAGGTAGGTACCTTTGTAGGTACAGGCAGGCAGATCTATCTACCAGTTCATTGGCAATGGAGAGGATGAGTAAAGTAAGCATTGTAAAGCGCACCTCGTCCGTGGCTAGCGACCCTGTCCGTCTGATGGCATCTAACCCCTCGCGTCGCGCATCCCATCCCAAACGGGCAGCCAGCTCCAACGCGGTCCCCGCCCAAACGCGGGATAGCTTGTATTGCGTGACGGCGTCGACGCGGCTGCACGGGCGGGTGGGTATATATATGTAGGTAAGACGCGGGCTGCTGCTGTGTGTGGGTAGGATATACGCCGGTTTTGTCGTGAAAGAAGAGAGATATACGCGCCAGACGGAAACACAGACGAACAGACAGACAGACAGACACCATGGCAGAACAACTCTCCACCAACTTCGAAACACTCCAGCTGCACGCCGGTACCTCCCTCCCCTCCCCTCTCACCACCCCACCCTCTAACCACCCCACCCCGCACCAGGCCACACGCCCGACACAGCGACCAACTCGCGCGCGGTCCCCATCTACGCCACAACCTCCTTCACCTTCGACTCGTCCGCGCACGGCGCGCGCCTCTTCAGCCTGCAAGAAGCCGGCAACATCTACAGCCGCATCGGCAACCCGACGGTGGGCGTGTTCGAGCAGCGCATCGCGGCGCTCGAAGGCGGCGTGGGCGCGCTCGCAACGGCGTCGGGCCAGGCTGCGCAGTTCATTGCACTCAGTGCGCTCGCGCACGCGGGGGACAATATTGTTGCCACGAGTAATTTGTATGGCGGCACGTATAACCAGCTCAAAGTGTTTTTTCCGAGACTCGGGATCAAGACGCGGTTTGTGAGTGGGGATGATCCTGAGGGATTTCGGGCCGCGATTGATGAGCGGACGAAGGCGGTTTATGTGAGTCTTTCTCAGCGTCTTTGTTGCCTTTGGAAATAGGTATTTGCGAGTGAGCGTTGGTGGCTGATGTGCAAAACACGCAGCTCGAGAGCATCGGCAACCCAAAGTACAACGTGCCGGACTTTGAAAAGATCGTCGCCATCGCGCACGAAGCCGGTGTCCCTGTCGTCGTCGACAACACGTTTGGCGCCGGCGGCTTCTTCGTCAGGCCCATTGACCACGGCGCGGATATCGTCGTTCACTCTGCTACGAAGTGGATTGGCGGTGCGTAGTTTCCTTTCTCCCCCCTCCTCCACACGCACTGCGTTCCCTACCAGCCGAATAACCCGCATCCATCTCCTGTCCCACCGAAAAGACCCCCAACTAATACCCCCTCCAGGCCACGGCACGACCATCGGCGGCGTGATAGTCGACAGCGGCAAGTTCGACTGGGGCTCCCACGCCGCACGCTTCCCGCAATTCCACGAGCCCAGCGAAGGCTACCACGGACTCAAGTTCTGGCCGACCTTCGGCGCGCAATCCTTCATCGTGCGCGCGCGCGTAGAAATCCAGCGCGACCTCGGCGCAGCCCTGAACCCCTTCGCCGCGCAGCAGCTCCTGCTGGGCATCGAGACGCTCAGCCTGCGCTGCGAGCGGCACGCGTCGAACGCGCTGAAGCTGGCGCACTGGCTCGAGGCGAATGAGAATGTCGCCTGGGTCTCGTACCCGGGCTTGCCGAGCCACGGGAGCCATGCGCTCGCGAAGAAGTATCTCCCGCGTGGGTTCGGCGGCATGTTGTCGTTTGGCGTCAAGGGCGGCGCGAGGGCGGGCCAGGGCGTCGTCGATGGGTTTAAGCTTATTTCGCACGTGGCTAATGTGGGCGACTCGAAGACACTGGCTATTCACCCGTGGACGACTACGCATGAGCAGCTGAGCGATGAGGAGAAGAGAGCGAGTGGAGTGACAGATGTGAGTTTCCCCACCCTTTACAAGCCACACTGCCCAGCGCGGAGGCTGATTCTTGACGCTACAGGACCTCATCCGCATCTCCGTCGGCACAGAGCACATCGACGACATCATCGCCGACTTTACGCAGTCGTTTGCCCAGGCTGCAACGAAACCCGATGGCGAGGGCGAGCCGGCGAACAAGGAGGAGACGGGCGAGGGCAAGGGGGAGCCTGCTGCGTCGCTGTCGGGGGCTACGTAGGTGCGTGGGGGGAGCAGGTTCGCTCGTGCGTGTGCGGGCTAGATTGTGAAGTTGCATTTGAAGCAAGATGAATGAGATGCCATGCTGCCTTGGGCCGAGGGCGTATGTGAGTGCATTCTTGTGCTGGATGCATTGTGAGGTCGTCAACCAGGGACTGGACAGACAAAACCACGGCAGTGCAGCAGGAGCCCTCACCACGGACCCGGTACCTAGTTGCAGAGATATCATTACACGTATCAAAACGCCCACGAGTCAATCTCGCGCTCGCTATACAAACAAACCCGCCTACCTACACAGGGCTCTGCCAACCATCGACCAGCACGAAGCACGATACATGCCGCCTCGAGGCTAAATACACTCCAACACCAAACGCCGGGCTAAATGCAATGCAATGCAAGTGGTAGGGAAGGGGACTATTTCGCGGGCAGCACGAAGAGCTGGGGCGGCATGTTTATTTTGCACAGGCGCGCAATGCAGCCCGAGAGCTGCAGCAGCGTCTGGACGCCCTCGAGGATGCGCATGTGGGTGAAGCCGATTTCCTGCTGTGGTGTTAGCTGCGTCACGTCCAAGTGTACCGTCCTCGACACGGCCAACGCACCTTGATGAACTCGAGCTTGGCGTGCTCGCTCAGCGTGTCGATGGTCTTTGTGACGCGGAACATGGTGCTGATGATGTCGTGGCACGAGTAGCCCAGGTCCCAGAGCTCGCGTAGGGCCACCATGGCGTCGTCGATGCGCTGCTCGTGGCAGCACTTGATCATGGCCTGCACCTTGATCGGGTGCGGGCTGTCGACGACCTTGAAGACGTTATCGCCGTTGACGAAGCCAAAGCCGGCGTGCGTCGACTGCAGGTTGTTGATGGCCTGCCGCATGTCGCCCTCAGCCGAGAAGACGAGAGCGGCGAGTCCGTCGTCGGCGTACTCGACCTTCTCCGCCTCGCACACTTGCAGGATGCGCCGCACGACCTGAGCGTCCGTCAGGCGCGCGTACCGCAGGATGGCGCAGCGCGATTGCAGCGGCTCGATGATCTTGTTCGACTGGTTGCATGCAAAGGCGAAGCGCGTCGTGGAGCTGTAGATTTCCATGGTCCGCCGCAGGGCCTGCTGGGCGCCGCTGGTCATGCTGTCGGCTTCGTCGAGGATGACGAGCTTCTGCCTGCCGGCGGGCAGCGTGACCTTTTTCTGGGCAAACCCCTTGATGCGGTTGCGGACGACGTCGATGCCGCGCTCGTCCGAGGCGTTGAGCTCGAGGACGGCCTCCTTGTACGACTCGCCGAGCAGCTGGCGGGCGAGGCAGAGAATCGACGTCGTCTTGCCGATGCCGGGCATGCCTGAGATGATCATGTGGGGCATGTTTCCGTCCTTTGCGATGATCTTGAGGCGCTCGATGGTCTCGGTGTTGCCGACGACGTCGTCGAGGTAGACGGGGCGGTACTTTTCTACCCTGTGGCAGTCAGTCGAGGCGGCAGCGAGGTGGGTGGGGGGCAGTACCATGGCAGCTCGTAATTGGCTCCCCCGGCTGCATTGGGGTTTGATCTGACGCCTTTGGAGTCGGCTGCTTTTGAGGATTCTGCTACGGCCATGGCGGGGAGATGTGGTGGGGGTTGTGGGAGATGGTGGGTGGTGTGGATGGTGTTGATGGCGGCCGTAAGTGGACGACGCGTGAGACGCGGTTGGACGAGAACACGCTTTCGCGAAGAATCCATTCTGGGACTAGCGTCTCACGTGCCATGGCATAGCAACAAGCCTGCGGCCAAGAATGCAAATGCGAAGCTTGGGCTGCTTCTGATCCGCATCCGCATCTAATGCGCATCTGCATCTGGATGCTTCTTGTCATTTCTTGCCCCGGCACACCAGCAGCCTCAACCACATGGTCCGTCACGAAGCAGCATGACGAACTGGACCGCGCGGCTGGGCTGCGTTTTTTCCGGGGGCTCCGCGAGATCCCCATTCGCCGCATCTGGCAGCTCCCAGTCCGTGGGCGTGGTACAGGTCCCGATCCAGACATCGCGGGGCATCGTCGTGGCGTCAGACGATGACAATTAGAACTAATCAGCGGAATCGCCGCAGCCGTGGCCGGGAGCTGTCAGAGCGGCCGTCGTGCGCGCGTGCGTGCAAGTCTCCAGACTCCCGGGTGGTCAGGGTGTTGAGCGTCCTCAGCTCTCTCTCAGTTGGACCCGTTGGACCCGTTGGTCGTGTTTCGACGTCCCTCAGGCATGCAGGGGACTCCCGAGCCATGTCACAGGGCGCATCAAGCCTTGACAGCCGACACCCGGGCGCCAGCATGCACCGCCACGCAGCCGAATACGCAATGCTGTAATCGACTCTTTGTGCGCATGGGCTCCAGTTGGCTGGTGGCCCGCCGGCTATCTCGGCGCTTGCCTGCACATGGCCAGCTTGCGTGGGCTGCCGCCGCCCCGTCCTCTCAAGCGTCGTCATCGAACTGCGAAGCCATAAAGTCGCACGCCCACGCCTACGCCACGCCGCCCATGTACTGACTGACTGTCCTTTGTCGTGCTCGCCCTTCAGCCTGCTGCATTGTTCCTAGACCCGATCCCCTCGTCATTCCATAACTGCGCGCATTATTAGACTCGACCTGACACATCCAACTCGGTTCACCCGCCTTCCACCTTCACTCTAACCGATTGTGCGTCAGGTTCCAGTGGCGGAAACACGCTCGCACTCGCACTCGCACACTGTACATATACGGCCCTCTGCCAGATCCCCCGCTCGTCCAGGAAACCATCATGAAATATTCGGCCTTTGTTGCGGCCGCAAACGCCTTCTCGTCGGTCGCCGCGCTCCGGCTGGCAGCCCGTGATGTAAGGCCCCCCTTGGTCGTTGCGAAGCGAGAGTGATCTGAATCCTCCCGCCTGGGCAACGGTTCCCCGCCAAATCCCGACTCAGACGCCAGCGAATACGAACACCGCTAACACCCTCTTTGCAGAACCCCAGAGTGCTCGGCCTCGACATCCAGCGCCGCAACGTCGTCAACCCCGTCGCACACGATGCCCTGCGCAGACGCCAAAAGACGGTCCAGGAGACGCTCGACAACCTCGAGACGCTTTACTTTGCCAACGCCAGCTTAGGCACGCCCCCCCAAGACTTCCGCCTGCACATCGACACGGGCAGCAGCGATCTCTGGGTCAATTCGGCAGACTCGCGCCTGTGCACCGAGCGCGGTAACGAGTGTGGCGAGTCTGGCGCTTACAGTGCAAACGACTCATCCACCTACCAGTACGTCAACAGCGTCTTCAACATTTCCTACGTCGACGGCTCGGGCGCTGCCGGCGACTATGCCACCGACACGTTCCGCTTTGGCGGACAGACCATAGACGACATGCAGTTTGGCATCGGATACACGTCGTCGTCACCAGAGGGAATCCTGGGCATTGGCTACACCATCAACGAAGTCCAAGTGAACCGCGCCGGCCTCAAAGCCTACCCCAACCTGCCCCAGAAGCTCAAGGACGACGGCACCATCAACAGCGTCGCCTACTCGCTGTGGCTCAACGACCTCGATGCCTCGACCGGCAGCATCCTCTTCGGCGGTGTCGACACGGACAAGTACCAAGGCGATCTCCAGACGCTCCCCATCATCCAAGAGCAGGGCTTCTATGCTGAGTTCATCATCGCGTTGACCTCGATGGGCGCAAACGGCAACAGCAACTCGCTCTTCAGCAACGAAGTCATCCCCGTCCTCCTCGACTCGGGCTCCTCCCTCATGTACCTCCCCGACAGCGTTACCGAAGCCCTGTACACGCAGTTCAACGCCCAGTACGATTCGAACCAAGGCGCAGCCTTTGTAAGCTGCGACCTCGCCAACCAGCAAGGCTCGCTCGACTTCAGCTTTTCCGGCGCAACCATCTCGGTGCCCTTGAATGAACTCGTCATCACAGCCGCCGTCTCGCGCGGCCGCCCCGTGTGCATCCTCGGCGTCAGCCCCGCGGGCAACTCGATGCCCGTCCTCGGCGACACGTTCCTGCGCTCCGCCTACGTCGTCTACGACCTCTCCAACAACGAAATCTCCCTCGCGCAGACGCGCTTCAACGCCACCGCCTCGTCGGTCCAGGAAATCCAGGACTCGGCAAACGGCGTCCCCGGCGCACAGGCCGTCCCCAACGCCGTCTCCACCGCTGCCATCGGCGGCGGCGCGGGCCCCCGTATCAACGGGCCCTCGGTCACGGGCGGCGGCGCCACGTCTACCGCTGCTGCTATGCCTGGTGCCACGGCCATGCCGTGGGTTGAGGGCATCGCGGCGCTCGGCGCGGCGGGGTTGGTCATGGGGTTTAACGGATTCTAGTGTGGATGCGAGACGGTGCTTGAACGTGTAATGACTTGCTTTGTTGGCGTTTGCGAAGGGTTGCATGCATCGGCGTTTTTGGGTTTGCGAGCGTTTGCGGTGTTTTGATTTGGTTTGGGTTGGCTGGTTTGGATAAGACAGGCAGGTGGAGTGTGATATCCTTGCGGCGTCTTTCCTGGGATGTGTACATGGCGACGGAGAGACGGAGAGATAGAGAAGAGAAGCGTGGTTTGGACATGTATATACATACGTGCGTACATATATATTTACTTTTCCCATCGTCGTCGGCACGATCGGCGTCGTCGGCGGCGTCGTTAGTATACATCTCGTCTCTCTATCTCTTCACGCAACTGCCCTGATCTGATCCGATCCTGATCCGATCCAGCTTTGGCTGCTCTGTTACGGAGACACAATATATAATATGATACTACTAAATAATAACGACATGCCCGCCCTGTTCCCTTCCCCCTCTCCTCTCCCTTCCCCCTCTCCTCTCCCTTCCCCCTCTCCTCTTCCCCACCACCACCTCTAAGAAAAGAAAACTAAAAGAAAAAGAATACCAAAGCATTATATACAAAGCCCGACCACCCCGTATGCAGTGCAGTTCCAAGTAATCAAAGTCGCAGTTCGCAATTCGCAGTTCGCAATCGTCATGGTTCGTCGTCGTCGTCGTCGTTGTATGCAGGGCGCTTGCAGCCTGGAAAGGAGAGGAGAGAAAAGAAAAAAGGAGGGAAGGAGAAAGGAAGGAGGGAAAGAGGAGATGGATGGATGTAGAGTAGACCGACGGCGTTGCGCGCCTCTTTAGTCGTGGGCGAGGAGGATGGATAAGAGGAGGAGAGGGAAGGGGAAGGGGTGATTAGATGGATAGATAACGCCCCCCTTCCTCAAAAAATCTCGTGCCCCAGCCCCCCGAACCCATCGTCACCAGCCCGCACCCCCGCAACAGCCGAGCGCGCTTTCACATCCGCAGGGATTGGCGGCACAGGCGGGATCGCGCCGCCAGGGACAACCGTCACGACGGCCGTGGCTGCTGCCGCTGCCGCTGCCGTGTCGTTGTCGTTGTCGTCGGCTGCCATGGACGACCGCGAGAGCTTCCGGCTCAGGCGCGACGAGGTGCGTTTGAGGTGGCGTGAGGATGCGGAGCGGACGCGGCGGATTGTGCGTTCTGATTTCGAGGCCGAGGGGTTCTCTTTGTCTGCATCTGTGTCGGCGTCGATGTCGAGCGAGTTGGAGCGCGAGATGGAGAAGGGCGCGTGGGTCGAGTATGTGTATGAGGGTGTTGTGGTGCTGGCTGTCGGTGTATCTGGGTCGGCGGTGGATCTGCGCTTCTTTGCTATGTGCGACGGCAGCGGGGCCGAGTCGCTCGCGGGCGAGCCGTAGTCGGGGAAGACGTGGGGCGTGTTGGGGGTTGGGGAGAGGGCGGCGAGGTTCGAGGGGAGGGCGGGCACCGCGGGGAAGCACTCGTTGCCGAGGACTGTTTGGAGCTCCTTCTTGGCCGAGGCGAGCTTGACTTCGAGGCTGGAGACGCGCTTGGAGAGCTTCTTCTGCTTGTTGAGGTCTTTCTTCGAGGGCGTGCGCACGATGCTGCTCGGTGTGCGCGGCGTGAAGGACGAGGCGCGCGCGGGCGTGTCGACTGCTGGTCCTCGTCAACACAGATTGCTCGTGTACACGCCACGACGCGACATGGCTTTACGTGACTTACCCTGCGTGCGTGCGCGTGCGGCCATGGCGGGCCTCACAAAGACCTTGGGGGCAGGCAGGAGACCCAGCTCCTTGGCCTCGTGGTAGGCCTGCTCGGCGGCCAGCTTGCGGGCGTCCATGGCCTCCTGCTCGAGGTTGGGCTCAGGCTCAGCATCGACACGATCGGCCTTGCGCTTCCCGAGGACGCTGCCAAAGAAGGCCCAGAAGCGGCCGAGAGGGCCCTCTGCGGGCGCGGGGGCATCAGAGTGTCGGCGGGGGGTGGCGGGGGCGGCAATGGCGCGGACCGTCGTCTGTGTGCGGCGGACAGGCGGCGCGCTGTTGTCCTGGTTGAACTGGTCGATGAGCATCTCGATGCCCAGGTCCTTCCACAGCTCGTCGGGCGGGGGGCGGATGGAGCTGGTGGTGTTTGTGTGTTCGCGGAAGCGCGAGGCGCGCGGGGGTGGCGTCTCGTCCATGTCCATTCTCAGCTGGTACTCGTACTCGCGCCCGTTCATGGAGGTCCAGGTCCAGGTCAGTCGACCAGACAGGCAGGCACACGCTCTCGCGCTCGCTGGCTAGCGCGTCGCTGGCGGTAGCGGGCGATTGGCGCTGTCTTTGGCTTGTCTAGTTTGGGGCGCGGGAACGGCTTGGCCCAGACACGTTGTCGGCTGCGGGCGGATCAAGGTGGGAATGGGAATGGGAATGCTGGTGATGCTGACACCGACAGGTACGGGTACGGGTACAGGTTCCAATGGTGATGCAATTGGGAATGCTGCAACTGCGACTGCACCGGGCGCCGTTTGTTTATCTCGTGTTTGCGCGCCGAAATTGCCTGCTGGAATTCTGCGCCCGCATCCCTGCCCGACGCAATGCTCCGGCGGGCAGTACAAATCTGGAACTCTATGCCCGACGTGGGAAGAATGAGTGAGGGTGCTTCGCCAAACACCAAACACGCACTGCCTTGTGTTGCAATCGTCTGCGTCTCGTCGGCGGGAACAACATGTTTACTTTGTCGCGCCACCAACCCCAGATCCCAACAGCCCGGGCTACCCGTCTCATGCGGTACACAAACGCTAAACACCCCGTCTCTAAAAACAGACAACCGCCAACCCAACCATCCCACTTCCACCTGCCTATAGCTTGGCCTTGGCCTGCCTCTCCTCCCCAAGTGCCTCCTCGTAGCACTCGTCGAGCTCCTGCCTAAACGCCTTTGCCGTCTGCGGGCGCTTCAATTTCAGTCTGTAATTGCGTCAGCAGGCATCTTCCTTGTCGCCACTCACTCATCTACTTACGTCGGCGTCAGCAGCTGGTTCTCAATCGTGAACGGATCCAGGAAGAGGCGCACTGCCTTGACCTTCTCGTAGCTGTTGAACTTGTTCTTGGTCCCCACCCGGTTCAGCTCCTTGAGCACCGCCTTCTCCACCTTCTTGTTTGATAGCGCCTGCTTCAGCTTGGCCACGTCTCCCACGGGGATAGTCTCGCCGAGCACCTTGGACGCAAACTGTGGGAACATATCCGGCGCCACGCCAAAGATGGCCACCAGGAACGACTGGTGCGAATCTCCGTGCACGTACGCTGACGCCATCCACCCGCAGTTGGCCAGGTACACGTTCTCGATCCGCTCCGGCGATATGTACTCGCCCTGCGCCAGCTTCAGCACGTTCTTCTTGCGGTCCACAATCTTGAACCGGCCCATCTCGTCCACCGTGCAAATGTCGCCCGTGTGGAACCACCCGTCGGCGTCAATCGCCTTCTTCGTCTCCTCCTCGTTGCGGAAGTACTCCTTGAATGTCGTCGTCGAGCGCACCAGCAGCTCACCCCGTGGGAACGGCTTGTCGCTCGTCAGATACTCCATGTCGGGAACATCCGCCAGGCACACTTCGGTGTTTGGCGCCACACCACCGCAGTTTCCAGACGTAAAGTCGCCCTCGTGCTGGATCAAGGACACGGCGTACGTCTCCGTCAGTCCGTATCCCTGGGTGAAGTTGCTGCCAAACACGATACGAAGGAACTGGTGCAAACTGGGATCGATCGGAGCAGAGCCGCTGACCAGGACCCTGCATCGATCCAGACCGAGACCCGCCGCCACCTTCTTCGCCCAGATGCGGTCGTAGAGCATGTGCGTGTTGGTTGGGTTGTGCTTGTCGTTGACGGCAGCCAGCTTGGTAGCTACCACGTGGCGAGACAAGGCGCCCTTGATGCCCGATTGCTGGATCGTAGCCTCCTTGATCTTGGATCCGAACCTGTTGTACAGCCTGGGCACACCAGAGAAGATGGTGGGCCGAAGCTGCTGCAGGTCGTCAACCAACTCGACAATGTTTCCGTGGAAGTATCCAATCGCCGAGCCTGCTGCGAGCGCACCATGCTCACCCAGTCGCTGGTAAATGTGAGCGAGTGGCAGGAACGAGCAGATGACCTGCTCAGGGCCGATGCCGAGCAGCACCATAGTCGTGCATGTCGCAGCGTGCGCGTTCCTGTGGCTCAGGACCACACCCTTGGGGTTTCCGGTTGTGCCGGAAGTGTAGTTGATGGTAACGGTGTCGTCGGGCGTAGGTGGGTTGACTGGGAGCGGGTGCTTCTCGCCCAGCGCCTCGACGTCGCGAATGTACTGGATCGTCACACCCAACTCGCTGGCCAGCGAATTCAGGATGTCGCCCTTTGACTCTCCGGGGAGCTCACCGGCTGACAGGGGGTCCAGGACAACAATGATCTTGAGCGACGGGAGACGCGGCTTCAGCTTGAGGAGCGCCGTGACGTGGTTCATACCCGTGACAACGCACGCCAGCTCCGAGTGGTTGATGATGTACTCGGTCGTATCTGGGCCCAGGGTGTCGTAGATGGAAACGGTGTAGAGCGACTGCGACATGCAGGCCAGGTCTATGCGCGTCAGCGGTGGTGTGTTGACTGCGATTCGGACGACGTACCGGTAATCTGCCACTCGGGCCTGTTCTGGCACCACAGCCCAACGCCGTATTTCGACGACGTGACGCCTGCCTGCCTGTGGAGGTGGACGAGACCAGCGCCAAAGTTCTTCCGCCTCTGTCCGATAGTCTCGTAGTCCTGCCACACATATGGGCCGAAGGTCTTTGCTACGGGATCGTAGGGGCGGTGGCCGAGGCACTTGTTCTTAGGGTATCTTGCGACTATCACATGCGGGTCAGCGTGCGCTCGACACGTCCGGGGGAGAGTTTGTACCTGCTGCCTCGAAAGCCTCATGTGGAGTGGAAATCTGTTGATGCACTGTCAGGCTTCGTTTTGGACATGGGGCGTTGGGCGTTGGATGTTGGACGTCAATGCTCAGCGACATACCTCGGGTACCAGGCTATCCAACAAGGGCTTGTCGGTGAATCTCCAGTGCCTGTAGATGGCGCTCTTTCCGTCCGACTCGGAGCCAGCGAGTGGCACGCTGTACGCCTGGCCCTTGGGAGGGGGAGCATGCAGCTCGTCGGCGCGCACCTGCTGGGGGTCTGCTGAACCGAACATGGTGGTGGTGGTTGGGACGTGTACGGGAGCGGATATGGTGGGTCAAGTAGCTATGGCGAGCTGTATGGGCGGTCGGTGCAGTGTAACACGGGGCTCGAGGGTATGTCTGGTCCATAGTCGTCAGCGTTGGTTCAGCGTGTGTGGCACCGGCATTCAAGCTTCGGCGTGGCCGGGCAGTCAGCAGACTCACCTCTGAGCAGTCAGTAGGTAGGTAGCGACGACGTCACAGTACGTGGGGGAGCCAAGATGCGGCGTGGAGGCACCCAGGAGAAGATAGCGACGCAGGACAAGATGTGAGATGGACAATGCCCGTCGTCGAGAGAGATGTCGATATTGCAGTTGAGCAGCAGGAGGACAAAAGAGCGGAGCCGCATGCGCGCTGCAAAGTACCTAGGCTCATCCCCTCAAACAAGCCGAGGCACAGGGCGTCCAAACTGGAGCCAAGCCCGCACTCGCCTCGCGCCCCGGACACAACCTTGCCAGAACCGGCCCTGCCCCGTCCCCGTCCCCAGCCTGGGGAAGACACGTCCTCCGCTTTTTCACCCCTCGCACAGCACGCCTATCACACTGACCACGCCAGCGAGGCAACGAGGCGCCATTGGATGCGATACGCTGCGTGCTGCGTGCCGCGTGGACAGGACGAAACTCTGCGGTTCACATGCCAAACGCCCGCGCGCGTGCTTCTTCACATGTCTGTGTCGGCGCGGCAAAAGGGTGCGCGCCGACGCGGTGCGTGGCGCGCGAGTGGCAGCGCCTGATTCGGCCTTGAGGCGATTGGCTGTCCCGTCAGCCGGCGCTTGTTGCTATCCGAGGCTGCTGTGGGGAAGCGGTGCCCTGGTAGCTACATATCAGCGCTCTCTGGCAGCCAGATGCTTGCCCCGGTATCATGTGTCGACGAGTAATTACCTAGTCGTTGTGGACGTGATGGGGGCTCCAGACAGCACTACAAAAGAATCAAAGACGCCGCGATCAAGTCCCTGCCTGCCTGAACTTTCCATGGGTGGTTGTGCTGTTTGCCTGTCGTCTATGCATATGCTTTTGGTCAAAAGAAATGAGTATCCGCAGAGAGGAACTGTGTGCATGGCCTCGAGTACCTGCGTGCTTTGCGGTACATGGCCCAGTGCGAGAGTTACTGTAGTACGTAAGCAGCGCGCTAGAGCCGACGAGGAGTAGTCCCTGCGCTAGCACAACCGCAACGTTCATCTCACCACGGCAGCAATCCGGCAAGGCTGCATAGACGTTGCTCGGCCCTCTATCGACTGCAATTTACGATACCCCTCCCCCTAAGTAATTGATGAATGCGGCTGGAGACGATGCGCCAGCCTTAGCTGCCCCAGACGATGCTCCCATTCTAAAGCAACCTACCTCCGTGATGGATGGCCTGTCTAGCTCAAAGGTCACGGGTACACATGTCCACCCTGAAATCCTACACGCTTGCCATACTGACCCCCTGCAGTCGAGTACCACGACCCTTCCGGCTTATTCCCCTTGATCCAGGAGGACCTTACTGCCCGTCTTCCCCTTCGAAATCTCCACTGGAAAGCACCCACTCGACCTCTCCGATCTATCGATTCGCTGCATGTCGATCTAGTCCCCAGCAAAGAGACTGCCCAACTCTCTGATCCTTCTGGCTCCGGATTGGCTCCGCCCACTCATGCAGCCGTAACCCCGACAACAGATCAAACCCTCAAACCCCAGGTCAAAGAGAAGGAGAGAAGGCATCAGATTCCTGGCCTACGACAGACTCCCTACCTGAAGATATTCTTGCTGCGATGCGATGACTCGGAGACATACAAATCCACAGCGCGCAAGCAGCTCCGTGAATGGGTCAAGGAGCATACCCCGCCATCTCAAAGCAGCTCGTCGACCACGCCGGAGAACCACGATGCTCATGAATGGATCATCCTCCATGTTGTACTGCCCGATACGCCAGCTGCAAGTCAGCCGATCTCGAGCTCCAGTACGGCGACCGGAGAGAAAGAGAAGACCGGCGCTACTTCACGTTGGACGCGAGGAACTACCACCATCCTGGAGAAGATCCGCGCAGACTTCAACGTGTCGTCGAAATCCGCCCCGGACCGTGTGTCGCAGGTCCGACTGCAGAAAGGGAGGGTGCCGCCGCACATGCTGCCCCCAGCCGGTTCAGTCACCTCCCCATCAGCCACCGAGAGCCCTCAAGAATACGACAAATCTTGGGCGGATCTTATCACCAGATTCAAGACCTTGATTCTTCTCTCCTTTGACCTCCGTGTAGGCCAGTACGAAGAGAACATCCGCAAAAATGAAGCGCAGCGCTCGTTCCCTGGTTGGAACTTCAACACGTTTTTTATCCTCAAAGAAGGCCTTGCTAGAGGCTTCGAGAGCGTCGGTTTGGTCGAAGATGCTCTACTCGGGTACGATGAGCTATCTGTGGGCTTAGACACGGTCATACGTGACCAAGCAAAAGATGGTAACGAGACGCAAGGAGGCGTCATCCAGAACTACTCAAAAGACTCGCATCAGCGAGCCGTAGACATACTCAACCAATCGCAGCAGGACAAGGCAAGTCGAAAGGGGACAGAGACGCGCTTCCATGACGACAAGCCCATCGATGCGCAAAAGAAGGATTACCGAGGATTAATTCTCGCCAACGACATCTCCATATTTGATTTCAGACTCTACATATTCGCACGTCAGATGTCTCTTCTTCTCAGATTAGGCAACTCATACTCGGCAAGATCAGATCTTGCGACCAAGCTGCAATCAAGAGCAAACACTAGCACCATGCAGCGATCAACCGATGATGGTTCTATTGGGACAAAGTCAGGCAGTCAGCCAAACGATCTGGAAGACTTGCTTTCTTTCGTCGAGCTCTGCACGCGTGCGTTGAATTTCATAACCTTCGCTGGCCGAGTTTTGCGGGACGATCTCGTCAACGGGTAAGTGGTCTTGGATTCTCTGCATGTGATAGTACTGATGTCTCTCAGAGCCAAAGCACATGACACCACTTTGCCGGATTATCTAATCGATAACATTGTACGATCATGGACTTTTGCTGCTCTTAACCAAGTGTTGAGCGAAACATCGACTTCGTCTCTTCCTTTTACCAAATCCCCCGATAGTGCTCTTTCCGGATCCTCCGGGAAGACTCTCTCCATCCGTGGGCGTAGCAAAGAACAACGGATGAGCGTCCCGGAACCCAAGTCCTTGGGACACCCAACCCGCTCAACATCTCTGGGCAGTGGACGTTCGAGCTCCAGCGACCCCCCATATGCACAGACTGGAGGTGGGCAAGTAGTCTATGAGAACGGGCAATACCAAGATCGTTCACCATCCAAGCACGACCCCAAGGCGCCTTCAGTAAAGAATGGTCAACTGGAGTTGGCTGGTACGAGAGCGCAGCTTCTCGCCATCCAACGTCGGCTTCTCGAGCATGTTGGTAACGATCTTGGTTGGAAGGTTGGTTGGGCAGCCGTTCTTCCGTCTCTGAGCCAAAGCGAGGAGTTCACTAACGTCGACTTGAACGCTCCCGAAGTGGACTCGGAAGATGAGGAAGCAGAGACCAAAAAGGTCATCAAGCCCTCCAGGCCGACGGTTGGCATCTTTTCAGGTACTATGGTTACTGCTGTTTCTTCGTTTGACCAGTTCCGGCAATCCTATGAGGTATGTTGCCCTGTGATTGGCGAGGCCAATGCTAATCATACGTAGGCGCTGAGTGATTTAATTGTCAAGCATTACATGGCAGCAGGTCAGGTCAAGTCTGCCGAGAGCATCCTTGGAGATCTGGCTGCCCTACGATTGTAGGAACGCCGGTTAGAATTTCCATACCTTGGCTAACATACAAACAGTGAGCTTGGTGACTTTGCTGCGGCAGCAATGTATTTTGGCCGCATGGCCTCTTTGTTTGCAGAGAGCAGGTGGAATACTGTCGAGACCACCATGCTCAAGATGTATGCCCGCTGCCTCAAGAAACTGAACCGCAAGGATGAATATGTTCGCACGCTGTTGGACCTGCTTGCAAAATCAGCAGCGAGTCGAATGTCATTCAAAACATCTTCAAAGCGAGCCAGCGCCAACGACATCTCCGACATGCCTCGCGACTGGCTGAACGATGACAAGGTAGACACTACTGGGGTGTTTGGGGAACTCATCAACTACTCGCAGCAGCTGCCGTACGATGTAACAGTCCAAATGGGGAAATACTTTGGAGACATCTCCGTGGAACCTCATGTGCGTCATTACGACGATAAAGACGGTTTCCAGCTTCGGTTACAGTTCAGACATGTGCTAGAAGATGAAGTAGAGATCAAAGCGGTCAAGATTCGGTTGGTCAGCGCGAACTCGACGACAGGAAAAGACGTATGGCTCGAAACCTCGGATCCCATGCAGCTGCAAAAGGGCCTGTCTCGCATGTGGCTCGGGTGTAATGTAGGTTGCGCTCCATCCCTGAACTCACATCATTCACTTACCAGCGCAGGTCAACACGACTGGACCATATTTAGTTGACAAGGTCGTTGTTGAGGCCAAGCGCATCATCTTTGTGCACGAGCCCTATACGAAAGCTGAAGCGCCCACTCCCCTCGGTATCACCGCTTCGGTGTCCGCAAGCTCACTCAAAGCGGCGAAGAAAGCACGCATACTGTGCTTCCCACGCACCGAATCACTTGATGCTCGAGTATTCCTGTCGCACTTCATTCACATCGATAAGCCGCGCTACATAGAGGTGACATGTTCTACTGGCTGGAACGAGGTTGAGCGCGCAGAGATTCGCCTAAAGTCTGCTTCAGCTGGGTTACGGCTGCGGACTGCCAATGCGACTACGGCGTCCGAAGCAGTTAAAATCGAAGAGGATGCAAAACCCGGTGTTATTGCCATCGGCGCTTTACCTGCTGACTCGACTGTCACATTCAAGGTTCCGTACGACATGGAAACAATACTACAAGACCTTACCGTCAAGGCCGAGATCGACTACCACACATCAAACGGCCAATTCCAGTACTTTTCAACCTTTGTCATTCCAGTTGAGCTTCCCCTGGATGTCAACGTGCACGACCACTTCAAAAGCAAGTCGCTGTTCTCTAAATTCAACATCAAGACCGCGAACCAGGTCCCACTGGAGCTTCTTGATGTGGAGCTTGAAGGATCAGAAGAATTCGAAGTAGTTGCGCCTAAGCGGTCCAAGCAGCCTCTACATGTTTTTGCCAAACAGCCCGTAGCTGTGACATACAAGATCACGAGAAAGACCCGGGACGCTACGGAACAGCTGGAGCCTCGGCTGACAAAAGCCGGCAGCCTCTCACTGAACGTCGAGTATCGTTGCCTCAACGAGGACGTGTTGGATCGCCTTCGGGCGTTCTTCACAGAGTCTGTAACAAAGAGTCCCGTCAGTGCGGTCAGTCGCTTGCTGGTCAACGCATTCGTCAACACTTTGGAACAAGCAATCTTGCCTCACCAGTACGAGAAGGTGGCGTTGCTTGGCAAGGTTGATATGGGCGAATTTGAGGGAATGAATTGGGGAGATTGCGTAGAGAGTCTCCCGTTGAGCTTACAGGATGAAGTGAAAAGCTGGTTGCAGGAATGGCACAAGGTAAGATCATGTTGCCGTGAGTTATGACGACACACCGACTAATGCTCTGTTACAGGCTCACCGTACCATCCACCTTCCCAAAGAGTCTTCTGGAGATGCACTTCCCGCTTCGGCTCCTCCATCTCCATACCCGCCTCGCCACATGGTCATCACGGTAGCGATACCTCAAACCCACATCCTCCACACAGCCCAACTATCCTACCCTTCACCAGCATCAGGAAGCCCCGCTATCGCCGTCGTAGGCCAACCCCTCATGGCGACCCTGCGCATCTCGCACTCCCGCCAGTGGGCGACATCGCAAAGCCTCACGACAGCCGCCAACCTCGCCTCCGCATCCGACGCCATGGAATTCATCTATACGCTCGAAGCCAACCCCGAGACGTGGCTGATCGCGGGCCAACGGCGCGCGCACTTCACCGCGTGCGAAGCCGAGCAGCACGAGTTCAACATCACGCTGATCCCGCTGAAGCCCGGCGCCGCGCTGCTCCCCAACATCGACATCCGCGCGCGCATAAAGCCCAGGGAGCCCGAGCGCAAACAGAGCACCGCTGGCGTCCCGCCGCCCGCGGACACGGACCCCCTGAGCTGCGAGACCGACTACCGCAGCTACGGCGAGACGGTCATGGTGGTGCCGGATGTCCGCAGCAGCACTGTGGGCGTCGGCGATATGAGTCTCGGGTCGCCGAGGAGTGTGGTTTGGATGGAGAGTGTAGGGCAGTAGATAGGTAGGAGCTGTGGCGGAGGGCCTGATATATAGATTGTATTGCATTGTATTTACGTGACCTGCGCATCTGTATACTCTTGTCGTGACGGGATGGACGGAGCACGTACCCGCCCATCCAAACACAACATCATACCACACCACAAACCAATCCCCTATCCTCTACGAGCACCGCGTGCACGCACACCCCCTATCCACATACCCCACTCCGCTACAGCACCGCCTGAAGTCACTCGTGACAGCTGCACCAAGCAACACAGTTAGCCAAAGCCGCGCGTGACCCGCCAAAGCGACATCTCCCTTTACACTCTACACTCTACACTCTACACGAGACCCACCACCCAAGACACGGGTCACGATACGTGATGTACAGAGGGGCGAAAGGCGGAAGACAAGGTGGAATGTAGTGGAGAGTGCTTGTGTGGTTGTGCAGTGGTGCGCTGGGTGGGTGGGTGGGCGGTGAGGTGGACCTTGTTAATGATTTGTTACGAGAGAGACGTGAGCTGCTTTCTTGCCCAGCGTAGGGTTATTAATGGGTACTGCTGTAGATCAAGTGCAAGAGAACTATTCTTTGATCAGCTGTGTAGCTGACGTATTCTTGAGATTGAAAGAGGTGTTCATTGTTTACCCTCTGGACGAAATGCATTGCACCCGCTCTTTCTCGTTCATGAAGCCATTCCATTTCGCCTCTTGGTCTGGTAGAAAAGGAAAAACTGTATTCTCGAATCTGGTATCTATTGTAACTTTAGCTTGATTCGTACTCCTTTTGCCAAAACCCCAACGCCAAAGATGCTGAATGATGGCTTTACTCCGACCAATGCCTCGTAGCGTTCCCAGAATGTCACCGCCGCTCCACTCATCTCGCTGACCCCTAGTCCTTGGGCAGCATCTCGGCCTCGCTGCCGTCCCTGGGCACGTAGTTGATGCCCGCGTGTTCGACAGCCGAGATGACTTCCTCGGGCAAGATGCCCTCAACCTGGGTGGCGTACACACCAGGGACGTAGCCCTCGAGGCGCTGGAACCTTGCGACCCAGCTTCTTGAGGTATCGGCGACGCTGATGAGGCCGTCGAAGACCTGCGAGGTGCACTCGTTGATGGAGTCGGAGTTGTTGGCGAGCTCGAGGATGTCTTCGCAGTTGGGGCAGCCGCCCTGCATGAACTGGTTGTAGGTGCGCACGATGGAGCAGACCATGCAGGCGCGCAGGTTGCGGTGCTGGTTGGGCGGGACGAAGGCTCCACCGGGGATTGACATGTTGGCGGCAGACGGGGGTGCGGTGGATGCAAGAGACGGCTGTTGGCGCACACGGGGGCCGGCTGACGTTTGTCGAGAGGCGTAGGCGGAGTCGTGGGTGTCCTTTGCGTCGTCAGATGGGAAGGGTGCGTGTGAGCTGGCGTCTGGCTGCTCTGTCTCTGGCTCTGGCTTTGGCTGGACTGGGTCTTGGCGAGGCTGCTTTGTCGACTGGCGTAGGGCTGCGGGATCGGCGTTATCTTGGTCCGACCCAGACGATGCAGAATGGTCCACCCGTAGCTGGGCCGAGGTGGATTCAACCTTTTGCGGGTCACTTTTTAGAGAGGAAAGCGTGCGGGAGCCTCGTGGAGGGTTGTGTGGGATGACTTCGTCGCCGTCTAAATCGACGTAAACGTGCTTGCTTGGCTTCTTGACGGCGGCGATGCCTCTTCTGGGCGGCATGGCGGCGCAACGACGTCGTTGGTCGGGCCGCTTGCTGGCTGGTGCGCGCTTTCTAGTGGCAAGGCGAGGCGAGGCGAAGAGGGCGGGACCGAAATGCTTGAGGACGCAGGGCGTTGGTAGCGCTGCTTGAGGCGCTGAGCTCTTCGCACGAAACTAGACTTGTCGTGCGTCACCTCCAGGATAATTTTCAGATTGCCTATTGACATAGCCCGCCAAACGGCAACCTGCACCGTCGCTTCCCTCAAGTGCAAACACCCCGTCGCGCCTTCCTCTACACCTATTGCCGCCGCGACCCCGCCGGTCCCGCCGCACTCCAGACCACACGCACACGCACACGTACCATGTCGGACGCGCGTGAAGAAGCCGTTGCGCTCAAGAACAAGGGCAACGATGCCTTCCGCAACCAGAACTGGCCCGCCGCCCTCGAATTCTACTCAAAAGCCATTGACGCCTACGACAAGGACCCCTCCTTCTACACAAACCGTGCCCAGGTGCGCACCTTTGCAACCACAGCACACGACCATCTGCTCATTTGACTCTGCAGGCCCACATCAAGCTCGAGGCATACGGCTATGCTGTCCAGGACGCCGACAAGGCCCTGGCGCTCGACTCTAACAATGTCAAGGTACACTACTCTGTGCTGCCACTGCACTTTGCCCCCACGCTGACCTCATGACCCAGGCATACTACCGCCGCGCCTCGGCCAACACCGCCATATTGAAGCACCGCGAAGCCCTACGCGACTGGAAACTCGTCATTCGAAAAGCCCCCGGCGATGCTACTGCAAAGCTGCGCATGGCAGAGTGCGAGAAGATTATCAAGCGCGACGCCTTCCTCAAGGCCATCGAGGTCGAGGATGCGCCGTCCGTCGCCGAGGGCCTGGACATTGAGAACATGATCGTTGACTCTTCATACGACGGCGCAAAGCTTGGGAATGAGATGACGCTCGAGTTCATCGAGGATATGATTGAGAGGTTCAAGAATGGCAAGAAGATCGCCAAGAAGTATGCTTTCCAGATTATCCTGGCCGTCGTGGACATCTCCAAGAAGGAGCCCACCATGATTGAACACGACGTCGAGGAGGGCACCGAGATCACAGTCTGTGGAGACACACACGGTAAGTGCCAGACGCTTGTTAAAACCGTTGACCCAGTCCTAACCATTTGCAGGTCAATTCTTCGATCTCATGAACATTTTCAAGCTTGCCGGAAAGCCCTCTGAGAAGAACTCCTTCCTTTTCAACGGCGACTTTGTTGACCGAGGATCCTGGTCTACCGAGATCGCGCTTCTGCTGTACGCCTACAAGTGGCTGTACCCCACCAAGTTCTTCCTGAACCGCGGTAACCACGAGACCGACGACATGAACCGCATGTACGGATTCGAGGGCGAGTGCAGGGCCAAATACACCGAGCGCATTTTCAAGCTCTTCTCTGAATCCTTCTCCATGCTGCCCCTCGCTACGCTTATTGGCAAGAAGTACTTCGTTCTGCACGGCGGTCTTTTCTCAGACGACAAGGTCACGCTCGATGACGTCAGGAAGCTGGATCGCTTCAAGCAGAGGCAGCCAGGACAGTCTGGCCTCATGATGGAGATGCTCTGGACAGACCCTCAGACAGCACCTGGACGCGGACCTAGCAAGCGTGGTGTGGGTCTCCAGTTCGGCCCCGACATCACCAAGCGCTTCTGCGAGAACAACGGTCTCGAGGCTATTATCCGATCGCACGAGGTGCGTATGGAGGGATACGAGGTCGAGCACGACGGCCGCTGCATCACCGTGTTCTCTGCGCCAAACTACTGCGATAGCACAAGCAACAAGGGCGCCTTCATCAAGATTGGCCCAGAGTACAAGCTCAACTTCACCAAGTTCGACGCTGTACCGCATCCTGACATCAAGCCCATGGCCTATGCTTCAAACGGCATGCAGGGTATGATGTAGACGCGATAAAAGGAAACTCGGATTGATCCTTGTTGGCTTAAATGTAGCGACGCATATATTGGTGTTTTTTGGCGCAACAGCATGAGATGGGTCGGTTGGGGCCATTTGCTACAGGAATGTTGGGTTTGGAGGTTGGGTCGAGCGTTGACGCCTATATGTATAGTGTCTGTGCCTATACATTATCAATCGAAAATTATTCTTTGCATTCTTCTAGGTTTGGTCAAACAAGTGCAGCACGCCATGCATGACACCTCGCAGCACGCCAGCATCTGCCCCGCCAACGGCGCCAGCCCCACGTGTTTATCCGGACTGCCGGTCCAAGCTCCAGCGTAAACAGGTTCGTTGCGACTCGCCAGCGCAACGCGACAACTCACTCAACCCGTCACGCGCCGCCACGCCGCCAGGCTGTCTGCTCGCCCCTCCTCTGTTCATCCCAGCTATGTGATGACGCCTTTGCTATTGCGAACTCACCATGTCGCCCAACAACCACATCCAGCACCTGTTCTCGGCGAACGCTCTTGTCAGCGTTTGGCGCAACATACGCAACAGCCGGGACCAGCATGATCTACTCCTCACCTTCCAATACCACCCTGACGATGTACGCGGGTCAAGCGGCAAGAAATATGGGAAAGCAAATGTGGTGGAGACATCATCAGACCTCGCAGATGGCAAGACCGTGGATGTGAACGGGAAGAGTATAGGCTTCGTAGTGCCATGGCGGAGCATGCAAGCGCAGAGGAGAGAGCTGAAGGAGAAGGAAAAGGAACTTGCGGAAGCTCTGGTGGCGCTTGCGAGCGAGGTCGCCTTCACAGGTACTGGGTCCTTCTTATCTAGTGCGCGTTCGAATATAGCACCACACGATGCTGACTTCACGCCGCAGAGCTCTCCCCCACCCTCCAAGCATCTCTCACGCAGAATCCACTCATACAAATCCGACACTTGGCCGCCGGCATTTCACGACAGATGTCAAAGGTCGAACTCCAGATGGCAGACAACGCACCCTTCTCCTCGGGGAAGAACATATACACTGGCGGCGAGCTAGCACATAAGTTCCTGCCAACTATACAAACGCTCTTTGAACAACGTCCTATACCGCAGCGCATGATCTTCGAGCTGCTAATGGAGCTGAAGGATCTAGTGTACATGGGAATGGCAGACTGCAATAAATCCGTCTTAGAATGGGAGATTGACGGATCAGGAGTCGGCGCACTAGAAGAGATGGACGATGCCATCGTGAGAGCTGTCACACCGGCTGTGTCCATCTTGGAAGATAGCCAGAAAAAGGACAGGCAACTAGGACAGAAGAAGTTGCTCAAACGCAAGACTGCATCACTGCCGTCTAACACTCTCATCGCCCAGGCTCAGTCCTTCCTTACCGCCTCTACCCCCGAGCTTTTGTATACGCTTGAATCTTTTGAGACGACCGCTCTCGCGTTTACACATCTCAGCATCTCTATCCCCGATTTCTGCGCACATACCATAATTACCCTCCGGCGTCTCGTGCCGCGTCAGACGCTATCGGATTTTTCTGTTTCGAAGAAGAAGCGTACCGGACGGTGCGAAGAGTATGCTCGCTGCATGAAGTGGGCAGGGGCCAGCTGGCGACAAGGCGGTGGATGCCGGCGAGGTTGCAAGAACGAAGACGAGGACCCAGAGAACTTACCCAGCTGGCACAGGAGTAGTCGGTGGTTTGACGGGAATGGCGACGGCACGTTCATGGTTGGAGGAGGCCGGGCTGAGGATCGTGTTGTTACGCAGGAGATGTGAAGATGTGAAGGACATGTTTAGTAATAGTCTTGCGATTTCACAGGGAGTTTGTCATTTTTTTCCAAGTTCTGGTTGGATTTCGGCGTTTAGATACCCTCTGTTCACGAGCTCCAGAAGACAGAGCCGATATCACACACGCACTCGTTCTGTATACCTCGGCTTCGGTGATATGGCGGCGAAATAATGGCGTTCGCCTGCTGAAACCTGCGCCAACACCTCACGGGTTGTAATTGCATTGTTGCCTTTGAGCCTTGCGCCCTTCTTCCACAGCTTTGCTCCTTCTGGCTTAGCTCTGCACTGCCACCAACTTGCCAGCACCGCAACCAAGCCTCGGACCACTGCCTCAGTCTTTGGTCACCCGATGGATTCATGGCTGATGCAGCTGGCGATAATGGCGCTTCAGCCTTGGGGCTTTGTCTTGCTTTGCTTGATTTTCGGCTACCGGTACCTAATACGACTTGCAAGGCGCAGATCCCGCTTCATTTATGGAGATATGCAGTGTCCCAACCTAAAAGATGGTTGCTTCGTTTCCGAATTTGACGCAGGCGCTTTACATGTATTTTCGCTGCGGCAATTGCAAGACCACATAGTTGATACCACTCTTGAGCTTACTACTCCAAGCACTCCCATCATCAACCATGGTCACGACATCTGGCGTCGCTGGAGGAGCAGAGCCAGATATGGCTCTTATCGGAGAGCTGATGGAGGAAATCGGACGACACCCACCTGCTGTTGCAGCAAGAAAGTTGCTCGTCGAACACTACATCTCGGTCGGGTGGGCTGAAGCCGCAATGGAGAACGCGAAAGAGTTGAGGAAACTTGCGCCCTGGGACTCTGAAGTCAAACAGTTTTTGCAAGTCCTGGAGAGGAAACCCGAGCTTCCAGTGTCCCTAGCACCAGTGAAGAAGCCTGTCTCTATTGCATCTTTACCTGTTGCCGAGGCGCTGTATTGGGACCTGAGGACAGGTCGATACATGAAGGCATCTGAGAAGAGGAAAGAAGAAGCCTCGATACCCAAGCTGAGTACAGATCTGGAGACGGGCCGCCAGGACTTGTCGACGGGCTATCAAGCATTGCGAATCAAGGCGAGATACATCTTGACGGACCTGGTACATCTCCAAGCTTTACAGGCAAAAGCAGACCTGCCACAGTCAAAGCATACCTTCAAGATACGCAGCATTGCGGAAGGCTTGAAGAGCACTAGCATCCAGGCAAAACAACCCAACAATGTGCGAACAGTTGCGCGGACCGTTCAGGATGATCCGACCGGGGCGACCGAGTCAATCATAGCAGATTTAGAGAGTGTTATGAGATGGATTCGACATCAAAACGACGATTCTTCTGGTGCAGACGACGATTCAGTTCGAGAGTCTCTTGTCAAGCGAAGAGTGGCGCTTGAGGCTGTCTTGCCAGAGCAACTGCGGATCCACTGCGAACATGCCCTCATGCACGTTGAGCACGAACACCTTTCCAGGAACTACGCCAACACCGAGACAATGTATGGTGACGAAGTCAAAGACATACCCAGAGCGAATTTCTACGTCACAGAGGATAACTATGCGTGGGATTTGGAGGAGTTGGTGGCGGCCATCAAGGCTAACAACGGCGTCTTGCGCAACCCGCTCAGCAAAGACATGTTCACACAAAAGGACGTCAAAGGCATCACCATGCATGAGCTGGGTAAGCCTCTGGCTGCTCTTGCAGTGAAACAGCAGGAGATGGCTAAGGGCGTTCGCCCTGATACCATCGAGCGGATGGAAAAGTTGTCCACTATTCTGCTCGATGACCAGAGTGTTGATGCACTCCCGAGTCGACTTGCAGTGGACGAATTTCTTGCGTATATTGCAACATGTACGTCTTTCGTATTTTTTGTTGTTTCTAAGCACTACAGCTAACATAAACATAGTGCCCGAGTACGAGCAGAAAGCTATAGAGGACCTCAGGTGTCCGGCAAAGGACAGCCATACGGGGAAGTCGTATGACTTCAGCATTGGCCAGGCTGTGCGCGACGCAAAAGGCAACCAAGTGTGCTTCCACAAGACGGGTGATTTCATCAAGCAGGCCGCAGCACACCTGAGACAGAAGAGAGGCGTTGCCGCCGACCCAGCCTCGTGCATTATGATGTAGAGCATTGAACTAGCCAGCGAGAATGTGTTTGTAATCAAGAGTGAGGTGTAAATAGAATCATCGAATGTCATGTCCGAGTCAATGAGTCCTCGGCCTTGGAATCCAATTACCGGCATTCACCGGGCAGTGCCGCATACCCGGTCGCTGTACGACTCAACAGGCACGTGGACATTGATACTCGAATGGCTGTGTCCTCGGTATCTGATATGAGTAAAACAGACCCGCACCGCTCTTCGCTAAGAATTTCCCCAGACGCTCCTAGTGTTCACGATCAGCGGTGGTCTAACTGCTTTGGGGCTCCGGTCAAGCCACTCTTGTGTGTGCTGCGCGTGTCAGCCTTGCGTGCAGACGGACATAGCCTCCTCGGACACTCATCTAAGGCACCAACGGCTGTCAGCGGTTGATGATGTGGGGGATGGGTCTTATCCTGGTTGTTAGGGGCGGGTTTGAATGGCCCCCATCTGCTTTGTACTGTACACCACCAATCTTTGTTCTGAAGGCTTGAATTTACAAAACATCATTCAATACTGCTCGAAATATTCTTGTTTTATTGTGCTGGGACGAACCTCGGCCAGCCTTGAAGCCGGGCTGGTCGACTTCACTGCAATCCATAGCGAATCTCTGTTAGAGCCTTTTTATTCACCATTCAAACGAAGCAACAATGAATGCCCTTACTCTTTCTTCAATCTCAGAATCAACCACAGATAGACGTTTTCGTGTATCATGGACGAAGAAGATCCCACTGACGTCCTCGACACTGTTCAGCAAAGCAAACCACAGCGAAGACTGGCACCACTCCATCGACGAGATAGCAGGCGTTCTGCACCCATCAGATGCAAAATTTCCGTACCTCGCCATCAGGCAAGCAACAAATACGTACCTCAAGAAGAAAGGGAAAATCACACAAGAAGACGCAGTCACCCGGCTATCCACCCTCGTCGACGCCCACGAAGCAAAAGATATCGCCGTTGCGGCAACCGCCCACATCATCACAGCCAAAACCCTCAGGAGCAGCCTTCAAGTCGATCTCAACGTCGCACATGGCAGTTACTGGGGCTTAGACATGTGGATGCAATGCCTCATCGCCGCAAACCACGGCAACCCAGCGTCAGTCACCGATCTCGAGGCCTTCTGGGCACAGAAGCTCCTCCCTTTCGCAACCCACGGCGCGAGAGCTGCTGGGAGATACCTCGAGGGTGTGAGCACGCTGCTCTGCGAACACAGCACACCGAATCTGAACGCTGTCCCCGAGTTCTCGGTTCTTTTACACCGGGCCTTGTCGGACGTGGCGGTGCAACTCGAAGGCCTGAGGCTGAAGTGTAACTGGGCTACTGCGTCCACAGAGACAGCTTGGATGGTGGAATTGAGGAAGTCATCGGCTGGTGTACTACCCGGGTCTCTTCTGCCAGAGCATATTCTGAACTCGTCGTTCCCGGTTTGGCAAATCTGGGCGAATTGGAGGCCAAGCGTTGACCGGATAGCGCGGCTCGATGGTCTGGATAAAGATGTGCTGGCTCTCTTTCCTGACGTGCTGGCCCTTGAGGGCCCGGACTTCATCGCTGGGAGAGACACTTCGCTGAGAGAATGGCTGATCTCGCAATACACCGGTAAAGAGGGGGTCGTCAAGTTTCAAGGACTCTTGTTTGAAGTTCCAGATTGCTCAAGAGATAGTCTAAGGAATTTACTCGAGCGACTCGAAAAGGCCCTGGATTTTGTCTGTGCAGGCGTAACATCGGCCGGTCCTCAGATCGGCCTGACGAAGCTCTTTACGGAACTCACAATCGTCAGACCAATCACTGCTGAAACCTTGGGTCTCCTAGAGGCTACCTTCGCCATCTCTTATACACCTGAAAATGATATCTACAACACCATTTGCAAGATATACGTCAACAAAGATAAGCTCGGAGGCAGCCATGTATTCGCTCTACAAAGTCTCCTCCACACATTCGTCGACCCGCACGCAGGAAATCTACGAAACACTCTTCTTAAACCCTGGTTGATTGATGGGATCGTAACATGTTTCGAAGAGTGCCGAACCGCTGTGAAGACACACGTAAACGGACAACTTCCATGGGCACAGCTTGCGCTCGATTTGCACGGGTTTTGCGTAGCTTTAGACGAAGCGAAAGACATGATTGCTCAGGGAATCGAGACGGCCAGCCGGATTTACCTACCCGAATTGACCAACTTGAAGATGGCTATCGAGATATACGAAGCGGCATATGCGCAGAGACCAAAGCGGGCCAACCGTGCCGACGCAGCAGATTCAACCGTACCTGACAAGAGCCAGGTAGTCCGGCACCCCCTGGAGAGTATTATGGAAGAATTCTACAACTATCATCTACTAGAAGGAAAGAGAATAGGCCATTCTTCTGAGCGGTCAATAGAAGCCATCTTCAGAGTCTGGCAAAGTACTCAGAGCCCAACCATTGATACGAGCCGGCGAAGCCTTGCTATACTGGTAGCAGGAAGCACTTGCAGCAATTACATTCTTCGCTGTAGATGCCTTGACGAGATTGCAGCAGGACACCAGCTATCGCTACCTGTTGCATTCGTTCATGGTGCATTGAAATCCCTGCGAGAGCTGGAAGAGAATGCTGAGCAAAGCGTTATCGACTTCACGGGACTCCTTTCACGCCACAAATCCAGCGGGCAGGTACTGTCGCAATGCTGGATAGACTTCGCGTATCGGTGGCTCAAGCAAGACCCCTCGTCTGGCATTCCAACAGCCAAAAAGTTGCTCGAGTACTCGCTGAAAACGATGAAAGCGGCAGAGTGGATCCAATTCATGGACCAGATCGAAAGTCTTTTCGCCGACACAATTGGGATTAAAGCCAACAAAAAGGAGGCGCCACCTATCCTTGAGCCGACTCTCTTAAACTGGATAAAAAGAGTTTCGGGCTACATGGACACGATAACACCGCTTGAAACGGCACTCGGGAATGATAGAGATGCCCTACGCTGTATCTTGGGTCTCGAGGGGGCCTGGAACAAGAACATTGTCAGAATTCTCGACATCCTACGCGGAGCCGAAGGAAAGGTAGCGGAACCACTTCTGCAGAAAGCTGTAGGGAAGATGAAGCCGAAACTAAAAAACGACTGGGAGGTAGCAGACTGCGTGTTTGCAATGCAAAATGCCTCGGCAGGGACAGTAGAGGCGTGCACGAAGATCTGGGATGCAAGCCATGGAATCTTGAATATCCCCGATCTTCATGAAGAACCCGAAAACACGCCATTACCAAGCCAGAAGCTTGTAACACGGTACAAAGTTCCGATGCCAGTGGTTGAAGTCATGGTTGCTGGCTGGATGCAAGATGAAAACACAGACCTGGACAAGGTCGCGATCCATTCACTTGCTTGTCTTCTGAAAATCAGAGTTTACAACTTCTCTGTTCCCAAGGACGTACTAGACAAGGCTGCAGAATTCTGGGGGAGGATTCAGGATGATATCATCAAGGAAGCGGAGCGACTGGAGTCGTTGCAGATGGCGCTCATAGCTGCGGATCCCGTAGGAACGGCTGATTTACTTGACCAGCTCGGAATTTCTGATAGCACTTGGATTGACAGGGAGATTGGAAAACTTCCTGTCAGCATCTCCAGCGCTGTCAAAAAAGCTACTGACGATCGAGTCGAGATATCTTTCCTACTAGCTGCGTACAAAGATCTACAACGCAAGGCAATGGGGATTCCGCCAGACGCAGGAACCCTGATACTCCGACTTTCCCTGGGACACTCTTCGAGCAATCCGCCCAGCTTTTGCCTACATTTCAAGACTGAGTATCATCTCCCGACCAAGACTCATACTCCCTATGTGTGTTGTCAGGTCTCGCAGTCGCCGTCAGAACTATACTGCGCATCCACACAGACTGCGTTCACATGGCAACTCAGCCGCATCCTCCATCACCAAATTCAAAACGGCAACACTGACATCGCATCTCTACACAACTGTGTTTCAACAACAATATTGGGACGACTATGCATTTCATGCGGTGCACCGCACAGTGTCAAGAACGCCCATCTTCGGCGCTCGACGCCCTGCAACATCCGAGCCTGTGCAGAATTATGGTACAAGCTTCCACTGGAAGTACGCATTCCAGAAATCCGAACCGACTCTTTCGCTGTAGATCTGATGTTGATGTCCGTCTACGCAGCTGCAGTGAAAGAGCGCGCAGAACTACTGCCCGGCTGTCCCATCCAAGGTTTCCACACCATTAAAACGATCTTGAACTCCCTGCCATCCATGAGCTTCATGAAAGACGCAACAGATCTCTCAAAAGACCTACGGAACCACCACAAAGATTCCGAGGCGTTGATCTCCTGGGCGTGCGTCCAGCATCGCGGCCTCGTCGCCACCGCAACAGGGGTGTGCTTGATTCCTAAATTTCCCATATCAGTACACCAATTCGTCGTCGCCAACGCAAGCCCTCGGCTCGAAAGCGACTTCGTCTCGAGGCTGCCGCGTCGGAGCTCGAAAACCACTGTCCTCTTTCACGGCACCTCGTTCGACCGTCTCCCTGCCATTCTCGCCCAAGGTCTGCGCGTATGCTCCGGTACGGCGCTTCAGAGCGTTGGGGCTGTGCATGGTAGCGGTATATACCTGGCTGAAGAGCCGCACGTATCGATCGGCTATTCGTCTACGACGCTGACTTGGAGCGAGAGTGGGTTGCACAACATGCGTCTGCTACTGGCTTGTGAGGTGGTAGGATCTGGGCATAAGGTCTCGAAGGGCATTCATCTGATTACTGATCCTGCGGCAGTCATGGTTAGGTATCTGTTTCTGGTTCCCTCCGATGTGAAAGTGCCACCTGCCAAAGATGTTTCTCGTTCTATCGCTACTGTGATGAGCAGTTTAAGAAGTGGCGAAATTTGATTTTGTAATATAGAAACCATGTGTAGCGTTGTAGTTGGATTTAGATTAGATTTTGCTGTATATTTTTCTCTCAATCAACCATATTTAGAACATCCAGAATGGTTCGCACTCAGACAAAAAAAACGGAATGTACTTGTTTTTTCTGACACGCACAGCAGAGCTTGGTGTTTGTAGGATGCGACCACGGCAGTATCGAGGAGTTCTCCCCACTTGCTGCCCATTTAACCGATATTCAACCCATCCTCCGCTTTGCGCCACCTTCAAACCCTACTTATCGACTCAGTCGCTATCACCAGTACAAAGAACATCCGCAAAGATGACTGACAGTACTATAAATCCCATAATTCCAGGTTTTGCGCCAGACCCTTCTCTTGTCCTTGTGGACGGAACATACTTCCTTGTCAACTCCACCTTCCATCTGTTCCCTGGGCTCCCGATCTACGTTTCAAAGAACCTGAGAGATTGGAAACACATTGGTGCCACACCCCGACAGCGTGAATTCTGACGAAATGGCTCTAACACCGACAGGTAATGCTATTCATAGCACCTCACAACTGGACCTCAAAAAGACATCGACACTCGTCATTCCTATTGACGAAGATGATTGCTTGATGGCGACTGGTGGTTTGTACGCTCCTACCATTCGCTATCAAAATGGCACGTTCTACATCATTTGCACCAACGTCATTCGCGTGGACGACGGGCCAGACGAGATGCAAAACTTCATCATTTCCACCACCGACATCTACGCCAACAAATGGAGCGACCCGATGTACTTTGACTTCAACGGAATAGACCCTAGCCTCTTCTTTGACAAAGATGGAAAGTCCTACATCTGTGGCTCTGCACATCCGGGACCAAGCACCCGTATTGCGCTATTCCAAGTCAACCCTGCCACTGGTGAGAAGCTCAGCGAAGAGAAGGACATCTGGACAGGTACGGGGGGCATATATCCAGAGGGTCCTCATATCTACTTCCGGGAGGGTTTTTACTACCTTTTGATAGCTGAAGGGGGCACGCACGAAGGCCACAGCGTGACGATGGCGCGAAGCAAGAACATATGGGGCCCATACGAGAGTTGCCCCAGCAACCCTGTATTGAGCGCCAGCGGGACGGTAGAGTATATCCAGTGCACAGGGCACTGCGAGGCATTCGAGGATGTGAACGGAGAGTGGTGGGGCGTGTGTTTGGCCGTCAGAATGGCTGGTGAGAAGAGGTACGGACTTGGTCGCGAAACCTTTCTCACACGCGCAAAGTGGGGTGACGATGGGTGGCTTGAGTTTGATCCTGTTCGTTCTACTCCGAATGGCTTCGATACAGAAGAGAAGAGATCGAAGCTTCAAGCCAACCCTGGAGTAGACTTTCTCTGGATCCGAGACCACGATCCAGAACGATACATTCTCTCAGACATCGGAGCCTCTTTCAGTCTTACCGCTTCTCCGATCGATCTATCCGATCCCGAAGACTCTCCCACATTCTTCGGGAAACGACAGCGCGAGCTCAACGGTTCAAGCGCGGTCACCATCACTAACATCACTCAATTGCAGAGCCATTCACATGTCCGTTGTGGGCTTGCTATTTACAAGGATGAACATCGTTTCCTTCGGCTCTACTACGCTGATTCGTTCGTCAAATTCGAGCTTGTCAACAAAGCGCGGAATGTCAAGCTGGCGTCTCAATCAAGACTTGACACAATACCTAAAACTCTGCGCCTGGAAATCAAGTATACTGAGACGGGATACACATTTCATTTCGCTGGTGATGGTGGGGAGGTGCAGAGTATGGGAGAAGCAGACACGATGGGTTTGAGCGAGAAAGATTTCGTGGGTCCGATTGTGGGCATGTTTGCTGTTAACGACGATGACGTGGAAGTCTGTTTTGAGGATTTTAGTGTCGCTTAGTGGTTAGTTATATATACTGTATCTTCTGATAAATCCATCATCTGTTGGTCGCTTTCCTCACACTTTCTCTAAATCACCGAGAGCTCGACATTGTGTGATTGAAGACAAAATACGCTATAAAGATTCTCAAAGACCAGTATCGACAAGGTAGCTGTGGAAACATCTATCGCGATCAGGTGGTGGCTGAAGCTCACATGCCTTGGGTTACACG
>WODD01000263.1:60123-74579 GCA_019775935.1 Neoascochyta sp. HWLR27
GCCTGTGTTGACTACTGGTTTGTGTGCATGCATGGAGTAGTGAGTCTCGAATCTCCCGTTCACCGGGGTGACCAAGCTCTTGAGATACTTTAATAAGTTACTGAATAGTTACCTCCTGCATGATTTTTATCTAAACCCTGCACATGGTCTCTTGAGAGATGAGTACCTTCTAAACGTTTTCTTGTTAAACTCTACATGTGGTTAGTCTTTTAATACATAGAATACCTTAACTATACAGAATTTTGTTTAAATTAGCTAGCTTGATTATACAATATGTCTCAAGAATTTTGTCACCCCGGTGCGTTCATATTCAAACGCCACAATTCTGGTAGCTAACAGAACTTTAGGAACTTGGAACCAACCCTACAATGGCTTTTCTGAACCAACATGCGTCTAAACGCATTTGAACACGACATAAATTCTGGCCGTTTGAGCAGTCGGTAATCAACAATTGGTACTCAACCGCCGATTTTGTGGACTATCACCAACACATTCACGACCGTGAACTGCCAATCACGTGAAGATCCTGCCACAAAGTGAGTGACCTAGTATATCCAGCTGCGGCATACGCACACTGCAGAAGTAAGGCTAAACACTCGATTGTTTAACAGCTCATGGACACAGACTATTACGAGGTGTTGCTGTCGGCAGTGGCTTAGCACCGAGCACAAGGCACTACGGCTATTGAGGCAGAAATGAATTGCTTACTTGGCTCTTCGTAGTCTACACGTGCCCTTCTTTACAGCCTTATCAAAAAATGCCCAACGGCAAAGCTAAGCCAAAGGAAGGCCTGCAGCTGCTAGTGTATTCACCGCTTCCCCGGATTGTAGGACATCACCCGAAACCCCGCATTTTTGTGTGCGAGTTGGGTTTAGCCTTCGCGGCGTAGCTGAACACCAAGGCTTGGAGTCGGGCAGATAGGTGATAACATTCTGGGGGCAGCCAAGATGGCTTGTGGGGGCTCTTAGGCTAATGACAATATTCATCCATCTTGGCTACGCCTCTCGACGGGCATGCGAACTGCTCGTGGGTATCTTTCAAAGAAGATACAACTAGCC
This sequence comes from Neoascochyta sp. HWLR27, assembly GCA_019775935.1. Classification (NCBI taxonomy): domain Eukaryota; kingdom Fungi; phylum Ascomycota; class Dothideomycetes; order Pleosporales; family Didymellaceae; genus Neoascochyta; species Neoascochyta sp. HWLR27. The sequence continues at coordinate 61,182 of WODD01000263.1, forward strand.
AAGTCTCTTGCGGGAAATTTAGTACTCGGCTTCTGATAACGCAGTCTATATATTGAGACCCACATGCCTACTGCTGTGCCTGCATATCTCGGTAGTCGCTTCAAAACTCCCTGTCGATCGACCAACGACAACCAACCTTGTTCATCATGGGGCTTCGTTTCCGCCCACCAAAGACTACACAGAAAGTGATTCCTGTGAAACCACCAAAAGGGCACTTCTTTTTCGCCGGCCAGACTTTCCCTCGAGTAAAATGGTGGCGCCTCAAAAATCTGCGGAAGCTATACGCCTACATCGTCATTCTCATCATGACCAACACGGCAAACGGCTTCGACGGCAGCATGATGAATGGTCTTCAGTCTCTTGTCTACTGGCAGAATTATTTCGGCGAGCCGCGTGGCGCCCTTCTTGGATTCTTCAATGCATCCATGAGTCTTGGGTCACTGATCGGCCTAGCGTTCACTCCATACCTAATCGACAAGTACGGCAGAAAGATTGGTGTGGCAATTGGTTGCGCAATCATGCTGCTCGCCGTGGGACTCCAGACAGGTGCGACTAACATCGCAATGTTCATCGCAGCCAGGATGGTTCTTGGCTTTGGAGACACCATCGTTCTGAGCTCGGCCCCGCTGCTGATTGCGGAGATTGCTCATCCGCAGGATCGCGCTGTCTTGGTTACTTTATCTGGTGCGAGTTATCACTCTGGCGCGTTCATTGCCAGTTGGGTCACCTATGGGACTTTGAAGATTCAGGTGCGTGTGTGTGATGTGGTGTTTTGTAAGCATACTAACAGACATAAGAGTGACTGGTCATGGCGCCTTCCAAGCTTGCTGCAGGCAATCTGCTCAATCATCATCATCATCGGCATCTGGTTCATGCCTGAGAGTCCCAGGTAAGCGCAGTCGAAGCCCCCACAATCACAAGCACTAACAACTCCACAAGATGGCTCTGCAACAAAGACCGTCATGAAGAAGCCCTACAGATCTTCACAAAATGGCACGGCGAAGGCAACGAAGAAGACGAGTTCGTGCAGCTTGAGTACGCCGAAGTGCGCGCCGCCATCGAACTCGACAAGCAGAGCGGCCAAACGGGCTGGTCCGACTTCTTCAAAACCAAAGGCAACCGCAAGAGAATCGGCATCATCACGGCCATCGGCATCTTCAGCCAGTGGAGCGGCAACGGCCTCATCTCATACTACCTCAAGTACGTCATGGACGAAGTCGGCATGACGAACCCGCAGACGCAGCTCGGCATCAACGGCGGTATGAAGACGCTCGCGCTGTGCGAGAACTTCATCTTCTCGTTCCTCATCGACAAGCTAGGCCGTCGCCCCATCTACCTCATCTCGACCATCGGCACGTTCGTCACGTTCAACATCTGGACTATCATCTCGGCGCGCTATGCCATCCAGCCGCAGGACAGCCTGGGCTACGGCTTCGTCGTCATGATCTTCATGTACGGCATCTTTTACGACATCAAGTCTGGTCTGATGGCGGGCTACACGACCGAGATTCTGCCCTACGGTCTGCGTGCCAAGGGATTCGTGTGGCTTAATTTCTGCGTCACGGCTGCGCTGTTCTTCAACCAGTTCGTCAACGGACTTGCGCTCGATGCGCTGGCGTGGAAGTACTACATCTTCTACTGCGTCTTCTTGGCTTTCGAGATCGGTATCATCTACTTCTTCATCGTAGAGACCAGGTATGTCGAGCTGCGTTCTGACAGTTACGTTGTGTTCTTGTATGATCTGAATACTTACACCCGAGCAGATATACTCCCATGGAAGAGATCTCAAAGTTCTTTGACGGCGACGACGCAGTCGATGTCGGTGAGGTTGCAAAGGCCGATATGAAGGAGAGAGGCATGGGCATAGGTGGTGATCACGAGAAAGGCTCTGTTACCACGCAGATCGAAGTGGCTAGAGCTTAGGTTGCCTAGGAAGCGGGATGTAGATCAGGGCGCCTTCAAAATTCTCAAGACCTTGAAAGTCGACAGAATATACATGGCTCTGGTAGATACAAAGTTATATGACATGGTGCACCTAGCATGTTATACTAGCGTATGTGTCTGAAGTGATTGAATCGGTATTGTGGAATGGAAGATTCTATTGCGCCTATCTGTTTCCAGTTTCTTGCTAAGAGAGGACCAAACCTAGCTGTCAAATCTATATCATGTACTGCGGGGTATATGTGTACGCGAATGCGCTCTGTATCCCATCTATCTGCCTCTCCCATCATCGTCACAAATATAAGCGACACCCTGCCCATGCCCATCTAAAACAGCAAATCCGCATACTCGCCCAACGCGCCGTCCTTGCCTCCATCAAAGAAGCCATGCATCCCATCCATCTCAGCAAACTTCTGCGCAACCACCAAACCCCTCAACCTCTCCTTCTCAATGACATCCCAGTTCCACTCTTTCCCTTCCACAGGCTTAGGAAGCACGCCATTCGCATGGCCATTAGCGGCACCATTCGCAGCATCCGCCTCACCCCGATACACCCAGCCCTCGGGCTTGACAGGCAACATGTCCGCGTCGAAGAGAGCCTGCTCGGGCGCAATGGTGAGCCTGCCCTTTTTGATGACGTATTTCGCGATGGCAGTAGCGTAGACGGCCTTGAGCAGGTCCTCGTCGGAGACGTCTCTTGCAGGCTTGTGTGCCTTTTTCCAGGGCTGCAGCGACCACGACGTGGGCCTGCCGACGCCCGGCTTCACCAGGTGCGTGACCAGGTAGAACCACTTGCGGTCCCAGCACAGCAGGCGGGTCCACATTTCGTACTTTTTGTACGGCAGGATCTCCTTCTTGAACAGGCAGCTGATGCCGCCGAGCGCGACGATGTGCCCTTTGCCGTTCTTCTTGATGCCGTTGCGAATCAGCGCTGTGAAGAGGTTCGTCCGCGAGATGTCCATGTCGGAGAAGTAGGTGCTGTTGGACTTGTGGAGGTTGTAGTCTGTTTCGAGCAGCGAGGTGCGTGTGGTGGTGATCGAGGGCTGGAACAGTGCTTGCTGTGGGATCGGCGTTGGTTGGAAGTAGATGTGATAGATCATGGCACGGAAGATGCGTATCTGTGTGTCCTTGTCAGTTTGCGCTCTGTGAACGGGAGGCCAAAAAAGACGGTCGTAGACTTACATGCCAGACGAACGGCAGGTTCTTGAGGTTCACCAGCGCAAGCAGGATCGCGCAGATCCTCCACACGCCTCCCGGGGCACCATATCCCGTTGCTTTTACCAGGCTGAATAATAAATTCTTGAAGTACGTCGGCTGCGACGCGACCACGGCAATGGTCGCGCCCGCAACGATGATGCTGAATATGGGCGGCATTGTTCCAAAAAGAGAACGGAAACAAGGAAACAAAAAGTATCAACACGAAAGAAGGGCAGTGGGCGCAGAAAAGGAGCGACTGCTACTAGACCGTCAAACGGTTTCCTCGGAGTGTAAGTACTTATCGGGGGCCGAGGCTCGGCTGAGGCTGGATTGGGTTAGTCGCCTTCTTTCTTTGTGCCTTTGTACCTGTGTAGGATTTTCGCAACTATTTCCTTATCCGATCTCTACGTAAAGTAGGATGAAGAAGATATCACTGGGAGACACCCAAGAACCAGTACGTCAATACCACGCTGGATGAGTTGAATTATGTACACCTAATTCCGGGTATAGATTTTCAATGTCATCACGTGTAGACAGCGTATTGTGCTGATGCACCAGTAACTATCAACGCGACTATGCAAGAGCTTGGGTATTATTGTATCATATCGACGACCTTGGTGTTTGCTCATCGCTTTTTTCCCTTTGTCTTATCGACAACCTCAACCCAGTTCTTGTTCACTCCTCGCTTCTCCAACGCTTTCAAGATGGCATCTTTCTGGGGTCCCTGAATCAGGACCTCCATGACCGGGCTCTTTGGACTTGACCCTTGCAGTTTATCGACGCTAGTGCTGCCTGCGCATGTCTTTCTCAGCTCGTCGGCAAGAGGCTGTGGTGCAATGTAGAAAGGTTCCAGGCCGTGGACCTTTGTCACCGTCTTGTTTCCACTGCGTGTCTCAAGTGTGATCTGAATCTTGGGCGGCGCGCCAGCTTTTGGCTTTGTGTCAGCCAAGTCGCCATCATTCCGAAGGATTGCGTGGAAAGGCGACGCGGCAGCAACCATACGTTCAGCGAGAGCATCGCGAGCTATCGTGCCTGTTGATAATGCTGCATTGTCGACAGCTGAAGATCCGAGAAGGGCGTCCGCGATTTGAGGGTTGATGTTGATGAGGCGTCTGTTCTTTGCGTTGACAAGATTTTCAGCTTCGACATACGCAATGAGAAGCTGCTTAAGCTCTGCTGGTGTATACAGACCGCGGGGGTCAGCTTTAGAGGCGTGGAAGATAGGAGCCAACTTCTCCTTTGGTCGTAGAAGAGATACAAGCTTCAGCTTCTGGCCGACGGAAGACTCGGCAGCCATGGGCGCGGCTGGTTTTCCATTTGCACTCCCGGATGTCGGCGCGTCTTTCTTTGGCAGCCGGTATGGTACGAAGGACACTATCTGCTGGTCCCGGAAATCAATGTCCAAAATGACAACCTCGTTCCCATCTCGGTCTTTACACTTGACCATCTTTTGCTTGTCCAGTGACTTGATGAACTTTTTTATGTTTTTCCAGCTCGACTTTTTTATTTGAAGTGACGCAGTTCGAGCAGGCGTGTAGGTTGGAAGGAAAGGCTGGACGAGCTGAGTCATGACGTTTGACTGCGACAGAGGGAAGTCGAGACCAAAAGCAGGCAGGTTCTTGTTCTGCTCCATGTGGTGTCGGACACCATACAAGAATGCGTTTTTGAAAGCCTCGTCGATTTCTCGCAGAAGTCAGCACTTGTGCTGGAATCACAGCGGAGACTTGACTTACCTTTGGTAGTCAGCTCCTTGTCCTCGACAACGTCGATAAAATCCTTGTTAAGAGGCGCATCTTCACCCTCGACGCCTTGCGCCTGCTCGGCCTTTGATCTTTCGGATGGGTCAGTATCAAGTTTAACACCACCTTCCTGGTCGTCGAGGTCTACAGCGGCCGTTTGCTCCGCCAGGCTTGCCTCTTCTTCGTCATCGTCCCATCCTTGCAAGGTGTCTGGAGGGTCCCTCCCTGGCTTGTTGGATGTGCTCCATGACCACAGCTCGTCGCCAGCCCAATGAAACGTAGAAACCGCCTGTCCCTTCATGCCTTGCACTTTCGAGAGAGAGCTCACGTCGATCTCGCATGTCCCGACAGCCATTGGTACGGTGGGTGCCTCGAGGCTCGCGATGGCGACTACGGCGCCTTTGGTGGCTTTGGCAGGGAACGGCGGGCCTCGCTGCAGGCCAGGCGTCATGAGATCTGCACCGCCCTGCATCTTTTCGACGACTACGAGCGGGGTGTAGAGAAGAGGGACGATCTTAGGGTTATGCCAGAGCGTGTACACTGGCTGGGGTCAGTATCAGAGTGCAGTCTGGAGGGGTCTTTGGTGGACTGGACCGACCTGTAGGGTACATCTTGTCGTCAACCTTTGCCCACAGAATTCTCTGCTCGCCACCGGTGCCCTCATGGCTGCCTACGTAGATGGTGCCCGACACCTGTCTAAGGTCTGGCCCTGCGGTGGTTGTGAAGCGCGCAGATAGTGCATTCTCAGGGAGCAGAGACTTGCGCACTGCTGTGAGGCCGGCAGTGGAAGCTGCCTTGTCGTCGGGGTCGGCGACAGGGTCGGTTGGGACGTGGATGCCAAAGTCTGCGATGATCTGGTCGGCGGTGCGGCGGCGGTCGCTCGACTTGAGGGGCGAGAGGGGCTTGATCTAGGGGGGTGTTTAGGACTGGAAGATGCGCGTTGAGAGGGGGCACGTACATTTGGCTTCTTCTTGAACATGGCGGCGGTAGTGGTGGGTTGTGAGGCCGTTGCTATAGGGCCTTTCTCTTGCGTTGTTGACTACATTATACCGACATTGACTTTATTTGCTGGAGCGGGGCAGCGCATGACGCAGTGCGGCCGAAATCGGCTTAGCGGCTGGACAGAATGCTCTCTCGCTCTTGAGAGAGAATGAGTTGCGTGTGCTCATATTGACGAGGGATGAGGTGAGCAGACTCAACTCACGTGTGTCCTTGGGTAACATGCTCCAGCATCGACGTGTTGTACGTGGCATCGGTATCCCGTCTGTCTGCGGCGTCTCTTCGCTGCTACTTGTCTACCTACCTACCTACCTATCCCCCCTCCCCTGCGGCTTTGGCCTCCGGCTTCCCCCTCCGGCGCTGGGGCCCAACCAAGACCCTCGAATCCAAACACATGGATACCGTGAGGCTGCAGGTGCACAGACTGCCGCCGTAGCTTCAACGTCGGGCAAGCTAGCAGTCTATTAATGCTCGGCCAGGGCACAAGTGAATGAAGCTGCGCTGGGTGCCTGAGGCCAGCGTGTCAGCGTGCCAAAGTGTCTGTTGCACGTGCCCGAGAGCCTGAAGAGGCTGGTGTCCGAGTCCTTGCGCTCGTACTCATCAGCCGTTACTTGTCCCGACGACCGTGCCGTGCCACTGCGATTCCGTGACACATCATCATGTCACTGTCACCGGACGGGGCATTTTTGTATGCGCCACCAGAGTGTGCACGTGTGTGGCCTGTACAATGGTTCCAGCTACCGACCTACCTATTACCTACCTCAGCACTCGACGCCGAGCACATCCCCCAGGTTCCAGATCGCAGAACCCAAAGTCCAAAATCCAGCATCCAGCCCAGCGGTGGCCAGCCTAGCCACCGCGGTTGATTTCTCAGCCGCAATAATGGTTGGCGCTCATGATCGTCGCTGCTCGTCTACCGTTGACCGAGGCTACGGCTCCGGCTCGGCCGGAGTGCTCCTTTTCGCCGCCCAGGAACGGGTGACGATGATGTGCCGTACAATGCTCTCTGCACACCGCACCGCGACCACGACTGTGAAGCAATGCGTCCTCTCACTCGTTTGTGCGCGCTCACGCCCCGTGAATAGCAACCTCTGTGTGTCCTGCTCGCCGACCAGCATGGCTGGCAAACGCGCGTCAGACCGGTGCAAATCATCGCAATCCTTCCGCAGTCTGGATCCTGCTCTGCCGACGTTTGGCAAATCGTCAGCTTTAGCCCCCTACCATGCCGTCAATAAGTGGCCCGCCACCGCCTCGTTTCCAAGGCACTATGCCTCCATCGAGCCAAGTGGGCCTAATCACAGCGTATGCCTGTGAAGCCTCTGCCGCCATCCTCCACATCGGTCATGGCAATGCGGAGAAATGGCGGAGGGCCACGAGAACACCCAAGCCCCATTACTCATTTGTTTCTCTCTTCTCTCCCCTCTCACTCAGGTCCTCCTCTTCACAGACCCCCCTTCCATGTCTCGTGCTCTCCCCCGTTTGTCATGTTGAGATCGCCGAGGGTGGATACCGGTCGAATTTTCCAGTGGCATAGCTCTTCGCCCTTTCTCGGCATTGGACCCAACTCCCGAATTCCAGGAACCTCAGAACCTTCGCCATCAACATGAGCCCTCTTCCTACGGTGCGCCGCTGGGAGCAGGGGCAAGTCGTTCCCAAGCCCACACAGCCAAATGAACTGATCCTCGAAGCCTGGGCCATGGGCTACCTGGTGGGGTCCCTCATCATCATGGCTTTCATTACCCTGGCCAACATGCGCCGCGGAGTCCTTCTGCATAAGCTCATTCTACTCGAGGTACGTTTTCGCAATGCGCCCAAAAACACAATCTAACCATGCCACAGCTCATCATGGGCCTTTGGCAAGGCTTCTATCTCTTCTTCGACTCTCCAACCCATGCCTGGTGGCTCTCCGTCTCGGCAATCTTCCTTAATGCTTCGTGGTCGCTCCACAACGTCATTGCTTGGATGAAGATTAAACCCTTCCTTCCCAAATCTGTTAGCTATGCCTTTATTGGAAGTATCATCCTCGTGCAGCCTTACTGGATTGCCGAGATTTATGCAAACTTTGCCTATTTCCACGGCGTCAACACCATATTCCTCAGGACTAGACCTTGGGAAGCGCTATGCCGAGATCCTTGGTGGATCGCCACTACCGTCTACCTCTTCTGGGTCATCAAAGCGCAGTACGAAATCACCCTCAAGGAAATTGTTCGCATCTCGCCACGCTTTGGAATCATGCTACTGGCCATGCTCCTAAGCATGGTCTTCATCCTCCTCGACATCCTCTGTGTCATCAGAGTAATCCGGTTTACAGGTCTCGCCACAGGCATTAATCCATTCTGGAAACTGGCTTTTGTCTTCAAATGTTTGACCGACTCGGTAGTTTTGGACGACTTCAAGATGGCTTTGGACCGCTTGCGAGCATTCAAGATTAGCCGACTCGGCAGCTTCTCGGGAGATATGAGCGACGCCCGCAGCCGCAACGACGGCCAGTTGGTGGCTACCTGGGAAGACATGGAACGCGAGGCGAATGCGCTTGAGCACGTGCGCAGCCCAGACGGCGACTACATCCACTCTAGCAACTTCCCCTTCAAACCCAGGCGGATACGCAGACACCAAAAAGACTCGGTCATCTCTCGCGACCAACTGCATAACCACGACGCAACCGACCTGGCCCCAGAAGACATCGTTCCCAGCCACCTGGGCGACACACCGATGCGGAGCATGGAAAGCGCCCACATCGACTACAAGAAACCCCAGCACCACTTCATGGACGAAATGGACAGCCGCACCCGCGGCATGACGGCGGAAACAGACTACGCCGCGGCGCTGCGCGAAGTACAACGCGACAGCCGCGTCTCGGATCCCTCGAGTAGCGACACGTCTCGCCGATCCCTGCCGCGTTGAAGGGACGGAGAACGAACAAACACACCAGCAAAATGAGCAAACAGATGAACGAGCGACTTGTACCCTTTGTCTACCGGACCGCGACCCCCGAGCCAGACCACCCGTGTCCTCGATCGAAAAACGACTCGACACGCGCAGAACGCTCAATCTCCTCGAACCACCCCAAGCCGAGCCGAGCCGAGCCCGCCACCAACGCAGCAGCTCGAAAGGAATCTCGCGTTCGAAACCGAACTTCAAAACCCCCACTATAGCCCGGTTTCCCCCTCCCCCCTCCCTCAGCGCGCGCGTTCTCCGACCACGGACTGCATTCATGAATGACGACTGCATTGATAGCGTATTTACTTGCTTTTTCCTGTTTTTGGATAGCTGATTATACCCCATTGGTGATGGCTCATGTCACCTCAGCGATTTTATAGTTGTAATATAAACAATTTCCCCCGTAAACGGCGTGGTCGAGGCTGGTTTGCAGCGTGAATGACGTGACGTAACGTGACGGGGTGGAGATGAGGAATGTAGAGGGTACTGGACGTCCAAAGTGTATAACTACGTGGAAGATGGACGACTTGTTCCTCAGAACCGAATCACACACGTCTTCACGCACAGAATGCAAAGTAGGCAAGAGACTTTGCATTCTACTACCAAACGTCCCGCCTACCACCCGTATCCATCAATCCCAATCCCAGATCCAATTCCAATTCCACCACCAACCAATCCCCTATCCGACTCAATCATATCACCCCATCTCACCCCCACTCTCCTCCCTCGACCATCGCCAGCATCTACTTCTTCTGGCCACTAGCGTTGTTACCAGAACCTTTGCCAGCATTAGCGTTCCGGTCGCCAGCAGCCTGCGCACGCGCAGCGAATCCACCCGAAGTCATATCGCCGCCGCCGCGAGCCTGCCCTCCGTCAACACCACTGCATCTCCAGCCACACACGCACCAGCTGGCAACCCCACCTGTCCTCCCTGGATGCGCGAGGCGTCGCTCGACGTCATGGGCCGGCCGCCGTTGCTGGACGTATTGGAGTTGGATTTGTTTCCCGACATGGTGTGGAATGTTGGTTTGGAAAGAAGGTTTGAAGTTTTGAGGTTTTGGAAAGAAGTGGAGGTGTTGCAATGTGAGGTGAGTGCTCGTAGCGGGTGTCCTCTACATTGTGGGAGCGGCTGCTTCCTTATAGCTGCGCAGGCTTGCTGCGGCCGTGGCCTTGTGAGCGGCGGGTTTGCTGCGAGAGGTTTGCTGCCTGGTGCTTTCTGTGCGGGATTTGCAGATATGTGGGGTTCTTGGGGTCATTGCTGTTGATACCTGTGGATTGCTTCGAGCACGTGCTGGGGTTGGGCGGCAGGCTGATACGCTCGTGATGTGAGTCTTGCTTGAACTCAGTCATGATTTGGATTGCGATTGCATGCGGCTGTTCTATAGAGGGTAGAAGCATCGTATATATTTGCGTGAACTTCGTAGCTGGTTACTCTGTTAGTCGAACCCGATTATTCCTCATGATCGAATTCACATAGTATCTCGCAGTCATGAAGCTGCAGGCCACGACGAAAGATTAAGATGGAAAGACCGAGGTGTTTTGCTAGAATTAGTTTGAAGAAGCTGTAAGGGTTGTGATATCTGCTGTAAATGTGCCACGCTCGTTCCTTGCTGTGACTTGCGTGCAAGCAAGGGAAAAAGACTTAAGAACACGAGCGGTCAGCTTTCTCCCTTATCACAGTTCATGTTGCACCATGACTATCGAATTCAAAATGTGAAGCCTGAAAATTTGATCGTTCAGCTAGAGAACCTGCATGAGCTGCCCCGTACCAAAAGACGCGCAAATGAATGTCAGCTTGTTCAAATTCATGACTGCCCACCAGATAACTGTCCTCAATTTGAAGGTGGTTGATTCAATCCACAGCTCACACAAAGACTCGCGTTACCTCCACTTTCTGGCATGTAGGATTCTGGGGCTCGCCTTTGACACCAACCTTCCATGACAGCGTCGAATAAAGGTACGACCATCGTGTGAGGCACACATACCAACTCTCGAGCTGGAGGGTAGGCGTGTAGTAAACTGGAGGCGACACCGTATCGTCCTGGTACTGGGGGATGTACATTCCGCCGCATTCCTTGAAGCCAACTGGTGTGTAGGTTTGGTTACCAGGATAGAAGGTTGGGTTCGCTAAGTTGGACCCAGTGACGAAAGATAGGCTCATGGCAGACGGAACGTCAAGGCTCCCGGCGTGAAGTATCCAGCTAAGTCCGCCGGGTGTATCGGAGGCGTCTGCAGTTTCATTGCTACCAGAGCTCACGTAGTGATAAAAGGTCGTGTAGCTCGAAGCCGGGTCGGTTACCTTCTCGCCAGTGGGACACAGACCCTCGATGGCGGCGCCCTGGTGACAGGCCCCCAGAGCGGTGCTACAGATTTCAGCGCATGTTGGCAGAAAAAATTAATGTTACGGAGAACTTGCCCGTTGAGAGTCGAGTTGTCAGACTTGAGGATCAGACGGAATGCGGTAGACTGTACGTCATAGAATTGAGCGGCTGCGGCCGCTGAAAGAGCTGCAAGGGCGAGTGCGATAAATCTCATGATGTTGGTATGCTCAGTCGATGAGAAAGCTGATACTGTCGTGATCGGTGAAAATTCCACTGGGCGTGATGGTGAGCATAGGGAAAACGGCACAGTCATGAGGATTATATGTTGCCCTTGGGGTGTCGCGAAAGAGGCAAGGTGCCACGCCCCATGACGGAAAGCGCGCCTGTGTACGTGAGGGATCACTCAAATGTTCAAACTGGCAAAGGGAACAGCCAGCGGCACTTTCAAAATACACAAGAACACCTGATTCTGTTGAACGAACGAGGTACTAAGGCAGGTAGTGTAGAGAACGAGCACATGTAGCAGATGGTGATACCGTCGTGGACCAACTTTGCGTAGATGGAGCCACGCCCGCTGCCACTTGTGGCTCGTCGCAGGTCCCGATTCGGCTGAGAACGTAACTGCGGAACAATCAGTCGCTTGCTTAGTTCTACACAAACGCGCTACTTCCGTCAAAGGTCAAGAACGGATGTACCGAGCCTTCCACCAGTGAGCTTTGGTGAGGTCACCGTCGCACCGTCTAACCGCGCTATCCTGCAGACAAGGGAGCGATAAGCCACGCTTGGGTGCAAGAGTACATGGGACGTGTCTTCTTGGAAGGAGCGAGAACAATCCAAGAGCACAATAGTGGTGGTAATGTCGACTAGGGGACGATGTGCTTCCATCTGTAATTGTGGAGATGGTTCGGTAGGTATATAGCGTCAGCGTGAAGAGTTGTATCACTTCATGATTCTCGGTTGACTCTGGTGGCGCTTCGTACGCGGGAGCAATGCGTGTGTTCTACCTGCGCATGAAATTGCTCTGCAGCTGCAGAATGTTGGACATGTGGTAGCGTCATACACTCTAGCCAGTCAAAGACGGAGATTTGGGCATGGCAGGGGCAAAGGTGTAGTTATCTATGTTGCGATGATACAATCAGTAATCATCGCAGCGTTTCAGAACCGTTATTTCGGGGATTTTGACCGATGACTGGTCATGAACACGTCGGAGCCGCTTTGCCGGCGAACATGGCAAAACCAATCACGATTGTTTACGTTGTGTACCATAAGATCCACTTCCATCAAAGTACACTGTAGGGGAAGTGGTCTGATTTCGCCAGTCAAGTGGGAATAAGTGGGGAGGTTCACTGGGAACTGATTCGCAGGGAACTGCACCCACACTCGAAGCCTTTGATTGGACACAAGAAAGCTTCTACCTAGGTTGAGGAGTGGGAACATGCATGTTAGCTGCTATTGGAGGGGATGTTCATCCCGGAGTCAAGGCCTCCTCTCTACATATTCCTTCGGTACATGTCGTTGTGCGGCGACAGGACGTCCCCACTTCACTCTACAGCTATGCTGCGCTCAACTTCAAGATGAGCAGCAGTGGATACCGACAGCTTCTCCCAGCTACCAGACCTCATTCACCGCCGGCTTTTCGGTCCTCTTCGAAAAGGAAACGCGTAGCAGTCGCCTGTAACAGCTGCCGCACAAAGAGAATTGGGTGCGATGGGGGGAAGCCTTCATGCACTGCTTGTCGGAGGAGCCGCCGCGAGTGTGTTTACCTGCTCGAGGATGATGCCAAGACCCTCCGAGACAAACTTGCTGCTTTCCAGGAGATTATGGAACTTCTGAAAGACCAGCCACATCATGTCGTCCAGGGAGTTCTACAGCGCCTGGGCCGAGGCTCCAACCCTATGACGGTGCTGGGCGTCCTTAAAGGAGAGTTTCTAGGAACACCTGCATCCGAGCACGATACGGCCAGAGCCGTAGTGCCGACGATTCTCTCCGATCGCGAATTCGAAATGCCTGTTCACCACCCCGACGCTTATTGTACGGCTGATCTGGCTGCGTACACAACGGCTATCCCAGGCATAATGCACACCGATCTAAGCCTGTTCGAGTTTGACAAAAACGGTGTTAACGTAGATTCCGGCGTAATGCGCATTTTGCCGTAATGCGCACCCCAACAAAATTTGGCTGCAATCAGCACCCCACCTCCTGCCGCCGCCACACTTAATATTATTTTGAGATCTCTTGGGATTGAACTTGAAGTAGCTTAA
>WODD01000264.1:0-58794 GCA_019775935.1 Neoascochyta sp. HWLR27
ACTCTGTTTGCCCTTGCAACACAGTAGTCTGAGTCTATAGTGTTAAAGCGCATAGCCGTCGGGTAGCACTCTAAATTCAACTTTATTATTATTGTTTTCGCTCAACCCTTGGAGCTCCCTCTCCCTACCCTGACCCCTTTTACTCAGACCCTATCTTCAGCCTGAGCCTGTAATCTAACCCGTACCTCGAACTATAAGGGTAGATGGAGGAAACCCCGAGGGGTGGGCGTAATTAGAGTCGCTGCATCGACGACGGCACACAACTTGTGTGTAATAACTTCACCTGATAGGTTGTAAAGTTACACAGTAAGTGTATTTTCCAGTGCTCATCTTTGCAGTGTATCTCGGTTCGTCAACAACGTAATCCTGCGGGTAAAATGAACGTTTGTTTATACATGCCGAGAACTTTAACTGTCGCCACTAGGACAGACGCTGGAAAGTTTGTCGCTGATATCATAGAAATTGCATCGATCTAGTCACTCTCGAGACGATGATATAACAATAGTTGGAGAATCCAGGATGTTTCTCGACTGGCACGGCAATCGCGCCTAGCTTCGTTGCTGCCTCTATGAATCACACCGCGCCTGACGACTTACCTTGCTACGGACAGCAAACAAAATAACCGCCTTTATCTTCAATCTCGCTTTGTATTTCCAAGCTCTAATACCGCTTCCCTCATTGCCATGTTAGCCACCACCTCGCTAGCAGAAGAATTCCAGAATCTCGCTTTCCCCTGTCCAAGCTAGCCGGCATCGAGGCTCGTAGGCCGAGGGCACGCCCTACTGATGCGGTTTCTGGACCTTCTCCGTGACTTCGATCGACGAGGCGCACGGATACTCGCATTTTTGCTGGACGTAGCCTCGGGTCCCAGAAAGGCAGGTGTATTGTTCTTCTACATTAATGTAACTATTGAACAGAAAAATATATATATCGGCCTAGCCTACGACGTCCAACTACATCCGCAGTACTCAAATAGATACCCTCCCAAGAACGCTGCTGAGTTTAGACAAAATGAAGTCACTCAACCGCGTTGCGCTTTCTCTGAGTCTCAGCCTTATGGCCGAGGCAAGCTTCATTCTACCCCAGGGCACCGGCCCCTACCAGACTTCCCTCACGATCTCCGAGCTCGTCGACGACTCACGCCAGGACCCGTACAACACTACCCACGTGCGCCGACTGATGATTTCCCGCTTCGACCCCGTTCCAACCAACAGCTGCACTCTCACCACAGTTCCGTACTTCACGCCGGCGACTGCAGCAGCCGAGAACGACATCCTCGCAAGCTACGACTACCCACGCATCTTCGACGACTTTGCTCTGCAAGTGTGTGCCCAGTCAAATGCGTCGTCGACGCACAACGAAAGCTTCCCAATCGCACTCTATAGCCCGGGCCTCAACACAACACGCCTCTTCGGCTCTTCAATTGCACAGGAACTCGCTTCCCACGGCTTCACGGCCATCACAATCGACCACCCGTACGATGTCGACGTCGTCGAGTTCCCCGATGGCACCGTCATCTACGGCGGGAGCGTGACCAAGCCGACTGCAAACTCCAGCGCGTCAGTGGAGATGGCGCTCGAAGTGCGCGCGGCAGACGTCTCGTTCGTGCTCGACTCGCTTTGTCTCGAGCCCGACGCCGACGTCGTCATGTTCGGGCAGTCATTCGGTGGCGCGGCCGTCGCGACGAGCATGTTGCGCGACGAGCGCATCAAAGCCGGCATGAACGTCGACGGAATCATGTTCGGTCCCGTGCTGGACGTTGGTCTAGGGACGGCAAGCCCGCCCCGTCCTTTTGTCCTCTGGGGCAGCGACGGGCACAACACGACCGAAGACGCATCCTGGGCCAAGTTCTGGACGGCGTTGAATGCAACTGAGTCGGCGAGTTACCAGAAGGAGTTTTCGATCGTCAACAGCTCGCATAGCAGCCACTGGGATCTCAACATCCTCGTTGACGTGGCGGGTATACGCAACGAACTCAGTGAGACGGCTGGATACTTGGTTGGACCCGGCCCGGCGAGCCGGCTGTGGGAGATTATGGGGCGGTATTTGTCGAGTTATTTCTTGTTTGCTCTTGGGAAGGAGGCTGAGGCTGATATTCTGAAGGGGCCGAGTGAGAGCTTTCCCGAAGTGGTTCTCATCCAGTAGAGGGAACCTGGATCTGTGAGCAGGCATAATGTGAATAGCGATAACAGCGGATGGAGAGGACGATTGCACGTCACGAACTAGGTTATCGAAATGTACGCCAATGTAAATGCGATAGATTGATCGTAAATGGACTCAATAGTCTAGCCTTGCCTGCCTCTATTTTTGATCCCTCACGTGTGGTATCCAGCACCCAGTCATAAAAATAACTACTCGAGGAAGGTAAAGAGATTCGTGTGGACGACGTTGAGAGCGCGGTCTGCTTCGCGCTCCTCGATGACGCACGAGATGTTGATTTCGCTGGCACCTGTTGATGGAATTAGTATTCGTTCTCCATCCATGTTTCTTCCAAGCAAGCAAACAAGTAACTCACCCTGCGAAATCATTTCAATGTTAATGTTGTTGCGGCCCAAGACGCTGAAGAAGCGCCCAGAGATACCAATCATGTTCTTGAGCTGCTTGCCTACAAGACTGATAATGGCCATGTCAGGCACAATGTCGATGGCGCCGAGTTCGCCCAGGTCGTTGACAGCGCCCTGCAGATCCTTGTCCTGGATCTTGTATTCGTCCTCGCCGCCGCCGCTGAGCAGCGCAGACTCGGAGTGCAGCGCCATGGAGACGTGGACCTCGGACGACGAAATGAGGTCAACGGACAGGTGCCAGCGGTCCAGGATGCTGAAGATGTTCATCAGGAAGCCGTGCGCGCGCGTGCGCTTGTTGCTGTGTACGTTGAGCACGACGATGTTGTGCTTGATGGTGACGGCCGTGGGGCGCTTGGGGCCGTGCAGCTGCGCAAAGTTGCTGGCGGACCGGGGGCGGAACAGCTTGCCGTCGGGGGAAGAGTGTCCGTCGATCTGGGAGATGTTGTCTGGGAAGATGACAGTGCCGGCGCCGCGTGGGTTCATGACGTTCTTGATACGAATCGGGATGCGCGCGCGGATGACCTGCTCCATGGTGAAGGGGTGGATAACCTCGGAGCCGTAGAAGGTCAGCTCAGCAGCCTCGGAAGGCGTGACGGAGGAGAGCAGGGCGGCAGTGGGCACCTTGCGGGGGTCTGCCGTGAAGATGCCATCGACCTCCTTCCAGACCTGCAGCTCCTTGGCCTGGATGCCGACGGCGACCAGCGCCGCGCACAGGTCCGTATAGCCACGGCCTATCGTGTTGAGGATGCCGCCAGGGACATTGCCAAAAAAGCCCGTGATGACAGGGACCTTGTCGCCACAAGCGGCCACTTCGGCTGCGAGCGCAGTAGCGAGGTCGGCGTAGAACTTGTCGTTCAGGCCCTTCTTGGGAGCGTGGAACTTGACCACGTCGGCTAGGTCAACAAACTGAGCGGGGGTTCCGCGGTCGTTGAGCAGAGCAGCCATGTAGAGGCAGCTCAGCTTCTCGCCCTTGCTGATGACCTTGTCCTCGGCACGGCTGGTGACCTCCTCGAGGTGCTGGGCCGACTCGAGGATGCGGGTGAGGCTCTCGCACTCGGCATTGACGTGGGCTGTGAAGTCTGCGAGGATTTCGGCGCTCTTGAGCGTGGAAGCGGCGGCAGCGACGTGATCGGCACGGATTGCCTCGACAATATCATCGTAGGCGCGGTGCGAGGGTTTTTCGGCGGCGCGTGCGGAGCGCAGGAGACGGTTGGTGGTGCCCTCGAGCTTGGTGTTGTTGCTGCGGGCGGAGCAGACAATGGCAGCGCGGTTCGTCTGCAGGCCGGCCTCGACAATGCCCGCTATGTTCTCCGCAAACTTGCCCACGCTCGTGCCACCAAACTTGAGGACGACCCATCCGCCGGGGAGCTCCTTCTCTTCCGTGTGCGCTATCCGCGAGGACTCGCTCTTGTGACCGTTGACGACGGCAGACATTGTGTGTGAGTGGGAGGGGGTAGTGGGGGTGAAGTTTGTTGCGTGTGTGTGAGTGTGTATGGCGGGTGACGTGGAGGGGAAAGAGGACGTGGATATGTCGGGGCGGTCGAGTGGGGCCTGAGTCAAAAGGCCGCCTTCCGTACTTCGGCGACGCCAGCACGCAACCTGCGAAAACTCGGTCGGGACGCTGCACGGCATCTGCATCGCTGTATGGCTGGGCGTACTACCGTTTCTATCGCATGTCCTCATTCTCCTCCATACCCGCCTCGACTCGACCATGTCTCGCACACGCGACCACGCGCAGAGTCGCTTCCAACGCCCTCCGCATCCGGTCCGTCGCCGAGGACCCGAAGCCTGCCCGTCCCGTTTGCGGCAGCAGAGCCGCATCCTGTTCCTTGCCCTGGCCCTTGCCCGGGCCTGGTCACGTGACTTGCTTCTCTCGCCATCAACCAGTCTGCGTACATAGTATCGTTTCGTGTATTCTGGTATCGATAACTACCCCAATCTGCTACTGCAGCATGCAGCTCCAGACGCCCAAAATGCTGCTGTGCCGCTAAACGCCGTATCTAAGGTATCCCCTGCACCGTAGTCAATGTTCATTGCGCCTGATAGTCAATACGTCCGCCACCCCAATCTTCCAACACCGCCCTCATCAGCGTCGCCGGTAGATATCTTCTCTTTCCCGGTTCCGCTCTCGTCGGTCAGGGCTTCGCGACCGCGTCCTACTGTGGTTACCAAAGCTCCTTCCATCCCCGCCACCTCGATCCCGATACGGTCTGCTGCCCTCCCGAGAGTTGCCTGGGTCGCGGGACCCTTGCCGTGCCCGTTCGTCCGGCTCGCGCGACCGCCGTGGCCCGTCATAGCTGGGAATATAAACATCTCCCGGTGCTGCTACGTTTCTGCGGTGGTCGCCCCCTTCAGGTCCGTATCGTGGCGCCATTGGCAGTGGGTGACGGCCTTCGCCGGGCGGTGGTGGGAGCCCATGACGGTTGTCTGCGCCATGGCCCCAGTTTGGTCGGCGCCCTTCCCCTGCAGGTGGTCCTCGGTGATCGTAAGCAGGAGGTCGTCGGTCGTTGTATCGATGGCGATCCACTCCTGGCGGCCCACGATCTTGAGGGCCGCCGTATCTTCTGTCGCCGTTGCCCCACGAATGAGGCGGGGGACCTGATCCAGTCCACTCGCCATTAGGCCCAACGCCAACTGTGCCGCCTGCGGGCGCTGGCGGTAGTGCCTGCTTCTGTCCTCGCGCGTTTCGGCGATCCAACTCGTGCGAGTCGGCAAACGTAGGAATGTCCTCCTCACGCATCGGCTTCGGGTCTTCTTGGAAATACGGGTGATCAATCGCGTCGATGGCGTTGATGCGCTTGCGCCAATCGAGTCGCATCAAATCCTTAATCAGAGACAACCCAGAAGGCGACAGCTCTCGGAACCTCTGCGCCAGCGTGCCAGGGCAAGTTGCGAATGCGCGGACAGGTTCCGCGCCGGGTAGCTCGTTCCACCCCGGCATGCTCTGGTCGTTGGGGGAGCCTACGAGCTCGAATATTATCTGCGCCTGGTGTAGGTCACTCTGGCCTGCAAGAATAGGTTTTCTCTTGAACATTTCGCCAAACACACACCCAGCTCCCCACATGTCGATCGCAGGCGTGTACTTCCGCAGCTGGAGGAGCAGCTCTGGGGGCCGGTACCATCTTGTTACAACCAGGCTGGTGTATTCGCGACGCGCCTCGCCGTTGCCCTTGCCACGCTGCGGCACAGACTCATCGTAGTGCCTTGCAAGACCGAAATCGGCTATCTGCAGACGCCCGCGATTGTTGATGAGCAAGTTGGCGGCCTTCATGTCGCGATGCAGAATGTGGTTGTCGTGTAGGTAGCGCAAACCTTTGAACAGCTGCAGCATGTAGCACTTGATCTGGGCTTCCTGGAATTTGACGTCGGGGTTGTCGAGCAGGCCTGACAGGTCATGATCCATGTAGGGTGTGACCATGTAGAGGATTGCGCGCTTGCGGCCTTCGGCTCTGGGGCGCTCGACAGCCATCTCCTCGAGCTTGAGGACGTTGTCGTGTGAGAGCATCTTCAGCAGCTTGATTTCGCGCAGCGCCGTAATGGGGAAGCCGTCCTTTTCGTTATGCATGAGGATCTTCTTGAGCGCGAAGACGCTGCCGGTGACGCGGTGCCGCGCCTTGTGGACTTCGCCAAAGGTGCCTTCTCCCAGCTTCTGCAGCATTTCATATTCGCCGATCTTGGAGCAGCCCTTGAAGCGGCGCTGCAGGCCGGGCTGGGGGGTCGCCATGGCGAATGTGTCGTCGGAGATGCGACGGGGCGCAGCTTAGTCGACGTCGAAGCGCAGGGCGTGAGAGCGAGGATGAACGGGTGCAAGCTCGGAGTGGTGGGCAGGCGCTGCCATAGGGTAGTGGTCGAGAGCGTCAGTAGTGTGGCGGCGGCATGTCACGTAGGAACGTTTGGCAAGCATGAAAGAGGCCAGGCATGGCTGGCAGATGCGCCGTTCTTGGCACTGTCCGGCGCTAGTTCACGCTGCCCGCAACCTCACCTCTTCTCCCGCGATCACGACGAGCCATTGCCCCACGCACGCCGCCTGTACGCCCTCCCGTACACATAGTCCGCATAGACGTCCCGCTGATCAGCCCGCAGGCTCTTTTTCACCATGCAGCGCACTTTCGCGAGAATGGGCCCGCCCAAATACCCTCCCCTCCCAAACCACCCCATCCACATCCACCCGGTCCGCCCGCTGTACCGCTTCATGGCCACGACCCTCGGCGCCTCTATGTGGTTCTTCGTACGTTTGAATGACTGCTTTCACGGCGCATGCGCTAACCGGGGCAGTTGATGTACCGCGCCAAGAAGGACGGTCCGGCTCTGCTGGGCTGGAAGCACCCCTGGGAGCACTGAACGGATTTTGCTGAATGGGACGGATACAAATCATGCACAAGGAGCGTGGTGGCTGGATCGACTCGTTGTACATATGTTTGCAGGATTCCAGTAACAAGAAAGCTGCGGCTGCAGCATGAAATACAAAAACACCAAAGCGAATGCCCTCAGATCTATGACTCAATGCATATTCATGAGCTGGGCAGTTCATGGGTAGTGTAGCCATTTTCGTCTCGTCGACGAAGATGCCAAATTATCGATTATCCGTTCCATTTACAGAACGACACACCGGCCTACTCAGGCTTCTCAAACAGGTAGTGACTTACACCCCATGTGTCTCCACCTTCCCACTTGAACAGCTCGGCGCACGCAAGGTAGAATACCTGCCAGCGGTTCCACCATGTGACTACGCCCTCCTTTCCATACGTCTCCTCCAGTCCCTTCATGATGCTATCCTTGTTCGCCAGCATCGTGAGCAGCCAATCCTCGCACGTCTTGCCGTAATGCATGCCATTGACCCACCACTGCTTCTTAATTTTGAGTTCATCCTGGAAGAACAAAAGCAGATCCGCCGACGGCATGGTGCCGCCTGTGAAGAAGTGCTCCGTCATCCACCCGCCTTCGAAGTCATACGGCGTAGAGCGGTGCGCGAAAATGTGCACAAACAGCTTTCCACCAGGCACCAGAGCGCGTGCCATCTTGGACAGCAGCAGCTGGTAGTTCTTCATGTGCTCAAATAGCTCAATGGACACGACACGGTCAAATGACGCGGGCTCAAACTCATAGTCGACAACATCTCCTGTAATGACCTTGAGATTCGTGAATCCCTTTGCTGCTGCCACGCCATCAATGTGCTCTTTCTGCGTGCGGGAGTTGGAGAATGCGGTGATCTGTGAGTTGGGGAACATCTCGGCAAAGTACAATGAAGCAGAGCCCCACCCACATCTGCAGTGCTGTTAGAACGGCGGCCAGCAAACACGTGACATCCACGACACAGCAATGAACAACACGCGGAGAAGACGGAAACAAGAACGTACCCCAGATCCAGGACCCTCATTCCATCCTTCAAGCCAGCTCGCTCGATGTACAGCCTCAACATAGCAATCTCAGCCTGCGCGAGCGTCTCGCCGCCCTTCTCGTACAGACACGCCGAGTACTTCATGCGCGGGCCCAACATGCCCTTGAGCACGCTGGTGCCGACCTCGTAGTGCTGCTCGTTGGCGGTCGCCGTCTCAATGGCAATTGGCCGCGTGCGCAGCAGCTCCACGTACTTCATCTTGGACGCGTAGGCGGCTTCCAGCGACGTCGTGGCGATGGATTGCAGCCGGTCTGCCAGCTGGCGGCGGATACCTTGCCGGATCACAAAGTGTGGCAGGTACCCGTTGTCCAGCAGTGGGTTGATTACTGAATCGGACATGACGAGGTCTGGGTGCGTGAGCTGATGTCTGGTCAGACGGCGTGAGCGCTGGGGGCCTACCTGAGATGTAGTTCATCTTGAGGGTGGGTTGGTGAGGTCGGATGTTTGGAGGAGGGAAGAAGGCCAGGGACCGAAACTGAAGGGCGGCGGTGGAAGCTTATAGCTTTGCCTGACACTATCGTGACTTTGTTTCGCAAACGTGTTGTCACCCTAGACTGCCGTCTTGCGATAGTTTCATGCTACGAAAATAGTGCGCTGATTCGGGCTAGCCCTAATCCCACGATTCATGACGTCACTATACTGCTTCGAGCACTGCGACAGCTTGCAACAGCGCAAAGATAACAATTATTATTGTAGTGTTGGACGTTCATGTCGGTATGTACTATGTAGAACATGAGACGGGCATGTATGTGGGCCCGCTGCACAAGTGGCGCGGCATGGCGCTAGATCAGCAGCTGAGACCGTTGGCGGCTGGGATGCTTGTCTCCGCGGGGGAAGCATAGAAACCTCCTTGCTTGCCTTGCTACGAAGAATGATGATCATCCCCAATCTCACTCCTCTTCCCAGTCGGGTCTACAGCCACATCCCTTTGTTTTCAAGTGCATGACCCCCGTCCGACTAGCTTCCACGAGCCACTTTGTCCACTCGCCTTCATGTTCGACGAACCGACGGCTCTCGCCTGTTTCTATCCGCTCTTCTTGAATCTTGACAAGAAAATCTCGCAGCTTCAATGCGCAGCTGGTAACGGACGGGACCGGCTCTTCATTGCTCATGCGTCGTCTTTCGATTGCTGTGTAAACCATCTTCTCTAGTCTCTCGACCAGTCCTGCGTAGACGTCCCCGCTTTCGTCCCATTTGAATAGGTTCTTTGCCGACTGTTTGAGCCGTATTGTGTCTTCTCTTGTAGCTCGTGTGCATGGCAATATCCTCTGTGGCCGAGCAAGGTGAAACGATCCAACATCGCGCATGACAACGACATCGTCGAAGGAACTATCTTGCTCAATGAGCGACAACTCAGGACTGGTCTGGGCGGTGGATACATCGTCGGTGAGATCCCACTCGCATTCGGTGTCTGGGTATTCGTCTGAGTCGACCCACAGCGACTCCGAGTAGCTGAACCCGTACCCCTCACGTTTTTTCCCATGCCCAGGTTGTGTAAATACGGATGGGTCTGGAGCTTTGGGAGGAACCTTGATACCCGGCGACGAGTTGGGCCTCTCCACCTGTTCTCGCTGCAAGGGTCCGGTGAGATTGTGTTGTTCGGGTGTTACGACCAGTTCCGAGAAACTTTTTCTGAAAGTCGACTCTTGTCTCGTTGGGGACGGAGTTCTCATTCGAGACTGATATCCAGGCGAAGCTGTTTCTGCTTGATTGAAGTCATTCCTCCTTGAGCGACCACGAATTCTCCCCCTTTTGAGTGGCCTTCCATCCTGGACCTCAGCGCCGAAAGAAAATCGCAGATTCACCCTTTGGCATTTTGGAGGCCGAACATGTTGCGAAGCATCGTCGCTGGGCTTTGTTGACGGCGTGCGAGGTTTCTCGCCACCTGATTTCCGGCTTGGTCTGGGCGACTTTGCCTGCGCGCAATTTTTAGTATTTCTGAAGGAAAAGAAAGCACTGGCGTGCTTACTACGAAGGATGCGACGACGGAATGCGCAGACCGATTCGAAACGTCCTTTGCGGGTGACTTTGTCGGGAAAATGGGAAATGCGCCCGGCACTGATTGGGTGCGCCTCTTGCGCCGGGCCACACCTCGTTTCTTCGAAACCGTCTTTGCAGACTGCGCAATGTTAGCAGGAATGCGCAAATCTGACAGTGCAAACCTACAGAGTCGGCGACCATGTCTGCTTTTCGTTTAGGATTAACGGGCGCCATGTTGTTATCGATTGTGTAGGTGGTTGCGCGGGATGGGCTGGGTGAAGATATGGGGTGCATGGTAGCGCGTTTCAGCCCGTAGCGTGGGCTTTTCGTGTCTATTTGTTTACGCAACAGGGAGAGGCCTGCCTGCACATGGCGGGCGCCTGTGCTTTGACAAGTCGATCGCCTGTGAAAACGTTTAGACTGGGCTTGGGTTTGGGGCTCGGCCCTTTGGTTCGTTGCGGCGCAACGAGGATGGAGGCAACAACAGGCTACAGCGCTAACGGCTGTCTAGACTGACACTCTTTGACACCACGAGGGACACACATTTCTTTGAACGTCCAGGAGTTGTACTGATGATTGTGATGCTCGTTTTCGGTTTTCAAATACCCTCTATGGCCAGCACCAAAACATTCCCTGGGGCGACCGCGCAACTCCGTGGACAACGATCGAACTATTCCAATGTCCAGCCGGCCCACTGATGCTCCCATTCGAACATGATCGAAACCTCAGAGCATAATCACAACGGCATTATAGGCGGTGATGGTCCAGCCGGAACAACGCCACTGCCTCCCACCGCAGACGCGTATCCCCGTTTAATCTATTCGTGTCAACTTGAATCTCAAACTAGCAGCTCCATGTACCTACAGCATCGAAATCTGTCGTATCCTCGAACGCACCGTGTGCTGTTTCCGGGCCTTTGTTCCAATACAGCCGCCGCAGCCATGAGTGGAGAAACGGGTAGTCCAGGCGAATCATCTTCAAATTGCACCGGAAGAGGGGATAGTATACAACATCGAACCGTACAATAGTCGGGTACAGCCGTATATCAGCTTCAGTGATATAGCGGCCGAACAGAT
Organism: Neoascochyta sp. HWLR27; assembly: GCA_019775935.1. NCBI lineage: Eukaryota > Fungi > Ascomycota > Dothideomycetes > Pleosporales > Didymellaceae > Neoascochyta > Neoascochyta sp. HWLR27. Next base: position 11,019 of record WODD01000264.1, read on the forward strand.
ACGGGTAATGTCCCGGCTGGGCGAGGTGTTGCTCCAGGCGGTCTAGCGAATGGAACAGTTCAGTGATGTGTTCATTGTAGGTGAACTGGTTTGCTGCGAAGCCGACTTTGTACACGCCATTGTTGACGGTATCGTAGATCCATGAGTTGAGCTCTTCAATCTCGAATTCGAGTCTGTGGGGGATGAAAGCAGCCGCGCCCTTGTTCACCTCTCGCCGGGTAGCAGGAAGGAGATGATCAAAAGCTGAGAAGAGTATGCGTGTAATTTCGGCGCTGTCGTTGTTCACTATGGTGTCTACTTGTCGTTAGACAACAGCGTAAACGTACAACAAACTCCTTACTCTTCTGCGTATCCCATAGTACTGGGACTGTCACTCTACCACGATACAGTGGATCTGCTTTCAGGTACAGCTCTTTTAGCCATTTGATGCCATTCACAGGATCGCGCTTCAAGCCTTCGCATCCTGAGAAAAACCATCCGTTCATTGAATCTCTTGCGTCAAGTTGGACAATCTGTACAATATCTTCTAGGCCCTTTAACGCCCGAGCGAGAACAGTACGGTGCGACCATGGGCAAACCGAACTGACATATAGCACATAACGGCTCTGTTCCGCGGGAAACTCTCTGGATGGTATCGTGCTGCAAAAGGTTACCCCTACCTTGCTGATGGCGGATATAGAATTACTCCTATCACGCATCCGCGGCTGACCACAGTAAGAATTAGCTTGCTGTGAGATCTAGGCGGGCTTCTAGCACTAGACAGTAGACGTACCTCGAAGTCGATCATGTCCGGGATGAGGGCGGCAGTGAACCTTCACATACGATACTAATGTGGCATAGCAACAAACTTGCTATCGAGTTCGAGTAGGTACGCGGCGATCGCATCTCTTATGGGCAGGATATCGAGATGCTTTTCTAATCGCAGCAAGTGATTAGAAAATAACTACAGGTTTGCAGGGGTAATTTGATGATTAGTATGATGATGCCCAGTCACACCCCACCCGCCATAATCGAAGCGTGCAACAGTCATCCGAGAACACGACATATGGAGGAACATTGGCAATATTATCTTTTCAACAGGAGTAAAGTCTCCATAACAATTAATTCATGGAACCGCTCGTTTTCTACGGTTTACTATCGATCGACTGAGATTGAATCGAGGAACGATCTAGATTGGCGATGAAGCGATCTGAACATCCCTACGGTGGGTTCGCCAAGATGGAGTAGCCGCAACATTGCAAGGGTTCGTTCGATCCCAGTTCCCTCTCTCGGGTAAGGCGGACGCATCACCGTATGAGGGACACCTGACACGTGTATATTCTTGAATGGTAGTAGACGGTGAAGATGTTGTTCGTGATTGGCTCGGTTGAGGCAGCCGCGGCCTTCGAAACGCGAAACACAGCAAGAAACGAGCTCGCTTTGAAATCCATTGTAATGCAGCCGTGTCCCATGCTGGATAAAATCATGCTTTGAGGTGTCATGCGCCGCAAACATCCAGCACAGGTATTCCAAACAGCCAAACCAAAGCCCACCAACGAGCCGCTTTGTCACCAAGTTGTATCTTCAAAGCGCGATCAACTGCGCCTGAAACTCTCCAGTTCCCCCAAAACATGCCGAACAAAGAGATGGAAAGCGTCGAGGGAAGTAAATCCTGACCGTTGCTGATAGTCGGCGGCTGTCGCGGGTTGTCGATAAAAGACCGTGCACGAAGCTTTTCAGCTGTGACGTTTGTCTTGTAGGTATCGGTCCACCAGAACAGTCTACTAAGAGCCTCTTCGGCGTCGAAGAAATCGGCGTCAAATTGATGAGTGTCGCTCGCTGCACCACGGATGAACGTAAGATAAGACTGCAACGCGCGGAACACATCGTTCGCGCGACAATCTGCGAGCTGATTGTTCTGCTTCCACAACAGAGAAGAATGGTAAGGGTGAGCGACCTGTCTCAGATTTCCCAGATCGCCCAAGACGAAGCGTGAATCATCTTCCACGAAAATATTGCCTGGCTTGACATCATCGTGACAGAAGCCAGCCCCATGGAGACTTTCAAGGCTACGGAGCAGTCGGTTGAAAGCTGGTCGATAATGGGCGTCGAATTCGCGATAGCTCTTATTGAGTTTGGATTGCTTCTTTGCGAGTGCCGGGAGACTCCCGCTGTCGAGCAAGGGGGTGACCAGATGCCATTCCGCCGGCGCCGATGGGGAGGCGGATGCGACAAAGTATGCCATGACCGGGAGGAATCCATCGAAGGTGAAATTTGTATGCTCGAAGCTTTCGTGGAAGCCTCCAAAACGTAAGGTTGCCGGGATCTCAGTTGGCCACTTTTCGCCCGATGCGCCTGGTGCACAGTTTCGGAAAGGGCTCTTCTCTGGTGTGAATGTCTTGATGACTGTGCCTTTATACACGAAGGTCTTTCCTTCGACCCCCTCACCCAGCTTCCTCCATCCTGCACGATTTGCAAGTAGGTCGTCTTGTAACTGCAAATCCTCGTCATCTCGTCTCAGCGGTTGAGGGTATGCCTCGTTGATGTTGACCCCAAAGTCCGTCGCCGAGTACTTCGCTATAAGTGCATCCCGGCAAATCAGATATAGATGTTGTTGGTAAAAGATAACGACTATTAGGATGATGAACACAAAACGATTCGAGATTTGACGCGAGGACCGGGAGGATCGTGAGACATTTGGGAATCTACCAAGCGGTGAGCGGCCCATAGAGATTGGTGATTTTCGCTTCGATTTGCGAGTCCGACAACAGACTCGAAAGGACTCGCGAAAGACCCAGAGCCCTTGTATTCATACAGGTTTCCACTCTTCTTATCCTGCGCCTGCAGGCTGACACGAGTCTTGGCTGCCATTTTTATCTATGTACAGGCTGAGCCACTATGACACCACGGCCAGTAGACAGGTTCAGCGCCGGATCAAGGCACCAGATACGAATTCTGGTAGGTCCAGGGAAATGACGAACGGGTGGTTTGAGGGTCTTGGTGTCTTGGTTGGTCGGAGTTTCGGAAGCTAGCTTAGCCTTGGGGCATAGCTTGGGTCTTTGGCAGTGCCGTGTTGTCAAGTTGTGGATGCAGAGTATTGGCTCAGTGCCGATGAACCGTTTCAGTGGGTATTAGAGCGCTTCGCGTGCTTGATACATTTTCCATGCAACCGATCGACGATACATCTGGATGTCCCTGACTAAGTGACAGAGTTGCTGGAGCAAAGCGCAAGCTACTTCCTTTGTAGCTAGCGAATTCTAGGCGAGGCTGAGCTCCGCCACCTTCCCCGCGCATTACGATCGCCGTTAACTTCTCGGCACGTCCATCACTTTACCGCACGTCAAATCTGATGTGTGCGACTAAACGTTCTCCTGCTGATTCGCTGTAATCCTTTCTCTGACAGGGTCATTAATTGAAGTGACGAACGTGGCGGCTAAAGTTGGTGTTTGTGTCTGGCATAGTCAGGCGGCCCGCATCGTTTGCCATGGCCACTGAGGCTCACTCTCTCCAAAACAGGACTCAACTTGCAACACATTTCGAGAGTTACAGGTACGAGATCTAGAGAATCAGCACTCTGGTTCTCCTCTACTGACATCGGACACCAGGAACCGAGACGCACAAAGTGAAGGCTGGTCCAATTTATGGGAATCCGAAAAGTCCGGTCTATGGGACAGGGGAAGATGTTCGCCAGCTTTAGTCACGTTTCTGCGAACACACCCGCAAGGGCAGACGCTCCTTGCAAGCGAACGTCCATTGAACGCTCTAGTACCGGTGAGCAATTCAACATCCTTCACAGTCGGTCATATCCTGAATCTCCAAGGGCTGCGGCAGAGGCCATGATGTTGCCATGCTCGCTTTGAACGGCTTCAATGTCTGGGGTTTAGAGGTTTGCGACCAAGCTGTGAAAACGGCTAATGCAAACGTGGACTCTCAACTCGCTAATCCGTCTGACGAGAACTTTGGGGGATTTAAAACTCAAATGCAGCAAGGAAAGGCAGATGTTGTTCTCGGCGACTTCTTCCAGCAGGACTGGCAGAGCCAAACATCACCGGTCCCTGATAAATTTGATCTCATATATGATTACACGGTAAGTTGCGTAGAGCGCGGAGGAACTTACCAACCCCTGTACTAACGAGGTGTATAGTTCTTGTGCGCCCTCCTTCCCGAGATGCGACAGGACTGGGCTCGACGGATGTCTGAGCTTTTGTCACCAACCGGAGTCCTGATATGTTTGGAATTCCCAATGTGGAAGCCTTTGAAAGCGCAAGGTCCTCCATGGGGTCTCAACGGCGTACACTGGAATATTCTGGCCGACGGATACGACGGCGTTCCGGACGAGGCCGGGCATCTGCGAGAAGGCAGCGAGGGGGATGGTGCCTTCATCCGGATAATACACTGGAAACCGCCGGTATCGTTCGAACAGAGTCGAGGAGAAGATATGATCAGCGTGTGGAAGCTCAAATAGAGCGTCACGTGCCTCTCCGGTTGCAAAAAAGCATACCTCCTAACTGTCGTGCAAGCAGTTGCTCGCAGTCGCGAATTTGAGTGGTCAGAAAATAGCAACAATAACCGACAGTCTGTGACAATCGAAAGTACATATGCGTAATCGGACCTGCTCCCTACATTTCTCTGCATACAGCATGATGACGATACATCAAAATGCTGGAAAATGACCCCCATCACCGGTTTTGTGATTTACCCGTGATCAGCAAGTGATTCAAAGTCATGTTACACACTCGCCGCTGCGGATATTGCGGCGCTGATAGGCGCAGCTTCTTTCTGTTAGCGTGCAAGCTACACACTCGAGCTGCCACACTAACATCTACGCCTTTTGAACACGCTCACAACGCACCTATCCACAAGGCGCCGCCTACCTACCGCTGATCTCGTTCTGTTCCAGAGGACTTGTCATGGCACCGGCACCTTGTACACATATCGTCACTACCATACGCCCTCTGGAAACGAGTCCCGGGTGTTCCTAAACTTTGGCTCGTCCAGCGCTAGGGAGATGGTGCTGTCGAAGCTACCTCCTAAGTTCGAACGGTCCCGAGTTACTGATTTTTTTCAGTTGGCCATTATCCTGTGATCGGTCGTCATGGCCGCACCGTCTGATCAAGATGTTCTGCATCCCTTGCTTCAAAGCGAAACCCTCCCTCGTGACTGCCTCATACGGACCTATGTATTGAACGAACGTTGTACCTGACATTTCAGCTGATCCGGCGTTCTTGAACAGGCGCCACTTCCAACATCGAAACGATTTGCTCATCAACAATCCTATTTACTCACATTCATCCCTCGACTGACGGTGACTTGAGCTCATATCAAGTCAAGAATGCCGTATTACGACGAAAGATCGCCTCTCCTAGGTCCTCAAAGTACGCAGTACATCTCCACTCAAGAGTACAGGAGAGATGTGCGGGATATCCACCAGCAATTCTGCCTTCTAGCCGGCGTTCCTCCATCCAATCTCCCCAAGAGCACAGCTCATCCGCACATAGCCCGGCGTTCTCTCTACGGGCGTGCAAAAAACAAGCGCAATTCTCAAAACAGGACATACCTCATCACAGCTGCTCTGACTAATACGCTTCTCCTTTCGCAAGTGGTGCTCGGTGCAGCACTGACTGCCCTAGGGGCCTCTGAATCCTCGCACATTCTCATCACGATATTTGGCGCTCTCAACACCATCATCGCAGGCGTAGTGGCGTATCTAAAATCACGAGGTCAGCCCATGCGAGCACACATGTTTCGAGACGATTTAGACCGCGTCGTTGACGAGATTGAGAATTCTGAGGTTATGTGGCTGGGGATACAATCCGGGGCTCATGGTTACGATGAGATCGCCATCGATGATTCGGTCAGTGTCCGTAGCGAGGTTGCTCGTCTGACGAGACTATACGATAAGGTAGTAAAGAACAACACAATGAACGACCGTAAGTATCCTCGACACATGTACACTCCCTGACGGCCTTGCTGACTCTCAAAAGCCGATATGTACATGAACGCTATCACCGACGCAGCCAACGCTGCTCTACGCGCGCGTCCGGGTCAAATTCAGCCTACTCCTGTAATCCGGTCCCCTGCTGCTGCTCCTGGAAGCTCAGTGGATCCATCACTTCCTCCGACCGTAGTTACGGCGCCCGGTTCGCCGCCAGATGATCCTGATGCATCTCCCGCTTCGAAGCCACCAAAGTCCAAGACGCCGCCGCCGCCATCGCAAGATGACCAGATCGCAGGTGTATTAACACCTATCGATGAAGATCCGAAACAGGAAGTCGATGCAAAGTCAGTGGCGATGAATACAAGTCCCTGTGTCAGTAACAGTGGAAGTGCGAGCGGAAGTCTCAAAGGAAGTCTCGGATAGCATTTAAGCTACCGAAGCGAAGGGGCGTTGCGCAACTGTGTGCGTGAAGAGCAAAACAATAGACTTATACACAATGATTCCTCATAGGCGTCCCAGAATGTTCACAGCATCTCCGTGGACGAAAGCTGTCTTATTCTCCAACATAGAAAATCTTGTGAGCAGTGTCTAGGGCATCCGTTGCTCTGATCAGGCCGTCAATCTACCTCAAAGTAAGCGCCTGTAATGATCTATCCATCCAAGAAGAGTGCGCCTCTACGCACCTGGTCACATGTCAACATGGGAACAAACGGCTTCAAAGTCGCACTAGACCCATTACTGCCAACTCATGGTGAAAGTGCGAGCGTTACTGTCGCGATATCGATGGAAGACCTGGCGATTTCACCGCCTTTCGTTTGCTGCTTTCGAACTCCTACTTGCATACCATACGATATCTACAATTCAGCTCTCGCTTCCCATCCACGAACATTACGAGCCTCTACAATCATAACCATCCCAGTTACTTACGGTAAGCATGCCTATACTCGGCCGCAAAACCTCTACCTTTTTTCGCACGCGCGCCTCGTCCGCCCCAGTTCCTGCTTGTGATACCGCACCACCGGTACCTCCCATTCCTGCACAGAATCTCGAGAAGCCACATATAACGAGGGCTCTTAAATACCTTGACAATGACGCGGATCGCAAGCGCGCTCTGGAAATCGCGGAGGAATGGCGCATGAAGTTCGCGAGCGACGAGTGGAATAGCGCGCGAGAAGTAATCAGCAAGGCGAAGAGAGGTATACTTCCACCTGAGGAGAGTAAGGTTTTAAAGAGAGAACCGCGCGAGATACGGACAAGTCGAGGCTGGACGGAAGACCCTCGACGAAGGACCGAGTACGTGGCACGGACAGGTGAAAATCCCCGACCTCAGTGTTGGCCTGGCGAAGAGGAAGACAAAGTGGAAGTCTCGTGTTTCCGACCGTGGCCACGACCGCAGGCACGCGATAATGCGTTTGCACAGAAGGGATTTTGGAGTGAGGAAAAGTTCGAGTCAACACGCGCTCTTCCAAGCACATCGTTGCCTCTTTTACCACCCGCATCTAGCTCGCCCAAGCGCCCACCCGAAAGTAACAGACCAAAGGATACCGATTCGCGCCTGGCGTATGATCTTATCACATCCTCTATCGCTACCTGCGACAGCACTGAGATCCTTGAGCGCTACCGTATCGACTCGTCCATAATCCCGGATGATCTCCCCGAGATATTGGCACACTATGTCGACAAGGAGAATGAGACAATGGAGGAATACACTATCTGGGAACCGTTTGAGCGGATCGGTATCATACCTTGCAATCCTGAGGAGGAAAGTGATGCAGAGCGCTGTGTTGTTGAGCTGACAGAGAGGCGGAAGATGCTGCAAATGATGAGGCCGTTGAAGGGAAGTGTACTGGAACTCAGCAAGGAGGAATTTAGGGCTGCGTGGGCTGTATGCATCGTCGAGAGACTGGAGAGAGAGAAGGCAGAGAAGAGAAAAAGGGAGAAAGAGGAGAGAGAGAAGGCAGGAAAAAAGGAGGAAAAAAGGAGAAAGGGCATCCAAATTGGGGACGACGATGAGTATGACTACGGCAACTTCCTACGGAGCATGCAACAACAGGGCAGTGCTGCGTATCCGGGGGCACAGTCAGCGGGATCGCGCAGTATGTCTGCATCCACTGCTGAAACTTCGCTTTCGATAATCAGACCTCGTAGCCTGAGGAATGACAGTGCATCCATGTCATCGCAATCGGGCAGAATGGCAGCGACAACACCCCGGTCATCCACATCCACTGCCAACAGTTCGCCCCCAAAAAGCTTGTACCGCAGCTTGACCTACGACGCCCCTCCAACACCTGAAATTCCCATAGCACACCGCTCGAACACATCATCGATGTCTTCACACGGTACTCCAGTAACCGTCACCGCCGATAGTCTTCCCTCGACAAGTCCGCATTATAACCTTCCAAAAACTGTTGTAAAGATCGACAAATCTTCAGACGCACTCCAGCAAGCCAAAAGAGTTATTCGCCCACCACTCTCCATTTTGACAAAACACTTGAGCAAGGCTGGGAAATCAGAGGCCAGCCCTGCGCAGAAAGAAGAACGACGCCGCGGACCACACATGAACGATCTGATTACATGGGCAGAGGAACTGAAAAGTCTCCGAAGACAAGGTTCAGTTTCATCTTCAGGGTCGATTCGTACGGTGATCAAAGATGGAACCGTGAGAGAAGTGCAAGAGACAGCCGAAACGGCTGATGAAGTGCGGGAGGAGACTGACGTGGGAGATGAAGCGAGAGGCGAAGACGTCATTCAGCTAATACCGCTACCGCCACCCTCAGCCGTCTTCCCTTCGTCTTATTGGCCAAGTTCTGGAGGTTCTCGTTCTGTCGAATCAGCGTTCCGGTCATCGTCTCTGTCCGAGTCAAGAGATCGTTGTTCCAAGGCTGAGGACTACTTTGTGGCTGCTGTCAACAAATCGACAACACAGACACGGAATATATCTCGAAGAGGCGGTAGCGAGGAGATAAACCCGGACGACAGAGCGAGACCTGAAGAGGATGCTAGGAAGAAACAAAGAGACACGGCGGAGCGCGAGTGGGCTGCGGAGATGCAGCGGATGGAAGATCGAGAGTTTGCAAGGCAGGCAAGAGAGCGAGAGAGCCGATCGAGGGAGTTTGAGATTGAGTAGCCGTCGAAAGTTCGCTGTTTCGTGGTTGGAAGTTGCATATGGCCATGAATAATTGCGAACTTGAATTTCGACAAGATAGTCTCGTGGGCATTAGGAGAAAACCTGCATGAAGCTATGGCATATCTGTATGTGTATCCTGTAAGTATATGTGCGTTTATAACAAAGAATATGAATCTTGTTTACTTTGCTGAATATACTTGTCCTTTTGCAAGGATCAAGTTAAGCGTCTACAGAGCCAGATGCTTCAGGACCAGTCGCGAGTGCTGCCTTCGTTCCCATGAAGACAATCATGTGAGATTCGTCGCACAAATCCCCATACATATCTATAGCCTCTGGATTCTACGCATTCGCATATGAAAACTTCATTGATACTATACTTTCTGCACAAACTTCCACGTGCGGTGTATCCTACAAAGTCCTACACTGAAACAACTTTGACCTGACCGCTTGGCTTGATTGCGCAAAGGGATGCATAACGTCAAGATTTTGCCTTTTGATACGTACATTTATTTAATTGTCAAGCAGAGAAGATACTAGGGTTGTTGCTTAACGGGGATCGAGCCTTGATACACCAGATACTAGGGTTTGCTTTGGAATCGATATTCTGTGTGAGAATACTGTGTTACGCTTCTTTGTGTGCTACGTTTGTGGAACAAGGAGACATCTTGCTGAATAGACGTGCGGCTCAACAAACTTGTCCGTAGCGTTCTTGCACTGCAATGTCTAGTGTTGTATACGATTCAATACTGCTAACCTATTAAGCTCAAGTGTTGCGATGGCGATATCCTTCTGATGACAGTCAGTTTCACTGCAGTCTTTAGCTCTAGAGAGGCGTCTGGAGTCAGCTTTGTCAATTTTCCAACTCCTCCAGTACGACCCGCATATTCGTAATGCATGGATAAACACCCAATCAAGTCATCAAGCACAGTCACGCTCCATGTAGCCCGGCAAATCAGCCTATCAAGTCATCAGCATAGCCACAGAAACATTTTCCCAATGATAAAGATTGCAGTGCCAACACCACGAGGCTTCAAGCAAGCACGACATCCATCACACAAAGCACACGAGATAATTGAAGAGCCGGAGTTCGAGCTTACTTTACTACTCGCCTGACACACTGCTATAATACACATGTAGATGTAGATATGTTGTTTTCTCGAGCGCCGGAAGCCCTAGATCTGGACCACTCTGGCCCAACGCTGCATTGGTACAAAAAAGATCGGTGAGAGGTAGAGAGACAAACAAAAAAGAGAGTAGAAGAGCAAGGTATCGCACGCTAATCCCCACATTTCCGAACGCCGCTGAATCATACCGCTCGCTGAAGCAACGTCGATAGCTCTACAAGTATCTACGCAAAAAAACGGTTCGTGTCGGCTACCTGGGCCCGGAGGTTGTGTCGATCACGGATGGACATGGGTAAACCATGTTGATCATCGCTGCTGCCATCGGTCTGGCTGGTGCCTGACCCCACTCGTCCAATCCATGTGCCCTGCAGGTGGGCGGGGCTCGGGTCCTGGCCCAGAGCCAGGGGGTGGGTAGCCCCGTATGTCGCCTCTTCTCATGCTCTCGCGCATGTGAGCATTCCTTTCTTGGTGTTCGCGATCACGCATCTCGCCTTCTCTCCTCATCGACTCCTCACGACGAAGTGCTGCTTGTTGCTGCTGAGCTTGTTCCTCACGAATGCGATCGGCGATTCCTCTGTCGCGAGGGAATGGTTGCGAGTATCGATGTGATGGCTCCTCTGACGAGCGTTGACCGAAAAGAGAGAGATTGTTGGCCCCCAGTGATGAGTGTGGAGGATGTTGCAGCGGCGGGGGTTGTTGCCCATGGTCTGACCTAGATAGTGGAGTGTGGGAGCGCTGGGAGAGGAATCCGCGGTCTTGTTGCTGAGGTTGGTAGCGCAAGTCCTCATGCATAGGGCCCGAGCGCAACTGAGGGTTTGCTAGCTGTTCGCGCAGATACTCGGTCCTTTGGGAAAGCTCTCTGCTGGTGTCACGGTCTGAAGTACGAGGATCGTGATCGTGGTGAGCGTCTCTCGGGTCGCGTGGGTCACGTGGGTCGCGCGGGCGGTAGGACTCCGCCAAATTGCCTGGCCCTCTCATGCTCGGATGCGCAGGCTGCTCGTTTGGTGTCGGAGGGTTGGAGTACGACATGTTGGCGTTCTGAGCTTGCGCGTGATCGTTCCTGCTTGGCACGTCCCTCGACGGTACCATATGACTAGTTCGGAGGTGCGGACTAGGACGCATACCCATGGGTCCTGTTGGTGGATCCACTTGGGCATACGGGTTTGGCTGCAGAATTTGACTGCCTGCAGCAGATGTCGCCTGCGCATGCTGTGTGTGCTGTGCAGAAACTGCGCCGGAGATGCTGTGACGAGGCATCTGCGTAGCTGGCCCACTCACACTCGGAGTGCGCGAATGCATATGGGGGGAGTTGTTGTAGGCCGCATGAGGGGGTGGTGACGGGTTGTGTCGAGGCGCGTTGTGCTGAGCGAAGACAGCCCGGTGGCTGTATCTCGGATCACTAAACGTTGACGATGGAAGCCCAGAATGCGAAGATGGCAGCGAGGTTGGCGGTGGTTGACCTTGGTTAGGATGGAACTGTTGTCGCTGCTGCCAGTTCTCCCGTGCGCCCTTGCCCCCCGATTGTTGCTCGTTGGTCAGATCGACCGATCTATTGGACGAACCGTGTTGAGCAAAAGGCGGTCGGTTGTATGGAGGCTGTGGGGTAGCAGTTTCGCCGTATACATCACGCCTTGAGTGCAGCGACTGCGCAGGTGGGGGAGGAGCAATAGATGTCTGTTGCTGAGGCGTAGTGCTGTGTGATGGAGGTCCTTGCTCCACAGGCTTCTTGCGCCGTGGCTCTTCCGGCTCGGTATCATTAAGTAGCGAAAGCAGATTGGATTTCCTGGGCTCTGCGGCAGGCTTGGCGACGGAGGGTGGGGGTGTGCTTTGTGTAGGAAGCTGAGCGTAATGCGACCGAGCAGGATGCTGGGATTGTAGCATCGGCGGCGCCTGAACCTGAGACATCATGGATGAAGGGTGCCGGGGTTCCTCTTTGACAGGAGGGGTAGATATGGAAGAGCGCGGAGGCATTTGCTGTGCACCGGGGTAGACGTTGTGTGGCTGGGACATCAATTCTGCCTGCGGTCTCTCCATAGCCTGAGCCTGCGATACCTGACGAGAGTGCGAGTAGGACATAGGGCGATGCTCTGGTGATCTCACGATAGAGTTGGACCGCACAGGATGCATCAGTGGAGACGGGACACCGGGATGGAACTGTCTGTGGTGATGCATCTCTTGAGAGATACGGCGGGCATGGTGCTGCTGGTATCGCTGCTTGGCCTCTTGTTCCTGTTGGTGCTCGGATCTGGCCAGGTGGTCGCGCTCTTGCTGGCTCATGCCACGATATCCTTGCGGCTGGGGCTGCTCTTGTGGGCGATATTGGGAGGGAACATGTTGCTGCAGAGACCGTGGAGGTTGATTGGACTGCGGAGATGGCCGGTTTTCCATACGCGAAGGTACATCGTCTGAGAAATAGCCAGCTCGCGGACCAGAATGCGGCGGCCTATTTTGTGAAATAGAATGCTGGTGGTGGTGCTGTGGTGGCTGGCTTCGCGGTACAGGAGCGGGTGGTGATTGCCGGTGTGGCAAGGGAACTGACGCAAGTCCTGGTTCTGTGAGCTGGGGGAAGCCAGAGGCAGCTGCTACATGAGGCTTGCCGTGCATGGGTGCTTGAGCGATCGGGGAGAATCGAGAAGAAGTAGACGAGTGCGGAGGTGTGTTCTTTGGAAGTGCCATGGAACTGAGCAGAGGTGATTGGTGTTGCTCGGGGGTGGGTGCGAGATTGCGCGGAAGCGCTTGCGTGCTCTCGTAACGTCGCTTTGGCGCAGGAGTTGGTGTGGGTGGTGGTCCCAAATCATCTCCTCGTTCCCTTCGCAAGTCTGCCTCCTTGGCCATCTGCTCCAGCTCTGTCTTGCCACTCTCCACCAATCGGAGATATTGGTTCTTGATCATGATATGTGTCTTAGTGCCCATGTGGTTTGCAAATGCTAGCCAATCGGTACCAAAATGCGCGACGTTCTTTTCAAAATCCTGCAACTCGGACACTGACCAGTAGCTCGATGGGCCTGGTCTTGCGTTTGGTTGTGGTTTCGGTCGCTCCATCATACCTGCATGCATTCCTGCAAGTACTTGTGGGTCGCCAGTCATCATCATTGGATCTTCAATATGGCCAGTGTAGATGGGCATAGGCATCTCTACAGTTGGTCGCTTGCTGAAGTCATCTTCTAACTTGACGCCGGGGCCTTTGTCTTTGCGATCAACTTTGGCCGGTGATCCAACAGGAGCGGCTGCAAGAGGCAAGGCCTTTGTTTTCCGGGATCCCTTCTCTTTCGTAGTCTTGGTGCGTCGTTTCTCCTGGCCGCCCTCTGAGTCAGCTTGACGGCGGGCTTTTCCTGGGGCAGGTATGGCGGCAGTCGGATCAAAGTCGATTTCCATTCCGCCAAAGGTGGGGGCTGCCGAGCGACGAGGCCGCCCGGATTCTGTAAGAGCCAGAGGCAAACCGTCTTCTCCTTGGGCTTCGACGCGTTCCATGTTGGCAATGGCTCCACGGTTACGAGCAGTGGCTCGCTTCTTTCCTCCACCGCGTCCTCTTTTTGCTTTTCCTTTGTACTCTCGGTCCCATTTTGTAGCATAGTAGTGGTTGATGCAGTCTTTGTAAGTGCGCTCTGTGCCACACTCCTTGTACAACATCTCCGCCAACTTGCCCCATTTCTTAGCATATTGGTCCCGGTAGTTGGACACCATGACGCGGTGCTCTTCTCTTGTGAAGTCGTCCTCTGGAGGCTCGTAATGGAAGGCAAAGATACCCTGGCCAGGCTCGCATTGGAAATTTGTATCAACAAACTTGCGGCGTTGGGCCTCAGACTCAGATAACTCCAGCGGGAGAGAGGCTTCTTTTTCTGGATCAGCCATGGATCTCTTGGGCTCACCATCTTGTTTACCCATTCGCTCCTCTTCTGCCGTCTTGAGGGACTCCTTGATGACTGCTTCCAGATCCAGTTCAGTGGCCCATCGGCTCGAGTGACTCCTGCGGCCAGTCGAGCCTTGTGGGGCGTCCAAAAACGCAGCCGCGCTAGAGCTCTGCACGTCGGGCGTCGTTGCCTTGAGACTCGGTTCGACGGAAGGCTGCCTCTCTGGATCATCCCGGTCACGCTCCTCGTCCCATTGACGGATCGAAAGTCGCCACTGTTTGTACTCGGTCGCATATTTTTGTAGGGTTTCAGCAACGGTCAGCTGAGGTTCGGTGGTTCGCTGCAGACGGCTGCGAATGGCAGCTAATACCGAGTCGGGTAAGCTTGGACGATCTTGTTCAATATCGGATAGTGGTGTAGGGGGGCCAGAACCAAGATATGGCAATGTACTGAGGTCTGGAATCGTATCTGTTTCCGTCGAAGTCTCGCGGCGCAGTCGAAGCGCGACTGTTGCCGGGGCTACTGCCCTGTCAACCTTCTTCTCCTCAGTAGCGACGTCCTCTGAGTCTTCGGCTCTTGGCGTCAACAACTCCAACGTTGCAATCTCCGTAGGAGGTTGGGTGGGAGAAAGAGAAGTTGCACCCTGTGAAAGTGACGTGTCTTCTTCTTGAGCTGACGTTGACTGGGGCTCCTTTTGGCGCGCTGGCAGATGATCGACAGTCACACATGAGAGCAAGATGATGTCTTGCAGAGGGCTTGTCGCTCGCAGGTGTGGTACGTTCAAATCCACGCGTTTAGCCTCGAGCAACGCTATTTCCCTGTTGTATTTGGCTTCCGATTCTGCGAAATCCTCTTCATCCAGATCCAGGTCGTCGTCAGAGTCCTGCAACGCCTCTGGAGCAGAGGAGGCTGCCGACATCGGCGGTTGTATATGCCGAGGAGATGCTTCTGCCATTACAACGTCTGAATGACGTCTAGCCTCAACCGAAGTAGGTCTCAGGGATAACGGAATAGAGCGCTCGGCAGAAGCAGCGCGTCCTCTTGATCGCTCATTATCGGACGGAGGTCGCACCTGAGATGGAGGCTCGTGTGTTGAGTGACCACGCTGCTGCTGCTGTTGAGATGCAGAAGTGCTGTGCTCAAGTCTTGGGGCCTTGGGAGCTGTGCCAAACGCACGATCGCGGTCATCGCTAGGAAACTCTCGTTTGGTGGGGACGTTGGCTCGGTTTGGGATGAGACCTGGTCGTACCCACTGCATACTCTTAGGTCCTCCTCCCATCGGTGCTCTCGGGGCTGTGAATCCAGGTCTGTCTGAAGACTGGTACATCTGAGGCGGGCGCGGGGCCATCGGTGTTCTGTCTGCCTTTGGTCCAGTCGGAATATTTGCGGGCAAGCTTTTGGGAGAAGTGTTGATCGCAGAAGCGCCGCCGCTGTTGCGTGACCCTTGAGAAGCTTGGTTCGAAGAAGCATCACTCGAAGCGTAGGGAGGCAGTTGGTTTCTCGTGAAGGAAGGTGACATGTTGGCACGAAGCGCTGCTTGAGGAGCTGTGGGGGGTGGTCGCGGTCGTGAGGCTTGGCCCTGATGTGTCTTTGCCATCACTGAAGGCGCAGACGGAGGAGGGGGGGGTGGTGGTGGTGGTGGTGCAGCGCGGGTTGGTGCTGAGGCTACTGGCTGGAGAGGAGGAACCTTCGATGACGTTTTCCCTGGCTCTGATAGATGAGCTACAGAAGTATGAGCCGCGGTTGTACTGCTTGGCGGTTCCATGCGAGTGGGCCCGGACGGCCCTGGTCTGCTTTCTTGGGCATGCGGATCAGCAGTCGGTCGATCGGAGACTCCACGCTCAGACATCCTGTCTGCTTTAGGTCCAGTAGGCGGTGCAACAGCCAGACCTGCGGGAACGCTTGCTTTTGGTGCAGTCGGTGCAACAGAGCCAGATGGTGTCGCAGGGGCAGCCGGTGCTGTGGTAGTAGGCGAGGGACCTGCGGCGGGTGGAGGGGCAATCTGAGCAGCAGGTTTAGGTGGCGCAGGAGGCGCGAGCGGTGCGGATTGAGTCGACGGAGTTGACGATGTTGGTGGTGCCAGTGATACTGAGGGCGTTGATGGAGTCGGCGGTACAGCCGGCTTAGCATCAAGAGTTGAGTTCCTCCAAGCATTGGATCCAAAGGCCGGGACTGCAGCAGGCGGCGATGAAGGTCGTGGGGCATACCTTTCCCTGGATGCCTCTGCGCGGCTTGCCAGTAAAAGGTCGTCCTTACCAGCATCTCGTCTTGGATCTTTGGAAGCCGAAGAATCAACGGCGACTGATGGGCGTCGAGAGTAAGAGTCCCCTTGGGGTCCTAGCCGGTCCGCAGGAGATGCGTGGTGCGAAGGATGTGGTGTCTGTCCTGTGGGTGTTCCTGGAACATGGCGTGAATCCGACGGCCCAGGTCCACGATGCGTGTCGATAGCACGCAATCCCGGTTTGGCAGTGCCCGCAGGCCCAATGTAGGAATCATACTCTCTCGGCACGAATCGTTCTCTGCGATCAAAGTCTCGGTCGTCCCTGAGATCACGGTCTCGGCGGATGGGCGATCGGCTGCGTGGACGGTAAGAACGATCTGGCATGCGGTCTCGTGGGTCGTGGTGGCGATCCCGGTCGTCACTGTGGAAATTCCTTCCTCGGCCAGCAAAGTCTCGTCCCCCGCGTCCTCGACCGATTCCACTACCTCGGTATGATGAGCCAGCACTGAGAATCGAGGGGTCTGAGTAGGTTGACCCTGCTGAAGGAGGTCCGTCCCGGGAGTCGCGGCGGGCCCGGCTGATGTCCAAGTCACGGGGGGCAAAGTCTCGCTGGTCACGGGGATCGCGCAAGTCGCGTACTGGCGACCGTCGAGATGGCGGAGTGGGCCGTCTCTCTCTCCTGTCACGCTCGAAGTCTCGGTCCCGGTCTCGGTCTCGGTCTGCTCTCCAGGAATTGTGGGTGTTAGTCATGGGAGGGGCAGGTCCACTGCTCAACGGCGGTGCGTCTCGTAGTGGGGTAGGCTCGCCCCGTCCTGGGAAACCTCTTCCTCGACCATCACGCGGCGCAGTAGATGCGCTCAAGGGTTGGGCAGTAGCTGGACCACGTGGGGGGTCGGCAAGGGATTTGGGTCCTCGAGGAGGATCTCTCGTAGGGAAGCCGTTGGAGTCGGCGTTGGGTCTAACGCTGTCGCTAGGCCTCGGGGGGTATCCGCCGCCAAAGTTGGAAGGTCTCCGATCTCGGTAGGGTGGCGATCTGTCTCGTCCGTTCCTGGCGCTGTCTGGGTATCGATATGAGGACATTGTGATAGGTGTTGAGTTGTGCAGTCGAAGTGGCGGATGGCGGATGGCGGCATGGGCATCAACGACAGGCGGGCGATCGAGGGCTGGGGGTGATTGAGCAGGTGAGGCGGAGATTGGTTGGGGTATCCGGGAGGGTGCAGCCGGTTTGGAGGATGCGGGTGCGGGCGTGGGTGAGGGTGTGGGTGTGAGTGTGAGTGCGAGGTGTACGTGGCCGCGATGTCCAGACAGTGGGCTGCAGGGCTGCAGGCTGCAGGCTGCGGGTGTGCAAGCGAGCAAGCGGGTGAGCAACAGGGGTGGGATAGGGCGTGCTACTACGGTTGTTGCGACAAACGTCTGTAACGGCGGGTCAACTGAGGTTGGTGTTTGAAGTCGAGCTTGACGAGGCGGCTAGCGCGGTGCACGGAGGATTTTTGGAAAAGCGCCCGGGGAGGCACAGCCCGGTGTGAAACCACGATCCGCGGTGGAACCGGCGCAGGCTCGGCGCCCGGAGCTGAGATTTGATCTGCTGCGGTCCCTTGACGCCCAACCCAACGGCTGGCGGGTGTCGTGGAGAGGGGCGAGGGAGGGGTTTGGAGCTGCTGGCAGGGCGATGGGCGAGCTGAGGATGGTTCCTGGCGGGGCTTGGGCGGGCTGCAGGCGGCGACAAAGGACAGGCGCTGCGTCGAGGTGGTCGACACCCCCGTTGACGTGGCGCTGGCGCTCCTTTCCTTTGTGTGAGGGAGCCGCAGGCACGTGAGGCGGCGAGGGGCAGCGGGCAGAGGGCAGAGAAGGGGAGGGCAGCAGGCAGCGGGCAGAGCAGCGGTGGAGAGATCAGCCAGGCGGGGCGTGGGTGCAGGCGGGCAGCATGGCGTCGTGCAGAGAGGGTCGCTGTCGCTGAGCGTGGGGAGGTATGAAGAGCGACGAGAGCAGCCGGCCACGAGAACGAGTCTGGTTCACGCCTGCGCCATGACGGGGTCGGCTCTCGAATGCAAGGTCAAGTGCGGCCCCTGCGCTTAGGTGCATTCATCGAGCGTGCTGCGCGCGCCCCATTGGGTACAGGTTGAAGATTGAGCACCGTGCCCGTGTGTCAGATTGGCGGTCCAGCCAAGTCCCCACAGTCGCCAGAGTCTTTGCTCGAGGCGACGCTGCCCGCCACACGCACCGCACCGCACTGCACACGGCGCTGCCCCCTCGCACACGGCCATGGCCACGGCAGGCGCTGCGTTGCTGGGAGCCTGCCTGCACCGCCGGCCCTCGTCGACGGCCCCGTCGCACGCACAGCGGGCAGCAAATCGCTTTGAGCGATCGTCTCCCGGGACGCTGGGAGCTAGCAGGGATAGCATGTGGGGGCGGCGTGAGCTCCAAACTCTGCAAGGCAGCAGATTATTGTACAAGTAGACGTAGACGCTGCTGGCGGCCAGCCACTGCACCGCTGCACCGTCACTGCCACTGCCACTGCCACTGCCGCTGACACTGTTCCTGGCCTTGTGCACCCCCGTCCAACACGTCATGTCGGCTGCCAAAGAGGCCGCCGCCCCCGCGGGCGCCACCGACGCCGTCCTCAAGCCCTCTGACCCCGTGCCCGACGGCTCCAGAGAGGTCCAGGGCATCGACTTCAACCACTATGCCAACCGCAGCATCACCGTCGAGGAGCTCATGGCCGGCTATGCCACCATGGGCTTCCAGGCCTCGTCCGTCGGCGAGGCGGTGCGCATCATCAACGACATGGTGAGTTGTGCGCCGAGCGTCATGGGACAGGACAGGTGCCGAGCGCTGCGTGCTGCGGGCTGCGGGCTGCGTGCTGAGTGCCGAGCCGAGTCGAGTCGAGTCTGTTGCACAATCCAGCCTAGCCGTGCGCGTCCTGAGCCAAAACGACAAAACATCCTAGCCACTTACAGCCGCGCGTCGCCCACTGTCTCGTCTCGTCGTCGTTCATGCGCCAGACGTTTCCTGCTAACGGGTGATAGCGCGCATGGAGGGACCCTGAGACGAATGACCCCACGACGATATTCCTGGGATACACGTCGAACCTGATCTCCTCGGGCCTGCGCGAGACCCTGCGCTACCTGGTAGAGCACAAACACGTGTCCGCCATCGTCACCACCGCCGGAGGAGTCGAAGAGGACTTTATCAAATGCCTCGCCCCCACCTACCTGGGAGCCTTCTCCACGCCTGGCGCTGGGTTGCGCGCAAAGGGCATGAACCGCATCGGCAACCTCGTCGTGCCCAACAGCAACTACTGCGCCTTTGAAGATTGGGTCGTCCCCATCCTCGACACCATGCTCGAGGAGCAGGAGGCCAGCAAGAAGACCGACGAGCCGCTGCACTGGACGCCCAGCAAGGTCATCCACCGCCTGGGCAAGGAGATCAACGACGAGCGATCCGTCTATTATTGGGCGTGGAAGAACGACATCCCCGTCTTCTGTCCCGCACTGACCGACGGCAGTCTCGGCGACATGCTGTACTTCCACACATTCAAGGCGTCGCCCGAGCAGCTGCGAATCGACATTGTCGAGGACATCCGCAAGATCAACACGCTGGCTGTGCGGGCAAAGCGGACGGGCATGATTGTTCTCGGCGGAGGCATCGTCAAGCATCACATTGCAAATGCCAATTTGATGCGCAACGGGGCTGAGAGTGCCGTCTATGTCAACACGGCGCAGGAGTTTGACGGGAGCGATGCGGGCGCGCGGCCAGACGAGGCGGTAAGCTGGGGCAAGATCAAGCTGGACGGTGACAGCGTCAAGGTGTACGCTGAGGCGACGGTTGTGTTCCCGCTCATTGTGGCTGCGACGTTTGCGAGCGCGCAGCCGGCGAAGAAGGGGTAGAGGAAACGAGAAGAGAGGGTGTGTAGAATATAGACAAAATCAAAAAGAGGCAATGAACAAGAGCAAGAACAAGAACACGAACAGAACGTCGTGTCTTGGGCAGAGGCAGACGTCGCTGGCGCTCACCGGTCCAACGGGGCTCGCTGCAGCCGGGCCCCCGGCAACAAGGCAAGGAGTGCTGGCCGACGTTGGTTAGTGCTGCGGGATGCAGGGAAGGCGCGGTCGGTCCCACTTTCCCCATCAGACTCAAAGAGGCATGGTGCACTTCAGCCTAATCCCGAGTGGAGCCTCGCAATCGCTATCAGAGCTCATGGGCGGCGGACGGTCATACCGCGAGGAGGCCGCCCAACCATCATGACGCGGCGCTGCCTGCAGGCGAGTGACTCAACCTCGACGCGTTGGGAACCATGACGGCGTCGACAAGGGCTAGCAGCACCAGACAACGAGGGCACACCTCGCTCGCTAGGCCATCTTGATCCCGCGCCGCCTTGCGGCGCGGGGGCCCGGGACCTAGCAGCCTACCGCCTCATTCTCCAGACATTGGACAATCGTGCCGACAGCTGGTAGGCTCCAGCTCCAGCCTTAAGCCCAGCCACGTCCATGACTGTTCCTCGCGTGACAACGGCCTGCTCAACTCAACTTCTTCCTTGCCCGCTTGACCACGAGAGCCCCAGACACACGTTGCTGACATTACAGTCTTTGTCCGCTCGCTCCTCTTGTGCTTGTGCTACCCCAGGTTTTCGAGCTCCGTCCACCGCACCACACCATCTCAGTGCGCCGCCCTCATTGTTCCTCGCCTACCGAGCCCCCTACCTTTACCCCAGTGGTTTGCTCGCAATTACCCAACCACTCGACAGCCAACGCCCGCACTCGACCCGTGCTGTCACATGCGCCTCACTCGCACCTGCTAGCTATGAGCGTCAGTGTGGAGCAACCGCTGCACTTCAGCCAGCACCTACAGCCACCCACCTCTCCTCCGCCGCCGCCGCCCATCGATGCAGACATGAGCACATCTGTTGCCTCATTGCCCCCTGCTGGTCAGAGGCACGACCGGCAAGACGCAGACATGAGCGGCGAACAGCCTGCAGCTCTCCAGCCAACAACAAGCGACACACCTGCCGACAGCGACAGCCGCGAGTCTTCGACTACAGTAGCCGTCGAGGTCACAGCTGTTGATCAAGACGCCATGGATACCACGCCAGACACCGACCAGATGCTGGTCGTACCGACCGATGCGCACGACAGTGCCGCCCTCACATCTACATCACCTGCTTCAGCCGAGATTGCTCAGCCAGAGCCACACAACGGTGACGAAGCGCCACCAGCAGCTCCCACCGATACCGTAAGCCCCCTCCTATATACTCAATTGCGGTCAGTGACTAAGTGCGCCCAAACGCAGACATACAATGCCCTCTCGATGCCCCCTCCACCCCCTACAGACCCGGGCTCACTGCCTCCGCCTCCCCCACCCGCCGAGGATGTCCACGAGGACTCGGATTCATCGGAGGACGAGGATGATGTTCAGCCCTGGCATCCCATACAAGAAGACCTATCTTCACCGGACGACATCGAGCTCAAGGAGATCGAATCGAGCAGCGAACACAGCGCTCTTGACCACGAATACTGGGAGAGCAAGGCGTTTCTGCCTGTCGACGAACCAGAATACACTGTGGGCACAAGCGGTCGCATCCACTGGTCGATCGACGCCTACAATGGAACGCGCGAGAACCCAAACCGTGATCTTGTCATGAAATCAGACCCTGTCACCATTGGCGGACATCGATGGCAGATCAAGTTTTATCCTAAGGGGAACGATTCGGATTATCTCAGCGTATACCTAGAGTGCCTGAGTGTGGTCGACAAAGACGCCAATTCAGACGCAGATGCAGAGCAAAGTGGCGACGCCTCGAAAGGAAGCCCACCCGCCGTCTTCAGTGAGGTTGCACCGGTACCTGATGCATCGATTGCTCCCTGCAATCAATTCCAGCACACACCTCTGCCGCTCCTGGATGCCAAACAGATGCCCAAAAGAAAGAGCATTGCTGCTCAAGTGTCGGTTGTTCTGTACAATCCGACTGAGCCCCGCGTGAACTACTCGAGAACCGCTCTGCATCGTTTTTGTAGCGGGTCACCCGACTGGGGGTGGACCCGATTCCATGGTCCGTACTACGATATTGCCCAACGCATGCGAGGTCAGCGACAGGCGCTTCTTCGAGACGACAAGCTCGCATTCACTGGCTATGTTCGAATCGTCGAGGATGAAACCGACTGTTTGTGGGAGCATCACAGCCGAGAGAATCAGTGGGACAGTTTTGCTATGACTGGCCTCCAATCCCTGATGCTCGGCGAAGATGCCAGCGCCAGTGCTCCTGGTGGAAATATGATCTCTGCAGTTGCATCCTGGATGCTGTTCAAGCCGTTCCGAAATCTTCTTTACAGCATCAAAACGCCTGTATCGGAGGAAGAACCGTTCACTCGCCCACAGCCACTTGTCAGCGCACTGCAAAACATCTTATACAAGCTCCGGACACGTGTAGAGCCAGGCGCTGGCCCAGTCTCTTTGGGTGGTGTCCTTGACGCTTTGGAGTGGTACGGCATCCACGATCGAGTCGACAAACTCGACGTCATGGAAACTTGGGAAGTATTGCTGGCCAAACTGAGGGAGGAACTGGAAAACACACCTCATTCTGCCACTCTTCAAGGTATCTTCGGCTTGACAGCCATGCAAACCCTCGGCGCGCCCAACTTTCGGATTCCTGTAGTTGATGTAGGGAGCATGCAGAAAGCAGTCGACAAGGCCGTCTCTACGCTAGCTTTTCCGCAGACACGCCCGCAACTATTGAACATCGAGCTGGGGCGCCAAGAATTTGATCTGAAGTCTCGTTCGTACGTCAAATTGATGAACCGAGTCACCCTGGATGACCACATCGCAGTCGGCGACACACAGTACACTCTCTATGGGCATGTGGTGCACAAGCAGACCCTTCAGTCCTACGTTTATCAGCCGGTACTTAGGCCAGAAGGTCCAGGGTCCAAGTGGTACAGTTACTCGGACAGCAAAGAGGAGAATCAGGTGAGATGCCTGACAAAACGACAAGCAGTCGATGAGTACGAGGGTAAACCTGGTAACGATCGAATTGTCGGGAACGACTCAGTGGCATACATTGCCATGTATGTGCGCAACGATGTAGCGCATCAGTCTTTCGCCGCCGATGCCGACTCCGAGCAGTGGGACGTTCCTGTTTGGATACAAAAAGAAGCGGAGGAAACCAAGGCACCCGCTCTCGACACATCTATTCCGCCCCCGCCCCCGCCCGAGGAGCAGGCCACCACATCTGAGAACGTGCCTAAGGTGTCAGACGCAGAAGAGCCAGAGGCTGCAAAGACCTATGAATTTGAGGTGATCGATTCGAGGTCATTTGCCAAACACCAAGGCCCTGGGTTCTTCGACATTTACGATTCGAAGTGGAGAGGTGGCTCGGATCTGATGCACAGAGTGCAGCTGTCTACCAAATATGATTGCAAAACGATCCGCGAGAAACTCGCCTCGGTCATGGGAGACATTAAAGACCCACGACAGCTCAAATTTTGGATCTTAGATCCGATTCGGGGGTCTCTGGGGCGGCCAGCCTTTCAAGGCACTGGAAAAATCGAGTATTCGAGTGGCAGCTACGATCGCTATGCAGAGCTGAAAGAATGGAATCTCCGGGAATCGTCTTCGGCGTGCCGTATTTTGTGGGTACATGTGCTTGACCTCGCAAGCCTGCCCGCGTTAGCGGTTGAAGAACCGAAGCCCAAAGAAGCCGTTGAAGAGCCCTCAACATCAGACTCTACAAACGATATAGCCCCTCAACCCGCAGGCTGGGGAGATGAAGATGACACACCAGCGAGTAACAATAACGTCCAACCCGAGGCAAGTGCCGCACCATCAGAGGTGCCTGCATCTGAAGACACGCCTATGAGTGATCCTGATGAGCCGCAACAAGAAACTTCGGCAGGCTTGGTTCTTGAAGTTTTCAATAATGGCGTTCCACCGTCACCGTTTGTTCCTGAGACTACCACGCATGATGTCCCAGAGTCTGCGAATGTCCCACAGACACGCGACACTGTTATGGAAGTAGTAGAGACACCATCCTTGTCAGATCCTCCAGCAATTAATGGTACCATTCCGCACCCTCCTGTCACGAACGATACAGAAATGGGTGGTACACAGGACGATCTGCCCCTTCCTCCACCTCCACCACCTCCTTTCGGTTATCCGACTGAGCCTGTCCAACCGCCTCCGCCAGCTCGTACGCCAAGCCCCGAGCAACCGGCAGATGAGATCTACTTCTTCCTGAAGTTCTTCCATGCTGAAAAGCAAATTCTTGAACCACGTGGCTCACACGTTGCGCTCAAATCAGCACGGGTGGATGAAACGGTTATGTCGCTACTCCGTCCGCTTGTCGACGATAAGAAGAAAATCGACATCTGGGAAGAAGAGGATCTGGCCGTCACGCGCACAATCAAGCACCGACGAAGTTTTGCTCAAGTCAATCTTCATAACGCAGCAATAGTCATCGTGGCTTTGCCTCTGTCAGAAGAGCAGTCTAGCAACCTTGCCGCCCGTGCGGCCTTCGCCGACCCAAAATCTTATCTGACCTTTTGCAACTTTGCTCGGAACTTTCCTCTCAAGCTCACAGGTCACTTCACACACAACTACTTCTCTTCCCAATACTTCAAAGGTGACGTTCACAACGGCCATCGTCACGGTCACGGGAGCATGATCTACCACAGTGGCGCGACCTACGAGGGCACCTTCCGTCTCGGCCAGCGACACGGTCATGGGCTCTATACCTTCCAGAACGGCGATACTTATGATGGTGGCTGGATCGACAATCAGCAGCACGGCACAGGCACTTTCGTCGAGGCTGCGACCGGCAACACCTATGTTGGAGGCTGGAAAAACGACAAAAAGTTCGGTGAGGGTGTCACCCACTGGAAGAATGCGCAAGAAGCCGAGCGTCTATGCCGAATCTGCTGGGAAGACGCGGCTGATGCGGTCTTTTACGACTGTGGTCATGTCGTCTCGTGCTTGCAGTGCGCGAGGGAAGTACAGAACTGTCCGGTGTGCAGGAAGCGGGTGCTGAGTGCCATGAAGCTATACTACGTGGCGTGAGGCGATGTATGCCTGGAACAGACTACCGTAGATCGGTAGCAGGAGCGGAGCGGAGGAACGATGGACGAGTTTTGAATTTCCTCATGCCATTGGAGCATCTCATCCACGGTGTTACTGGATCGGTGGGCATTGGCGTTTTCCATTTTTTTCTCTTTTCTCTCGTTCGCAATGGCACCTAGAATGGTTACACGGCTTTCTTCTCTTCCCGTGGTACAGTGCTTTCATTTACGCTCCGGACCACTGCGTTTTTTTAATACTCTCTACATCCGAGCTAGGTAGACCAATGCACAGTCTCGCTCAACAGCCCTTGTATCGTCGCGTATCTGCACTATGCATGTAGTCATCATATCAGCCCGACGAGCGGGACGAGTACGCCTCCCGCAGAGCCGCCGGTGGCCTCCAATCACTGCCCTCTCGGCTGTGAGCGGGCTGTATGGTATAGTGGGTGGCGCACGTTGGGTGATTGGCGTGTAGACGAAGTTGTGATTAGAGTGAATTCGGGAGATCACATGTTACTGATCGTGAAAGATTTAATTCTAGGATAACTACATGACTATGATGATGGAAACAAGACACCATACAAACTATCTCCGATGGAGACGTATTGGCTCGAGGTAAAACATATTGAACTGACAGTTACTCCCCTGACCGATCAAGAGAAACGAGGCTGACGCACTTCCTGTGCTGGGAACGAGTGAAAAGGCGCCCTTGCACGCCACATCGCATCTCGCCTTGCTGGTGGATCGGATAAGGACAGCACGATAAATGTCTCATCGTCCAACTGTGTGCATGTAGATGTTGCGCGCTGCAATTTCTAGCGCGCTCCAGAAGATATGTATAATGCTTAAAATCAACATAATTCAGTTCACTGCAATCTTTAGCGCGCTCGAGAGGATGTATACGAGGCTCAGATAGGTCCTACTGGCTACTTCTGGCAACATACCAACACAGCCACCTTGCTGTCAGCCTCGTCAAGTGCACTGGGAATTCCAGTGTAATAGAGGCTGTGAAAGTTAGAGGATGCTTTGACGTGAAGGGTTCAGGGATTCGGAGACGCGTTTGTATCTGGTAGCTAGAAGGCCGGGGCCATGTCCACTATTGTGTAAAATGGAAGATCATCTTTGAGTAGATTTCGACATGGTGTTGCATGCGGACGTGGATTCGACATCGGGATGGAAACGGCGTGAATAGATGGAGTTCTACGATTTGTAGCTGAGAGTAGATTTGGCGGGAAATTTCGATTGCGGTTGGGTTCTATGGTGCGAGTCGTTGTATCCAGAGCGGAGGTTTCAATGAGTGCCGTCTGCACGGTAACTGTTATCGTGTGAAGTTCCCTAGATCTGTCAATCTCTCTCATCCCGCATCAACCTCACAGACTGCAGTTCAGGCACAGCGTTGGGTTTTGGAGCATATTCATTTATCGGCGCCGTCATTCCACTACATGATGGTGACGTAGCTCGTGTACTTGATGCACCAGACTCCTTCCGTCCATCCGCTCCGCGAACCCAAAAGAAGGCGAATGAAGTGAACGCCGGTCGCTTCTCACGTCAGTCTTTTCGTCCTAGGCTCTATGCCTTCTCCTCAGCAGCGCGCGCAGCCTTGGCGCCACGGAGCTTAGCGGGGCGGTCGGCCTTGACGGGGCGGCCGGCCTTGCGGATGGCGGAGGCGCGGGCAACGGCGTCCTGGCGGAGGTCGGGGCGGTAGTTGCGCTTGGTGGTCGAGTTGACGATGGCAGAGTAGATCCTGTTCTCGTCTTAGCATGTTGCATCCAGGGAAGCTGTGCGTCGCGGGCGCGCGTGTGGTCTACAGCGTCGCCGTTCCGGGGGCTACGTACTTGCGGGTGGACCTGCTGTTGCCGAAGGTGGTGGACTGGGTGGAGGTCGCGGGCTGGTGGTGCTTGTCGGCCTTCTTGACGAGAAGGGTGACGCCGTTCTCGGAGGAAACGACACCGATGGCCTTGTTGGCGATCTGGCCCTCGTTCTTGCGGCTGTAGACGTTCCTCAGGTTAAGAGGGTCGCGGGAGAACTGGACACCGTTGGCACGCTTGACAAGCGTTGCGCTGTGTCCCTCTGCGCATGTTGTCAACCCCAATTCTCTCCCCGCAGCGGGTTCCGCCAGCAGAACTCACTGGTAATCTCCCAAGCCAAATCGTGAGGAATAGTAGCGGCCATTTTGTCGACTGTGTAGATGCGGACGGAGTACGGACTTGTCGGTTCTTCGCGATCTCGAAAAGTGGTTGTGGGATCTGGCGGTCGGTTGATTGCCAGATTGCGTTAGCTTGGTCGGCGCTGGAACAACCACGCACCGACGCGGAAGCGGAACGCGCTAGGGCCGATGCGCTGAAGTGCTAGCGCGAGGCTTGTGATGGAGTGATTGAGGCGCAGGCGTGCGACTGTCAGTAGGTACCTGGGCACCAAGACCACCACCTCGTCTGCCTGCGTTCCCCGGAAGTGCGGCTCCATGCACGTCTAACTGCCACGCACTGCGACGTCAGCTGCGCATCCAACTCTCCTTTGTGTCTCGCTTTTCCTTTCCTTCTCTCTTCTTCTCCGCTCTATTCTGTCCATCCTGTCCAGCACTCCCGAGCACCTCCGGGCACTTCATATAAGACTTCCCGGACCCCTACGCTACCGACGCTTCCATACCCACGACCCTGGTCCCCCGCTCCACCCTCAGCGTACCCCACATCGTCGCAACCATGAGCTACATGCTCTACTCAATCTCGGTGTGCGTCCTCATCGTCGCAACCGGTACACATCCCTTGCCTGTGTCGCAACCTTCCTCTGCTAACCCCCTCTCCAGCGCTCTACTTCACCCGCCAGCGCTGGCTACACCTCATTCCGATCCCCGAGCCCATCTACACGCGCCTGCCGACCTCGTTCCAGGACGACATTGACGCCGGCCTCTCTTCATCCGCCTTTGACCTCAACACCAATCTTGAGGCCGGCGACTCGCGCCAGGGCCTCGACAATGCAGGCAAGAAGGAAGTTATGCGCATCATGAAGCGCCGCGGCGTCGACTTCGATGAAGCCAGGCGCATATTTATGCAGGACCGTTTCAAGAAGAATAACATTGGCACTGATGGGATTCCGCGCGATCCCAAGTTCGTTAGCTTTTCGTGAGGAATACGGGTTCCTGATGTTGTAATCTGCTCGTGGTTTGGGCTGTTTCCTTTGTTATCGACTGACATTCAGGGCTTGGGTCGAGCGGACGTTTTCGTTTTGGAACCCATTACACCTGTGCACTGTGACATCATACGTCTAGGGGTGGCTTTTTAGGCCGTTGAGTGGGTACTTTTATTGTTTGATTTCCTATGTCTACGTTCGTCTCTTTCAACCATCTGGGAACAGCCTGACGCTATACCATCTCGGACAAATATATTTGCCGAATTACTCATCATCTACTTTATCGTAACGCCATGCTCTGTGCTTCTTCGTGCACATGAAGCCCGAGTTGCTGCAACTTTGAATTGCTGCTAGCTGGTCAAGTCAACTCCATCATGACCGCTGGGCCATTCCATTTATTTCCAGAATGGCGATACGTCTTAAATCCGCTATGTGCTGGAGCCGGAAGCTGCGTCTCTTGTGGCTGTTTTGAGGTATTCAATTCGGGGATACGATCAATCATCTAGGTGGACCAAAGCCTGGGGGGCCGAAGCCAGGAGGTGCACCGGGCGGCATACCTCCAAATCCAGGTGGACCGTTTGGAGGGGGGCCGCCGAAGCCAGGAGGAGGGGCGTAGAAATTTGTCGGCGGTGCTCCACTCGGTGGTCGGGCTGGCAGTCCAGAAGGCGCTGGAGGAAGAGACTGCGGTGGTCCACCTGCCATGGCCATAGGAGGAGGACGGCCGAAACCAGCAGGTCCATTGGGAACACCTGGCATACCACGGCCATCTGGCATCATGCCCTGAGGTACCCCCACGGGCATAGACTGAGGTGGAGCTTGGAACAAGTGGGCTGGTAGCGGCTGGACAGCAGGCGCGACGCCGTGCGCCTTTGCCTGCTTGGCGAGCATACGTTCTGCCTCGTCTCCATGGCGCTCTCCCTTCCCATCCTTCTTGTACGCATACTGGACCGAGATCTGCTTATTCATCATGAATTGGCCGTGCATACTGGCAATGGCGCTATCCGACGATTCAAAGTCGCCATAGGAGATGAAGCCATAGCCCTTGGACAGGCCGTGCTCGTCGCGGGCGATCTTGGGCGGGTTGACCAGGGCACCAAACTGGCCAAAGGTATCGTAAAGTGTCTTCTCGTCAACCATGCTGTCGAGGTTACCCAGGAAGAGTTCAGCGCCAATCTCGACGTTCTTCTGCTTGTCGGCCGAGGCCTTGTTGACACGGATGCGGCTACCGTAGAGGGCGACGTTGTTCATAATCTTGGGCGCATAGTCGGCCTCGGCCTCGGTATGGAACTCGACGAAGCCGAAGCCCTGGTGCTGGCTGTTGACGCGATCGACGGGCATGTTGACATTGCGCACGCGACCGGCATTGAGCATCAGCTCGTGGAGAATGCGGGGCGTGACGCGCTCATGGAGGTTGCCCACATAGACGGTCGCCTCCTTGTTCTGCTCCCTGTGGCGTGTTAGCAGGTGGGTAACGTCGGACTGGAGGGGACTCACCAATGACGCTGGCTGGGGGCGGACATGGCGGGCGTGTGAGATTGTGACGAGAGGTTGTCAGTCGCTGGACGCTCAAGGCAGCGCTGGATGCGCACAGCTCGCAGATTTGAAGCTTGGATGCTGATATCACGCTAAACCGCTCGCGGCGAGCTACGTTCGCGCTCCGCCGGCCTCAAGATTTTGGCGCAGCTTTGCGTATCCAAGACACCCCATCACGACCCGCCCGCCTCCCGCCCGCCGCGCATCCTCTTCTCCATCTCGTCCGCCCGCACATACAGTCATCATGTTCTCCCTGTCAGAAGAGTCCAAGGTCCGCTCCCACCACCAGACACCAACACCATCTCATTCAGGACGCTGACACAGCTCCAGGAGCGCATTGCGCGCATCATCGATGTCTCCCGCGTCGCCATCCACTACGGATACCTGCCCCTGATCCTGTACCTTGGCTACTCCCAGAGCCAGCCCAAGCCCTCCCTCATCCGGTGAGACCCCCGCGCGCACCGCCCTCGACTACCTTGTTGCGTCATCGGTCGAAAGTCACCATCCCCACGACGTATCCTGGACAGAGCCGATGATATCTACATGGCTCTGTACTCGCACTGTTCAGGGTGCAATGTCCTTCAAGCAGCCGCTGACTGTCGATTAGCCTCTTCTCTCCCCTCGCATAAGGTCGGAAAATCGTCGATCGAATGTTTAAACGACCGTTTGCAATTCACTGTACAACACTACATTAATCAGGCGTATCGGTTTTCTGGTTTCATGTTGGCTGGAACGAGAGGAATGAACAGCCTATGTACCCGCCATACCTTGGGATGCAAATCTCCACCATGACATCTGGCGCTCCGCCGTCTTTTCGCACGGCAACCTGTATCATATAACAGAGACTTCTGCAGAGCTCAATGGAATCCCACACCATGGCCGAAGCTGTGGCGTTTTGCGTTAATTACGCAGCCAAACCCGTGGGCCTCGCACCACTAACTTGAGCCGTGCACGTGCAAGTCGCTATGTATCATTGGAAATCACCGGTTCCCTTCAATCCGTATCATGTTGAATCCAGCCTAGCAATGCTTGATAGTATTGACATGCCGTCAGGGCCGCTGCGGATGTTCACCCGCAACGCCAATGACAACGTGCCGCAGACCCACGTGGTGCAGGCCTAGTAGCCCACCAGGCTTACTCGAGCATTCGATCTCATCCACAATGCCCATAAACCTCAACATAGCCCGTTTCCCTCCGCTAGTCTCCCAGCATGTATCGTTGCCCTTGGTCGATCGGACGACTGAAGATAAGCAAGTGCAAAACAAGTAGGTACTCAAAGTGTGTCAAACTACAACCTGGAGATGTGAACACTTTGTGTTAGCTCGAAGCGTCAAAACATCCAAGTCTCCGCATAAATAATTAGTCCGTCAATCCGGTGGCATTGGGAACCTCGAACCAGGGTCAGCTTATCCGTTTCGGCGGTTGACCAGGAGCGCTATTCCCAGCCGCGTAGCTTTGGTTCCCATACGCGATGTTCTAGGCAGCGTCCCCTGTGCTCACCTCGTGGCCCCCACGCCTTGCCCTGCGTAAATCATACGTTTCCCCAGATTCTGCTCGCTTTAAGCAGTCATCCTGAAATCTTCGCTGTACGGATTCCTCGTTTCACTGGCATATCCATTGTGATAAACCACTCATTTCATGTCAACTCCATGACCGCGAGTATGTCTGTCCCCAACACCGGGGACATTTCAACACTTTCTCAGATTGCCTGGAAAACGGGAAGAGCTTTTGCAGCCGATCGAGCAGGCGTCCCTGTCGAGTTTACTGAAGTAGAAATCGAGATCAGCAGTCTCGCAAAAGCACTGAAAGCTCTAGCCGAGACCCTCCACGCCAACGACACGGGCATCTTGCAGGATCTCAACCAGGATGTACAGATGGGCATTAATACCATTCTGCATTCGTGCCAGCGCACAGTCCACGATCTGGATTCATTGGTAGACCAATACCAGGTCATCAAAAAGCACCGGACCGTGGGCGGATATGCGATCCAACGAACGTGGAGTGATCTCGTCCTGGCCGAGTATAAAACAACGATGTGGACCACGGAAGGAGGAAACATTGGGGATTTGAAAGCCATGTTACACATGCATACCAGTTCGATATCGCTCCTGTCACAAGCATTACAGAGGCTAGTAAGCGTCACAAACTCATACGATACTCGCTGACTCTGCGCAGCAAATCGCTGTCGAATCTAGAGAGCATCGTTTCGCCGATGGCTAAGAGAATAGACAGCGTATATCACATGTCTGGTAACATAGATGAGCAACTGGAGGAACTACATCACTTCGTGCAGAATCTTGTCACAAGTGATCCCGATGAACCAACACCGCCAATACCTGAACGCAATCCTGCACGGTCTCCAGCATCGGAGATTGGGGATCCTGTGCAGAACCTCCGATCATCATATCCAGTC
Source organism: Neoascochyta sp. HWLR27 (assembly GCA_019775935.1). Taxonomy (NCBI): domain Eukaryota; kingdom Fungi; phylum Ascomycota; class Dothideomycetes; order Pleosporales; family Didymellaceae; genus Neoascochyta; species Neoascochyta sp. HWLR27. Next base: position 43,375 of record WODD01000264.1, read on the forward strand.
AGAGAAAGTTCGCTGCAAGGATCGAATTCTGGGTCGTCACCGTCTCAGCGTCCTACATCGTCCGAGGCTTGTCCATCATTTGATCCTCACCATAACACCCCTTCATCGCCAAAACACCAATCATTCGCACCAACAACATCGCCTCATCGACACCGCGTATCGGGATTCAGTTTCGGAGGATCTTCGGTCTGCTACTCATCCAGTAGCTGCGCGTCTTCAGATGCAGGATGGTCCAACGCAGGACCCTCGAGAGATCCTGTAATAAGTCGACAGGCACTTATCCCTACCAAGAATTGGCCGTTACCACATACTCCCGAACTTCGGGAACCTGGCCAAGAACCGGTGATCAAGACCATTATCCCGCTCCCGCCACCAGCATTAAGTCCACCGCCGGTCCAGGATATGTCTAGATCAGGCCCAACATTGAGTCCTTTCCCCTCAACGCAGTCTGGTATAACGAAGCTCCATCGTAGCTCCACTACCGCGAGTCAGAAATCGGTCTTTGAGAAAGAGGCCTTCCGTAACTCTGCGGTTTTGTGCGATGTGTAAGTTTAGCTGTGCACGGATACCCAAGATCTAGACACTGACCGTCTCAGGCGTGGAAAGTTTGTCGAGTATTCCCGTCAGTTAAACGAAGGTGATGCCAGAGACATCGAAATGGTCGAGGCAAGCGAAGAATGCCGTATAGCTGTTGTGCGGAAGCGGGTGCATGATCCTGAGACCAAGAAAGTGCGTGTCGTCACATCGATATGGACGTTCAGCGATGACAACAATGTGCGCATCGAACTCAGAATGGAAGATGGTGAGATGTACATCCCGTACTCGAGTTACTTCTCGCCCTGCAAGGTATCCATGACCGCACCTTGCGTCCTGAAGTTCCACGACGTCAGGTATGGCAATCGACTCATCAAAGCTGCGAAATCGAGCTGGGTGAATTATATGTTCGAGACTTCACAAGGTATGTTGGCACCTTATTTTCGCAAAATTCAATAACCCTTCCATTCTGACACAACCCAGACGCTGCACTCTTTCAAAATGAAATCATGGGCCGCACACTTCTCGCAACCTTCCGCACAGCCAAAACGATGCGTCTACACTCGGGCCTTGGCAGCGCTTTTGCATATGCAGAGCAAATGTGTGCTTTAGAAAACCTGCGTGTCTGGGAAGACTCAGACACAGGTGCTATCATCTCCATGATTCACTTCTCTGCCTCGTTCCGTGACGGCTATCTTGCTTTCTATCTCAATTCGGCGACGAACCCGATACGCGTCAAGGACGAAGGAGCTCGTGAGGTTAAAATCAAAGGATTGAGGGTACCGCTTGAAAACGGAGATAGGGCCTTGAGGAAAGACAGTGCTGCAGGGGAAGGAGGTGTGGGGGCGGAGCCGGACAAGAAGAAGATCATTTCCGGGGTGCGAATCGAGTTTGCGACCGAGATGGAAAAGAGGGAATTTATGGATATGGTGGCTGAGATGCAGCGAGATATGATTGAGCTGCCGGATTTGCTGGGGGTAAATTGAGGGAGTCATTACGGAGAGCGAATACTCAAAGAATTTTTTCCTATATTTCGGGTACTGTCTCGTCGCGATGTCGAGTAGGAATTATTGTTGCTTCATATTAGAATAGTAGGGAAAGGAGAATGATACTAAAGTAATCAAGCTTACTCTGCGGTCATAGGCTTCAAATATCGGAACGACTGTTTCTGGATACAGAATGAAGCTCTGAGGTCACCTCGATTGTGAGCCATTTTTTACTCACTATACTGTTGTGTTGTACCGCGATCGCAGACTAGTGATGTGGGTGATGTGAGGGATGGTGGGGTCTGCAGTTCCGTCTGTGCGTCATTGCGTCTCGAAGCCCAAGCAAGCTCGCGAACGCTTACCTCCTCTCCAAGTCCTACAAACCCATATACCACATCAAAATGTCTGCCAAAATAGAGAAGACGATACTGCGACAGCAGGAGAAGTACAAGGTCCCCCTCACGCTCCTCGTTCTCCGCTGACGTTACTCCAGAATCGCAGAAGGCCAGTACTACGAAGCGCACCAGCAGCTGCGCGTAATCGCCTCACGATACACCAAAGCACAAGACTGGGCCTCGGCGACCGACATCCTCTTCCGTGGCGCGCAGGCGCTGCTGCAAGCTGGCCAGGGCGGTTCAGGCGGCGACCTGTGCATCTTCCTGCTCGACGTATTCAACAAGGGCGAAGTCAAGCCAGATGCCAGCAGCAAGAGCAAGCTGCTGAGCTTGCTGCGCGCATTCCCCAAGGATGAGCCGACCAAGAAGAAGTTCGTCGCGGAGATGGTTGGGTGGAGTGCTAAATACGGCGAGTACCCGGCTGGCGACCCAGAGATCCACCATGTTGCGGGAAGCTCGTACGCTGAGAGTACGTCTCCTCTCCCCTTGCTTACTTTGCCTGGAGACTGACGTGTGGAATTATCAGACCTCGAGCCCTACGAAGCGGAACGCCACCTCGTCCTCGGCACCAAAGACTCGCCCGAAGCGCTCGCGAACCTCGAATACGCATGGTACTCCGCCGACGATGCGCACACGGCCCCGTTGTATACAGCGCGCGGCGTTCTGCCCTACCTGCTCGCCGGTAACCTGCGCGCAGCCAACAAATTCTTCCTGCTCTTCACCTCGCTGCTCTCCAAGAAGCCCAGCCTCACAACCCAACAGATCTCGACCTCGGCCTCGGATCTGCGCGTCTACCCCAGCCTGCCGCTGCTGAACTTCCTGGCATTGCTGCTGCTGAGCGTCGAGAGGGGTGATCCTAGCCTGTTCAGGCAGCTCAAGAGCCACTATGCTACGCACCTGAAAGACGCCAACTGGGGCGAGGCCCTCGATCAGATTGGTGAGATGTACTTTGGTATCAAGATACCGAGGCAGGGAAATCCCATGTTCGACATGATCGGCAACATGTTTGGCGGCGGCGGCATGGGCGGCGGTGCGAGGAAGCCAGCCTCGGGCGGAGCTTTACCTCCGACGGCTGCGGGCTTGGACTAGTTAATGGCGTGATGAGTTCGTATGGCATCTAGACACGACTGGCGATGACGATGACAATGAGCTCCGCTGATACGCAAAATCACATATACCACTGTACAAATGAAATACTTGGACATGTCTGCAGAAATGGGTGCTTGTCTTGCAAAATTTGCGTGATACTTTTGCCTAGTTCACTATCTCATTACTCATTGTTTCTTTAATCTTTTTTTTCTCTCTTTAGTTTCCGTCACAGACATCTATGCGGGGACGGTCTTCTCACGGAACGCAATGCCGTACTTCTCCTCCAGAGTCTTCATCAAGGGCCTGCAGATCTCAGGCGACATGGGTGCCAGAACACCCCTCTCCTTGAGAGTACCGTCGAGAACCTGCTGAACGGCAACCGCGCAAGGAACACCAACAAGCTTGGCCATGGCCGAGTAGCCCTTAGGGTCACCGTAGTCGGGGAGTGTGGAGGTGCGGATGACCCTGCTGCCGTCCTTGTTCTCGATCTCGAACCTGTGCTGCAGCATAACGAAGTCACGCTCACCGGCCTCGTACTGCATCTTCTGCTCAAGTGTAGCGCAGAGTGTGTCAAGAGGGTTGCCGCGGGCGGTGATGGGCTCGTCGGAGAAGAGACCGATCCAGCGGAGACCGCTCATGATGCGTTCCTTCTCTTCCGTGCTGGCGAACTTGGTGCGCGAGCTGATGGTCCAGATGAGGTCCTCCTCCTTGTCGCTGGATGCGCCAATGATCTTGGCTGTGGCATCCTTCCACGAACGCTGCTCACCCTCCTTGAGGAAGTCCTTGGGGTCCTCGACAAGGAAGCCAATGTCGACGAGGGTCTTGATGTACTCGGGGAATCCCTGGTAACGGAGGGTACCACGGATGATGGTCTGGGCCTCGGGAATGTTGTAACGCTCCTTGTAAGGGGTCGAGTCGCGGTTAGGGTAGCAGACGAAGGAGTAGCCGGGGTAGATGAAGTAGGGCTTGGCCTCGGCCATGAGCTCGGGACCCTCGACCTCCTTGATCTGGCCGTCCTGGTAGTACTTGGCTGCGTTCCTCAACGCCAGCAGCACACCGCGGGAGCTCCACGAGAACTTGTATCCAAGCGGGTTGTCCGAGTCCTCGGGAGATGGGAGACCACCGCAGTACGACTTGAAGGAGAGGATCTTGCCACCAGCCTTGTGAACCTCGTCAATGGTGAGGACAGCCGACAGGTGGTCGATACCGGGGTCAAGACCGATCTCGTTCATGACGGTGATACCTGCCTCCTTGGCGGCGGCATCGAGCTCCATCATGGCGGGCGAGACGTAAGAGGTTGTGACGACATCCTTCTTCTTGCGGATAGCCGACTTGATGACGGTCGCGTGGTATGTGTAGGGAATCAAGCTGATGACAAGGTCGACCTTGGCAACCTCAGCGTCGAGGGCCTCGTCGTCGTTGACATCAAGCTGCAAAGGTCAGTTTGCAGGCGGAGAGTTTGGTGAAAGTTTCTTACGCTGATCGCCGAAGAGTTGGCGACACCCTTGGCCAGAGCCTGGGCCTTGTCGAGAGTCCTGCAAGCGACAACGACCTTGACGCCAGACTTTCCGAGGATCTCTGCGGTAGGACGGGTAACGAACCCAGCACCGAGCAGAAGCACCGACCTGAGAAGATTAGCTTTGCAGCGCAGGAAGAAATATCTACACTCACTTTCCAGTGGTGTTCGCTCCGCTGAGAACGTTCTCAAACTTGTCTGAGCTTGTTAGCAATTGTTCGTTGATGCAGGAAAGAGATTAACTCACTGATGATGGCTTCCATTGTGTGTGTTGATCTAGTTGGATGTGAAGATCAAAGTGCAGATGAAGCAGTTATATGCGCTGGCAGCTCAATTGTTGAGTCCGATCGGAGTTCCGCAAATACCCCGCTACTCCGTCATCGCCTCTCGGAAAGGAAAGTGGGACGCGTAGATGGCACGTGATCGACGGGCGCAGTGCTTGCGCCTCGCCTGTTTCAGCTTAGCACAACATGCAGCGCGAACGTGCCAGGCCAGGTTACCGCGTTGTAGCAACATCACCCAGCTACCTAAAGACAGCATTCAAACTCCGAGGACCGTTCCGACCTACAACGCCCCGAGATTTATGAGAGGCAACGGAACGATAACTGCTCGAACTACTATTCCACGCTTTGGGCTCGCGAAACGTTTTAGGCAGCCGTCATTATGCCTTCCGCCATAGATCCAGGAGACGATTTGCGAGTGGCAATCAAACAAGTAAATGCAGCTACTCTAGACATGGTAAATCTGTAGATACTGACACAAATAAGATATCACAATCTTCTGTGGGCTCGGATTACATTGATCAGCTGATTCCCATTATGAAGGATGCGCGCTACTCGAACCAACTTCAGCTGGCATTCGATCAGTTCTCCAGTGATCGAGAATCCGAGATTGAGCGGATATGCAATGCAAATCACCAGGATTTTGTCAGTTCGGTCGATTCACTGCTCCGAATCCGGGACCAGAGCGTGCAAATGAGTGGAGAAATTCTTGAGTTGAACGAGTCCATCCAGGAAAGTATCGAGAAGCTGGCGACACAGAAAAAAGCCCTTGTCGATTCGAGAGGCGTGCGCCAGAACATCAACGAGGCAACTCTCGCTCTGAATGCGTGTCTGAACGTTTTACGAATCGCGAACCAAGTTCAAGATATGCTACGAGATAAGAACTACTATGCAGCCTTGCGAGCGTTGGACGAGCTGCAAACAGTCCATTTGAAGGAGATCAGCCGATTCAAAATTGCCAACATGATCGAGAGATCGGTCCCGCAAACACAGGAACAGATCAGAGAAGCAGTCAAGACGGATTTGAGTACATGGCTCTATCGAATCCGAGAGTCATCGCAATTTCTGGGCGAAGTATCATTTTACTACACCGAGAAGAGAAGGGAGCGCAATGCTGAGCGAGCCGAGTCCGATTCACGGTTTTCAAAGTACAAATTGAACTCGTCAATTGAACTGGTTGCGGATGAGACGGATGAGTTCGACATTCTGAACAACGAAGAAGCCGGAAACGAAACTGATTTCTCCCCACTCTTTGAAGCAATGCACATCAACGAGACCCTTGGGAAAAGCGATCAGTTTAGAGCGGAGTACGCTGCAGACAGACGGACACAAAAAGACTTAATCATACCGACCAAGCTGAATCTACTCCAAGAGGAATGTGACGACCTCAGTAGTTTCCTGGAGAGTATTGCAGGCTTTGCTATTATCGAGAAAGCCACAATGGCCAAGACAACAAACTTGCGACAACAATCTGATGTAATACTACGGGCATCTTCTACAACGGTACAGGCTGACATCAGTACAGGTCGACGAGTTGTGGGATTCAATGTGCCAGAGCGCGATCAAGCTCATCACAGCTTCTCTTCATACTGTCGAAAACGACGAGCTTCTGCTGAAGATCAAGGGCCGCATAGCGTTATTTATGTTGACCATGGAGGTGAGTGGGCAGCCCGGATACAGCTTCCTTATTACTGACAATATGATAGAAATGCGGCTACTCCGTATCGGCGTTGAACGATTTGCTTTTGACACTCTTCTCGAAGTACTCTGAACTTTTGAAACTGCGCTTCAGCGATGACTTCCTGGAGATTGTCCAAACCGACGACTACATGCCCATGTCCATCACCAAGGACGAGGATTATGACAGAGTTCTTGCTGTCAGTTGGTACACGCCTGACAAGAGCCGCGAAGAAATCACGTACGGCACACCCCTATCTCATTTGTGTCTTGTCAACTAACCTTGCAACAAGCTTCCCTTGTGTCCTGCCTTTCTCACAGATGTACCCACTCTGCTGCATTGATATCCGGAACTTCTTGAACCAGATATATCTTTTCTCGGACGACTACTTCCAGAAGTCCACAATCATCGACGAAACACTACGAACGGTATGTTGCAGACTACGTTCTTGTACGTATCGCTTGAAACATTGACTAATCTGACATTAGGCTCTGGACGATCTCCTATGCGAGAAACTCTGCCAGTCCTTGATCGAACGTCTCTCTTCACAGTACCCTGGGCAAATTGTGCAAATCCTGACCAACCTGGAGCACTTCGAGACAGCCTGCATAGAGCTGCAAGATCTACTGTTCCAGGCGCGGAGCTCACCCTCAGCAACAGGCCCCATCATTCTCAACGCAACGGAAAAGTTCTCCAAGGCAAAGCGCCAAGCATCCGACCGCATCTTCGAGCTGGTGAACTCAAAGATCGACGATCTGATCGAGACGGCAGAGTACGACTGGATGGCAACCAAGCCCGCAACGGAGCCCTCAGAGTACATGCTCGAGCTGACGCGCTACCTGTCGAACATCATGAGCAGTGTGCTCCTAGCGCTGCCCACCGACGTGAAAGAGTTCATCTACTTTGACGCCCTCAGCCACGCTGCTACAGCGATCCTCGACCTCACTCTCGACGAGGGCGTCAAGCGCATCACGCCGCAGGCGGTTGAGGGCCTGCAGGTAGACACGCGCTTCCTGAGCGACTTTGTCAGCTCGCTGAATAACCCCATCTTGATGGAGAACCTCGACGAGCTGACGCAGACGGTTGCGCTCATGGGGTCGGACAACTCGGATGAGTTCTTCGATATCGCTCAGCGCAACAAGAAGTTCAGCAAGGTGGATCAGCTTAAGGGTGCGATTCTCATCGAGAAGGTGCAGGAGGGTGCACAGGTTGCGGCGCAGAGCCCGACGAAGCCTGCGCCGACGGAGCGGTTTGGAACACTGGGTAGCAGGTTTGGAATTCGCTGAGGCTATGCGTGTGGTTGTTCAATCATCCAACATGGTTAAATATTGTGTGTATGTGGGTATCTAGCGTTTCTACTCTGTTGCAGTGCTCGCCTCTTCCTTTTCCCCATCAACCTCCGCCGTCGAATCTGAAGTCTTGTTGCTCCAATTCAGGAACTCCTCACTGACTATCCCGCCCGTTCCCTCCTTCACCTTGGTGACCTGTACAACGCCCGACTTCTTCTTCAGCACAATACTGTACACCGCTTCCTCCGTGATCGTCTCCTTCAACCACGCCAGAAACGCCGCGGCAAAGTTGATGCACACATTCCCATCCCAGCACCCGGTGCCGCGACGTACCATGCCTGGCAGTTCGTGCGTGTTGAACGTCTGGAGCCCGCGCAGCACACCCGCTTTGCTTCTGAAACCGACGATGATCTTGGGGACGCCGAGGAGAAACGATTGCGCCCAAAACTTAAGCAGTTTGCGTTCGAACTTGAGGATGTCGCGGTGCTGTTGGCGCTGGGGCGGCGGTAGTTCTTCTGCGGTCTTCAACTCGACCCATTGCACGGGCGTCTCGGGGTTGGCGGGCTTGGGTGCGAGCAAGCCATCAACTTCGCCGCCGAGGATCAGGCTGTGTGGGCCGAAGGACGTCTGCACAATGGAACAATGCTGGGCGTGGTTGGACGTGACTGACTCCTGATGTTTGCGGATTTCGGTAGGAGACGTCGAGGATGGCGGTGTGGGGATGAGAGCCAAGGTCTCGAACTTGTAGCCCCAGTATGTCATCATCTCGCGAGACTGCTGGTCAGGATGTTGGTGTCGCGGCGGCGGCTGGTTGACTTCTGCAGCGCGCTCGGCAGCGCGCGAGGGGAAGTCTTCTTCGATATAGATGGTGCCGTTGTGCAGAGTCGCAAACATTTTGAACTCGGCGAAGTTGTCAAAGGGCGCAGTCATGATCTGGATGTGTTAGCTTGCGTAAAGAGGGAAGCTTCACCACGACCAAACGTACCTTGGTCATCATGCCTCGCCAGGTCACGAAGTCTGCCTTTGTCTTTGCCTGGCCTCCCGCCTTCTTCTCCTTCTCGACCAAAGCCCGGAGCAGACTGTCCAGGTGTGGGTCCTCCTTCTCCTCAAAGTGCTTGAACGTGTTGAATCCCTCCTTCAGATCTGCGCCCATAGGTGGTTGGACATAGTAATTTATGCTCGACTCGTCGTCTCGGTATTCATGATTGTCATCGTAGGAGAAGTGCGCGATCTCTCGGGGCCGTTTTATGCTCGCGGAGTCGCCGCGGAAGCGGTTGACGGGCTGGATGGGGAAGTGCTTCATCGAGGAGGGCGGTTCTGAGGATGACGGCCGGGGCGCGAAGTCGATTACTTGTGTACTCGACGCATTCGGAGCCGGTGCTCGCGTTCTTGGGCGTTTGCGTGGCGGTGAGCCATTGGCTGCATCTTGTGGTGGGCTGGAAGGCATTGTGGTTCGGGATATGTCGTGCAACAGGTGTGTAGTCAATGACGGACGGTGGGCGTTACCGGAGATCAAGAGGACTTCAGATTGACGGTACGAGGGATTGACGAGTAAAAGATCGGTATAGAAGCTCAAGCATGTTTCGTGTGCTAATGGCTGTGTGTTCGTCACTGCGGCTTCCCAAGCTCCGCCGTCTTCCCCGCAAAACCTCCGACGGTACGGCGTGCCAAACAAACCATCCCTACAAAACACCAACAACATCACACGAGCAGCACCAGGGACATTCCACCAGCCCTATTCCGGATGTCCCCTGGCCTGTTTGTCAGCCCCACCAGAACCCAGACCCGCTCCCGCATTCACCGTATATAAGGTCGACCAACCTGCCACCCATGGACCAACTCCGCGCAGTCCGTCCACCACCCGGTACACGACGCAACCTCTTCCACCAAGGCACACGACGCCAGAACCCAACAGTCCGACCCGACACAGCCAATATATTCCAGCAACCTATGGATGACGAGCTTGTCGAGCGCACGCCCTCGGGCGAGTACGCACTGTATGCTCCGCAGACAATGTACAAGCACATGGTACTGGGGTTGGGCGGTGGGCAAGAAGTCGACGAGGAAGCTGGTACGTACACCTGAAAACCAGGAATCCAATTGGTACTAACGCACGTTGCAGAGCAAGAAAAGCAAATGATTGAACTGTATGGACAACAACATGCTCATTGGGACGCCGAGGCGGTCGAGGTGGAGATCAAGGCTGCAATCAAGTCGAGTTTGCAACGGAAAGTAGCGAGCTTGGAGGAGGACAAGTGGATGTTCCAGGGTGAAGGGAATGGCATGGGGAAGAAGTGATATTCGAGGGGAATAGCCTGGTGAGGAGTGGCGGGCGATGACAGACAGACGACTTTATGATACCCTTGAGTATAGAGACATGCATTTCAATGACAGAAGCCATTACTTTGAACGTTTCCCAGCAAGCTTTTTCAAAAGTCCGGTCCGATCGGATACATCGACCCGAGCTAACATACAGAAGATTAAATTCAAAAATCTTCATTACTTCTGATTTCATCATTCCACCCTACAGTCAGAACCCATCTTGGAATACGAATCTCAATGATGGTGATAGAGCAGACCTGTGCTCGATATTCGAAGCTATTGATCCCAACGAGGTGGGATAGATGTTTGCTGGAGTGAGCTACATCGGCTTCTCGAATGGTTGTGATGCAGCATGAAGCAAGCAAATATTTTGTCTAGGCGTCGAAGGTGATGAAGGGGCTGCGGGCGTATCATTTTGTTTCTACTATTCACCAAAAACTGACAGTGTACCAACGCTCCAATTCCTTACCTGCTTGTGTGATGAGGTCCTAAGGCGACTTGGGTCACTGTCTACACACGCAACGTGCTTACTAGCTGTTCCAAATGTTTTCACTTGTGTTCCTAGAATTGTTTGTCCAGCTGCCTGTCAGCTCCAGGACCGCCAGTGCAAGTGCAAAGACGCGTTCTGGTTTGTATGGCCGGTCTCAAGAAGCCAGGCTGCTACGAGTAAGTGACGGTGGTGCATAGCCTCAGATCTGAATTGTGTTATACTGCCATGAACTGCGACCGGGTCAGACGTGTATATGGAGCACAATGAATCGCTGTGCTGTGATAGCTACAGATTTAAAGGATAGCAGATTATGCCTGTCTCGACTTGGCCCCAGTTGTATGGCGAGCTGCGGTCAGCCGTTCAGTGTCGATGATCACAAGCACGGGAGCTGTTGCTGGACAGGGTGGCGGGAGTCTCGATGCTTCCCGAGCCTCCCCAGCGCTTGGTGTTAGGTGTGCGATCTGGTGCGACCGGTTTTTTTCGTATGATGGGTTGCGGGCGCGCGAGTGTTTGTTAGCGAAGGAGGGGAAGCAAGATTTCGCTCTGCAGTGCGGTCAGTTTGTTCACACAGAGGAAGCAGGAGCTCATTCATTCCTTCAAAACCAGCCTCAGGACGCCCTGGGGCGAGTTGCGGTCGACTCTTGTACGAGGAGTAGATGGACAAGCCAATGCCGCTGCCGCTGCTGTTGCTGTCGCGGAGGGAGGTGGGTTTGGCTCTAGCGCTCTAGAGGGAGTAGCGTTCACCTTGATTACATAGATGGCGTCGGCTTCGGCGCTCTGTGGTCGTTTTCTGCTGTCGAAGTTCCTCGTGGAGTTAGAGAGCGAAGAGGTGTTGGCCCGCGGCCCTCGCTGACTCTCACTGGCCCAGTGCCCTGAAGTGAGCCGCAGCGAATCCGTCTACAAAGATCAAGGAGAGGCCTCGTGGCTGAGTGAATAGGAGCCGACGACTCATTCCCACGAAGTTGATTGCGGCATCTCGCTCCTGTGCGGTCGGCTCAAGGGCTGCGGCTTCCACATATGTGATCACATCATCTCAGTTGTTCACTACACCCTTGAAGTTCGAGACAAGGTGCCTCTTCGCTGCAACCGAGAGAGCACACTCAGACATGGTCCGGCGTTGCAACTGCAGGCAAAGTGCCTCGTCACCGTAGCAAGCAAATGGTGGTGGCCCGACTTCGTTTCTCAGTGCGAGTCGTTTCAACACACCATGTCCTGGCTCTGTCGAGCTGAGCGATCACACGCTGCTTCCCCTCTGCAAGACATTGCCAGTTGACTCAAGCTTGTACGGGAGTACTGGCTGCGGCTTCGTGTCAACCTGCTCCTTCCCCATGCGAGAGCGTCTCGTTTTGGGCCATGCGTGACGGGCAATCGATCTCAATGACTCTCCTCGTGGCCCTGTCTTTGAGCAGCCATGATGGTCTTCCCAGCCAGGCCTGTTCATACTCAACGCCCTCAATTCCACTGAACTACCCTCTGCCACCCCGGACATGCACACCCTGCCGCAGCCCCCTCTGCTGTCTCACCGCCTACGGACGAGCTATTCTTTCGGCCCTGACCCCTGTAGATTCTCGTCGGCGGTGAGCTCGCGAATCGCGCTAGAGAGGCTCCGAAGCTGCCGCCCCACCGGTTCATGATACTGGAGTTCGCGATGTTTGAGGCGAACACCAGAACCAGAGTCCGACTTGCAGTTTGAGTGCACCACCAACCACAGTGTGTCCTCAGAATCGCCGAGCTGGGAGGTTGTAGAGTTGGACACGGGCTTTTGAATGGTGCCCTTTTGGGCAAAATCGGCCCGCCCGATCTCGCAGCCCTAGTGGTCGCAGTTTGGCGTGTCTTCCAACGCCGCATCCCCAAGTTGCTTTGCACCAGCGGCCCGTGAACGCGCAGTCGCCTCAATTCCGCAGATGAAGCCTCTGGAAGCGCCGAATACTGCCGTCTGTAATCTCTGCGAGCTCCAGCGCCTCACGTGAGAAAGCGTCGCCAAGCTCCAGCGCGCCCCCGAGGGCCTACAAAGGTCTCCTTCCGCCTTCCTCACTCCTTCCCTTTTCTTCTCTTTGCCTTGGTCCTCGACTCTTTCTGAACCTGGTACCCTCAGCTTCTTTGGCCATCGCCCCTTTGATCATTCGTTTAAGTACATCGGTACATCTTGACAAGCATGTCTCACCATTCAGCTCCTTCCTCTGCGGGTCTTGGACCTTCCTCCAGTCCCTATGGTGGCACTGACCCTACCCTGTACTCGCCCGACCTGGTTCGCAACACCCACTCGGGCACCCATGGTCAAGGTATCAACCAGCTTGCTGTCCTTGGGGCCAAGCACCATGCCGGCAACCTCTCTCCCAAATGGCGTGGTACCCTTCCGCTGCCTGTCCCCTACTTCCAGGGCGCCTTTGCCAACGAGCTGAACGAGAATGATGTCGCCTTCATCTCTCGCTTCCAGTTCATCACCAGGCTGCCTGACTGTATCGCTGCTGGTTCCGATCCCGAGTTCGAGCTCTTCAGCATCCAGCATCAGATGAAGCTGGTAAGTATTTGGCCCAACCATAACGTGCATCATGCTGACCTTATCCAGTACCAATGCTTCTCTGCTTGTGTGCCTCTCTATACTCGCGGCATCCACCTCCGCTATGACAACCTGCGCGATGCTGCCGAAGGCAAGGCCATCCTCACCGAGCACGGCTTCACTGTCGAGTACATCTCCGGATACCAGTTCACCGTCGCCAAGTCGCAGGACACCTCCCAGTTGAACGAGTTCGAAGGCCAGATCAAGCTTCCTATTATCATCGAAGCCAACCCCAACGATGCCATGTGGAACTTCACCTCTGCCGACCTTGCCGAAGTCTCCAACATCGTTCAGCTCAACGTTGCCACCTTCGGTTCGATTCGCAACTGCCTCCACGTCGAAACCAACCAGGCCAGCATGAAGATTGTCTTCCGCATCGAGTTCCACTCGATTGATGCTTCTGTTCGAGCTGTCCAGAGCATGCATGCCGATCCTCTCTGGGGCTTCAGCAATGCCGTAAGTCCCTCTCATCTGTACAACACAAGCCCTCTAACATCGTTGCAGAAGACGTTCAAGTGGAAGACCGATGAGCCCTCTCTGTGGTCTGGCGAGCGAGCTCGCAACTCTCCCCACCGCACTATGCCTCGCATCGATGAAAAGGGTCGCATTGCCGGATACCGTGCTGCCAACAGTACCGAGGCCTTCTCCGAGTACAACACTCGCTTCCATCCCGCTGATCAGCACAACCGCGTCCGCCGTGAGCGCATCCTCGATGGCAGTGATGTTCGCACCACCATCATGCTGCGCAATATCCCCAACAAGATGGACTGGGTAAGACTCCTCTTTTCTTCTCTTCATGTAAATTGACTGACCTTGCATAGTTGTCGCTCAAGGGCACCCTTGACGAGGTCTGCTTCGGCACCTACGACTTCATGTACCTTCGAATCGACTTCAAGTCCGGCTGCAACGTGGGCTATGCCTTCATCAACTTCGCTGACGTCGGTGGCATGATTGCTCTCATTGACCGCATCGAGCGTCGCTGCTGGCTCGGTTATCGGTCGGCCAAGGCTGCTGAGATCTCCTACGCCACCATCCAGGGTCGCGAGGCTTTGGTCCAGAAGTTCCGCAACTCTTCGGTCATGCAGGAGACTCCTTTCTGCCGTCCACGCCTGTTCCTGACCTACCAGGATGCTGAGGTGTTTAACAAGCTTCGCTACACCGGTACTGAGCAGTCCTTCCCTCGCCCGGACAACCTCTCCAAGCTCCAGCGATCAATGGACAGTGCTCGCAGTGTTGGTCTGTACCCTCCCCAGGGCGGCTCTGGCGTCACCGAGCACCGCAACCGTGACAGCGCCTACGATCGTGGCACCCCTCGCGACATGGCTCAGGCTGCATCCAACTACGCCCGCCAGCGTGCTGCCACAATGAGCGTTCCGGTCTTGCCTGAAGCTCAGCAGCGCGACATTGAGCTCTGGTACTCGATCAACTATGGCCAGGGTCAAGTCGGATACATCCCCTTCGACTACATCCCCATGACACATGTCCGTCAGTACCTCGGCCTGTCTGTCGCTTCTCCTGTCGCTGCCAACTACCCCGGGGTCATTGGTGGCCCAGCCATGGGCAGCCCTTACCACTACAGCAACGGTGGTCATGCTGCTACCACCCCAACTCGTGGTCGTCGCTCCAACGGCAGCCCTCGCTCTGCTCGTCGTAGCAACAAGAACGGTCGCTTCATGTAAGCGCACCTCTGATAAACCATCTCGCTTGTCTGCATCTTCAGCAACTTGTTTGCTTGATCATCTGTTGCACAGCTACACATTGTCGCAGCATCTCTCTTGTAGATCAGCAATGTTGAGCATCGAGCATGGTAACTTCCTCTGTTGATCTGTTGACCACATGGTTGTCAGACCACTTTGTCTCGGTATGGTTTCACTATATCAGGCTGCTGGTTGCTGATGATTTGCTTTGGTACAACTTGATCTGGTGTGGCGATGTGTGGGATTGACAGTCTTTGAGCCTTCGGGTCCAATCTAGCTCGGATCTCACTTCCATAGAACCAAGAAAGAATCAAAAGCCTTGCTTTTCGCAAACATGCTCCTTTGCTCACTTGTGATGTTTGATGCCTCTGACTGGCTTGGCTTATGAGCTGCCTCGTCCTGCCTCTGAGGACTTTGTGAGGAAGTGCGGCGTGTCCGGTCAACACCGAATGCCTAGCCAATATGGCATGTACAGCCAACATCGCATGTACAGCCAACATCACATATCCAGCCAACATCACATATCCAGCCAACATCACATATCCAGCCAACATCACATATCCAGCCAACATCACATATCCAG
>WODD01000264.1:68149-81212 GCA_019775935.1 Neoascochyta sp. HWLR27
ACCCCAAGCTTCGCCTCTACCGCCTGCCGAGGTCACGCGCTGCCCCAGGCTCGCCGCCAGGTCTTGGTGCCCGCCGCTATTCCTTGAGGATATAACTATGGCTGAGACGCGGGCGTTCCGGTGGCCTGCCATGCTCTGCCCTGATTCCACTCCTCGACGGGCAAGAGGCGTCATCTAGTCGGTCCTGTCTGCTCTGTCTGTCCTGCCTCTCCTGCACTGCCAAATCATGGCTAAGCCCGCCCGCTACGACTTCAATGCTCGCCCCCTCGCCCACGCCGACGCCATTGTCGCCGGCGACAAGTTCCGCTTCACTGTCCTGACCGACGGCCTGCTGCGCTTCGAGTGGGCCGACGACGGCCAGTTCGAGGACCGCGCCTCGACCTTTGCCGTCAACCGCCAGCTCGCCGTCCCCGACTTCTACGTCTGGGACCGCGGCCACGGCATCGAGATTGTCACAAAGCGCTTGCACGTCGTCTACGACAAGAAGAAATTCACCGCCGACGGCCTCAAAATCACCCTCAAGGGAGCCGTCACGGGCACCTGGACCTACGGACAGGAGCTTTCTAACCTCGGCGGAACTACGCGCACTCTAGACCGAGTCGATGGGAGGACCGAGCTGCAACCTGGCGTTCTGTCCAGGGAAGGCATGGCTGTTCTCGACGACTCAAAGTCGATGCTCTTCGAGAGCGACGGCTGGATCGCAGGTCGCCGCAGCGGCAACAGGAGCGACCACTACATATTCATGTACGGCCACGACTACCGCGAAGCCATCCGAGCCTACTATGCCGTTTCTGGCAGCCAGCCACTGCTTCCTCGCTATGCCATGGGTAACTGGTGGAGTCGCTACCATGCATACGACGAGAAGGAGTATCTTGAGCTCCACGACCACTTCGAAAAGGACGAAGTTCCCATGAACGTGGCCGTCGTCGACATGGACTGGCATCTTGTGCACGACCTGCCCGACAACATCAACGGTTGGACGGGCTACACGTGGAACAAGAAACTGTTCCCGGACCCGGACGCTTTCATGAAGAAGCTGCACGATCGGGGCATGAAACTGACACTCAACCTGCACCCTGCCGACGGCTTCAGGCACCACGAGGAGCAGTACGCACAGGTCGCAAAGTACCTAGGCATCGACCCAGCCTCCAAGCAGGCCATCAACTTCGATTGCACCGACAGGAAATTCATGGACGCCTACTTTGACATTGTACACCATCAGCACGAGGCCCGAGGTGTCGACTTCTGGTGGGTCGACTGGCAGCAGGGCAACACGTCGAAGATCCCAGGTGTCGATCCGCTGTGGGTGCTCAACCACTTTCACTTCCTCGACAGCGGCCGTGGATCACAGCGGCCGTTGATTTTGTCCCGATTCGGTGGCCCGGGTGCGCAGCGATACCAGATCGGTTTTTCGGGCGATGCACACATCACGTGGGCCTCGTTGAACTTCCAGCCAGAATTTACAGCAACTGCATCAAACATTGGCTACGGCTGGTGGAGTAACGATATCGGTGGCCACACCCACGGTTACAAGGACGATGAGCTGACCACTCGGTGGGTACAGTTGGGATGCTGGTCTCCTATCCTGCGACTGCACTCGGACAACAACCCGTTCAACACACGAGAGCCATGGCGCTTCACCGAAGAGTCTCGTGTTATCATGGAAGACAACCTCCGTTTCCGACACAGGCTGATCCCGTATATATACACCATGAACGCTAGATCGGCATCAGACGACGAGCCACTCGTTCAGCCCATGTACTGGGACTATCCTGGAAACGACGAGGCATACAACGTGCCCAACCAGTTCCGCTTCGGCAGCGAGTTGGTCGTCTCTCCGGTCACCCAACCGCGTGATAAGATTACACATCTTGGTGCTTCGAAGTTGTGGCTGCCCGCTGGTCGATATGTCGATGTTTTCGCCGGCATTGTCTACAACCGTAGAGGCGAACTGCAGGTCCACCGCCCACTGAACTTGACCCCGGTTCTCGCACGTGAAGGTGCCATAGTTCCCCTGGATGGTGCACGGCGCCCCAAGAGCGGCTCGCCAAACCCCGAGAGCCTTGAGGTCCTTGTCGTTGTCGGTGCTGATGGCTCCTTCAACCTGATCGAAGATGACGGCACTGGATCGCATGTTGACGACGGTGGATTCCGCATGATTGATGACGAAGGTATAGAAGCAGCAGACGAGACAGTTCACTTCAGCACCACGCCAATCACCTACAAGCAGTCGACAGGTGTGTTGAAGATCGGTCCAACGAGCCCGCCAAACAAGGCCATTCCCAAGTCACGCAGCTGGAAGGTTCGTCTCCTTGCCCACACCCTTCGCCAGTCAACAGAGATCCGCTGCATCACAACCTCGCCGTCGACCAAGCGTAACGCCAAAGCGCTCAACTTCACGACCCACCAGGAGTCCAACGACACAATCGTCGAGATCGGCTCCGTGCCGTCGGATAATGCAGTCATCGTCGAACTCGGCGCGGGCCCGCAGCTGGACGTCATCGACCCGAACCCCAAGATCTGGGACATTATCGACAAGGCGTGGATCGAAATGGACCAGAAGTGGGACATTTGGAACTGCGTCAACAACAGCGAGCCCGTGCTCAACAAGGTCAGGGCGCTATCGAACCGCGGTCTCAAGCAGGAGCTGCTGGATGCTATTCTGGAGCTGCTGCTCGCCGACGAGCGGTACGCCGGCGCTGGAGCGGATATGGAAGTCGACTAGATCGCGTGGTGTTGAGTGTTACATTTTGAATCTGTCAGCGATGACTACTGCACTGTCCGTCGCAGCGTTCCGTAGAGCCCAGGTGTCTTTATCGTGCGTACGTAGGTAGCTTTGCAGCGTGTATCCAGCGCGCAGTCTTATCTCTTCATAGACCGAGTCCATCTATCTCTATTGCCACACCAGGCCTTCCAACCCTCCTCCCTCCCCCCCTCTGTCAACAACAACACCCTTACTAGCGCATGATGTCACCACTCCCAACTCCCAACTACACTTGCCAGCCTCCACTCTACACATAGCAGCAAGCCAACCCTACACCCCACCCCAACAATGCCCAAACAATGCACCCTCTGCTCGACGCCCCGCAGCGTGCTCGTGCGCTGCCAAACCGACGCCACGCAGAAATGGCACTTTGTGTGCCCCGGCGCGTGCTGGCGCGGTATCTCGGGCGGCGTTGAGGATGCGCGCGGGCTTGAGGGGCGGTTTCCTTGGTATCGGTATGGAGGGATGGTGAGTTTCTTTTCTTCTTGTTTTTCTTCTGGGGTCCAGGGTTGGCTGGGGGGAGGGGAGGGGCGAGAGGGAGGAGAGTCAGGGAATGCATGGAGCTGACGTCGTGATAGTGGAAAGATAGGAGTCCTGATGGGCCTGTTAGTGCGAAGAAACCTGCTAAGGTCAAGGAGCGACAGAAGAGGGAGAGGGAGGAGCGCGGGAAAGCGGAGACGGGGGAGGAGGGAGAGGAAAAGGGAGAAGTGGATCAAAAGGAGGTCGTGGCGGAGTGATGGCTTACGACGCCCGGTATATCGAAACTCCAAACCCAACAAATCCACACCGAATAGTAAAAGTGCAACGATACATTTATCTACACGTTTTATACATGCCACTCGGCCGCACAATCCAGCTCAACTCCACCACGCACACCCCGTATCTTACACAGCCCGTCCTCACCGCCGCAGCTCAATATCGCTCTTGTAGTTCTTCATGGCCTCCTTGTAGCCGCGGCTGTTGAGAATCTCGTCGACCTTCTGCATCGTCGGGCCCTCTCTCCTCCTGCTGTAGTCGCCCTCCTTGATCTCGTGGCCCGCGCGCGTCGCCGTCTCCAGGTCCTCATACTCCCAGATGTTGGCCTTCATGCCGACGCCGTGGTACTGGTGCTTCTGCAGAAACGCCAGCCACGCCTTGACCACGTCCGGGTGCCCGTCCTGGATCTGGATCAGGCGCCGCATCGTGATGCGCTCAAAGTTCTCCTGCGACTTCTTGAAAATGAAGTTGGACCGCGGGACTGTCCAGCGCTCGGTGATGCGCGGGAGCGGAATCGGACCGCGCGCCGCAAGGCCCATGTAGTATGCCGCGCGCACGGCGAAGTCGGCGAAGAGGAGGAGGTTGCGGATCGAGTAGGTGCGGAGCTGGAGGTCGCACACGGGCACGCCGTACTCGGCGGCGCGGCGGAGCGGGCGGAGGTGGATGGCCTTGACGTTGATGGGGTCGCGCAGCTCGTCAAGGGCAGCCTGTGTCTTGGGGTCGAGCGGGGCTTTGTCGCCGGGGAGTGTGATGCCGCGTTCCCTGTGCCGGTTAGCAGAGTGCCAGTATGTGTGTGTGTTCGTGTCACCGCGGGGGCAACGCACTTTGCGAGCTTGATGGGCTCAATGCCGGCCTTCTTGTACATCTGCAGCAGCGTCAGGTGGTCGGGCTTGCTCTGCATTTCCTTCCACCGCTGCTCGGCCTCGCTGCGTGTCTTGGGCTCCCACTCCTCGAATCGCTTCTCGGCGGCCTGCTGGCTCTTCCACAGCTGCTTGTACTCGACGGGATCCAGGCCCATGTCCTGCAGCCGCTCCTCGAGCGTCATGCCGCCACCCTCAACGTCGGCCCTGATCGAGTCCATGAGCTTGCCGCCGCCGGATCCCGCATCGCCGCCGTCGTCGTCGTTCCGGCTCGCGCTGTAGGAGCGCGTGAATGGTGGTGTGTATAGTCTAGGAGCGGCAATCACCTGGCAGCGCATCAGCTACCCGCATCCATGTCGCGTCAATGCTGCACGCAGGGATATGCTCACCTTGGCCCTCTTGACTGGCCCCAGGAAGGAGCGCATGCTTCTCGGCGCCGCCATAGCTGATGATGTCGCGGTCCTCGACGTGTGCCTCTCCGACTTCTGCAAAACATCGCCGCTATCCCGCTTCCGGCCACCGCCCGGCAGATCGGATCCCACCGCTGCCAAGCCGTGACCTTCCCACTACAATCTAGAGTCAGCCATCAGGCGGGATTTCTTTTCGGTATATATTCTGCTGGTCTCACTCTAGAGTGTCTGGAACGAGCGGTTTTCGAAAAATACACAACATGGTCGACTCTATCGTCCCCCCCAACGCCTACGTCCGCGCAAACGAGACCGCAAACTATGTGCGCTCGCAGCTCCCCGAGTCCCTGCAGAAACCCCAGGTAGCCATCGTGTGTGGTTCGGGACTGGGTGGGCTGGCCGACACCATCGACGCGGAGCCAAAGGTCGAGCTTGCTTATGGAAGCATCCCCAACTTCCCCCAGAGCACGGGTGAGTGCACTCACCGGAATGAAAGTGTAGAAGAGAGACAGGCCAGGAAACAGTGCTAATACAGTGGACTACAGTCCAGGGCCATGCCGGGAAATTTGTCTTTGGTCAGATTGGGCCCCAGAAGACGCCTGTGGCGTTGCTGGTTGGACGGGCGCAGTTAGTTCACCTACCCCACGTGCGCGGTTGTGCTACACAGCAGTAGTATTGACATGTGCAGTTTCTACGAAGGCCACTCCATGGACGCGGCCACCTTTGCGACCCGCGTCTGCAAGCTCCTCGGAGTTGAGACTATCATTGGTATGTTAAGATTGTAACATGATGAATATCTTGTCTAACCGTCTGCAGTTACCAACGCCGCCGGTGGATTGAACCAGAAGTACAGTGTTGGAGACATTGTGTGCCTCAACGACGTATGCTACAGTACCTGCAAACACGTGCTCGTCTCACACTAACACTTTGTAGCACCTCAACTTGGCCGGATTGGTTGGCGTTCACCCCCTGCGTGGACCCAACATTGAGGAGTTTGGCACGCGATTCCCTCCTTTGTCAGACGCCTACGACCTCGACCTGAGGCGACGCACTCACAAAGCCTGGGTCAAGCTCGGACTCGACAAGCAGCAGCGAAAGCTTCACGAAGGCGTATACGCATTTGTTGGAGGCCCGACGTACGTGACCATTGTCTCTTTCATTCTCTAACTTCTACTTTGCTCGACAAGCAACTACTAACTCTTCATAGCTACGAGACCCGCGCGGAGTGTCGGATGCTCCACATGCTGGGTGCCGATGTTGTGGGAATGTCGACTGTTCCTGAGATCATCGTGGCCAGGCATGCTGGGATGCGCGTTCTCGCATTCAGTCTGGTGACCAACAGCGCCGTTCTTGAAGCCGGCTCTTGCGGCAGTGACGCTGAGATTCAGTCCATGAACAGGGCGCAGCTGACCGAGCACCTGTCTAAGGGTATGGCGAACCACGCAGAGGTCCTTGAGGCCGGCCAAGAGGCGGCAAAGGACATGGTGGCGCTGGTAAAGCAAGTTCTTTCGGACTTGCACGAGGAATAGCTCGCTTTTACAACATGAAGCCTAATATAACACCACGCGGTTGATGGGACATTTTCAATCCATGTGCTCGTGTGACGTGGTGAGGCTGGTGTCGCAGACGGGCAAAGACTTGACGTGTTCCCGATGCGTGCGTAAATATGGTCGAGAATATATTCAAGGCTTGAACACTTTGCCCTTGTTGCGTTTTGCCTTTTGAGCCTTGTAGAAGTTCTTGCCTCCGCTGGCCTTGGACTGAGAGATGTCGTTGTACTTGCGCTTGAAGCGGCCGCTCGACTCTTCTTGGTTGATGACCTCGTCCAGCAGTGTCTGCTTGCGGTCCTTGTTGCTCAGACGGCTGCTGAAGAACTCAGTTGGGCCCTCGATGATAGTACCAACCTGAGAGAAGGCAGGCACATCACTCTTTGAGTTGTCCTTCTTGTAGTGGCGTTTGGGATCGAGGACACTTCGCATCTTGAGCAGTTGCAGGTCTCGGCGAAGCTCTGGGGTTAGGTCCGTCTTGGGCATATTGAACCAGTCGGCACCAGCAGTAGCCTTCTTCTCCTGTGCAGGCGGTTAGCATGATGCCAGTCTGCGTTGTGAAAGCAAGAGCTTGTGTGGGGAAAGTGCCTCAGTGTAACTATGAATAAAAACCATCAAAGATGCAGGAAGGCGTCCAAGACGGAGCCCGAGTCTGCTTCAGGGAAAAATTTGGGATAGATATCATCACAGGCGGTGGGGAGGGGGAGAAATATTGTAAGCACGTACCTCTTTCCTCTGCCTCTTGAGGGCGATTGGGTCTTCAATCTTCTTGATGCCGTTAGCAAGAGCTTGCTGCTTCTTGTCGATCAGTTTCGAATGGTCAAGACGGGTGATGTTGCCCTCGGTCTTCTCGTAAGTATCGGAGATGTGGCCGGGATTCAGCTTGGGAAGCTTGAAAGGCGCATCTGGACGGCTGACGGGCTGCTTTGCGCGCATGCGCTGGGCGGCGCCGTCGAGCAGCTCGCGGATCTGCTCATCGGACAGTTCCTCATCGGTGTCATCCTCGAGGAGAGGCTGATGCGCTGGCAAGAGCTCCATGTTGGCGTTGGCAGGTTGGGATGCCCGGCGTGGTGGAAAAGACTTTTTGACAGAGCCAGGCGCACGAGCCTTTCGGCCCGTCCATTTCTCCCGGGCCGCGCTGGCGGTGGACAGTGTCATCACTCACCCACGGCTCGATGCGCGCCCGTCCGGCCGGAGCAGAGCGTCATGGCTAGCCTCACTTTGCTCTGCGGCATACGGTCCTGTGGCGTAATAGCCGGTGACGCTCTGTGATGGTATATCCGTGGTGCATGTCTGGATCCCGCGCATGACAACTCAGCGCAGCAGAGACGGCTGGGAGCTGCGGCAGCCAATCAGCGGCCTCTCTCCGCCACCCATCACCGTACCATATCATGACAACCTGCTGCTTATGGCTCGGGCTGAACACGTCGAGTCGAGCGTTGGGTTCGCGTGCAGGCGAGCAGTGACGCGTGCCTGAGGCCCTGCGATGCTGGCCTCGGGGGCTTGATGTGCTCGTCGTGGTCGCTGTGATGTAAAGGCCGTGTGCAACCTGCACTGGGGATGCATATAAGCACAGTGTGAGCGACGCTCCCGCCTGATATACTTTCTGTTACATTTCCCGTCACCAGCCTGCCGACACGCCCTCGTAGCGGCAACGGTCCTGTCGAATTCAGCCTCGTTGCATGTACCACGAGAAGCACCGTCACCAATCACGCGCAGGTGCCAGCCTTCTGCAGCGCTTACTACAACTTGTTAGGTAGACCAGACCAGCTACGCACGGCCCGGCCCCAGCCCAAGAACCCCCCGCTCAAGCTCAAGCTCTCTGCCTGCAGCTCCAGCTCCCCCAGCCACTCAACGCGCATCACCACAGCCTTCTGCTCCGCTCATAACCTCGCCCACCACCCATTCCAGCACGACCATTGGGTGTTGCGCGCACTTCCCTGCCCCTTGCCCCTTCCCTCTTCCGTCGTCTTTGTTGTCGTCGTCCAGCTCACGCGTCAACTTTGCGCAACGCCGTCGCCGTCGCCGCCATGGACCAGCTTCAAGGCCACGGCCAGCAGAAGATGCGACAAGCACCCGCCGCCCCGCGCAGATATGACGGCCAGGCCGGCAACCCCCTCTACGACCCCGCCAACGGCGGTCACTATGGTACGTTTGCGCGCGCGCGACAACAACAGCCGGCGCACCTCCACCCTACAGCAAAGCTCATTGTTAACCACTCTTCTCAGGCGCCTCTGCTTCTGTACGTTCCTTTTGCGCACGCGCACTTGCGACCCCGTGTGCCGTTTGTCGGATGCTGACTTCTGGCCCAGATTGCCGCCCAGGGCCATGCGCCCGATCCCCAGCTGTTCACAGCCTCGTGGCAGAACGTACGCGCCCTTTGCTGAGAGCCTGAGGGGCCACCGACTGACGGAACACAGGTCAACCAAGGCCTGACGGGCAACTACCGCGACATTCTCAACACATACTGGCAACAGCAGGTCACCAAGCTCGAGACGGACGAGCACGACTACAAGCTACACCAGCTCCCGTTGGCGCGCATCAAGAAGGTCATGAAGGCCGACCCAGAGGTCAAGATGATCTCGGCAGAAGCACCCATCCTGTTCGCCAAGGGCTGCGACATCTTCATCACCGAACTCACCATGCGCGCCTGGATACATGCCGAAGAGAACAAGAGGCGCACGCTTCAGCGCTCCGACATTGCATCCGCCCTGTCCAAATCCGACATGTTTGATTTCCTCATCGATATCGTCCCCCGCGAAGAGGCGCACCCCCACAAGAGGAGTGGTGCGGCCGCTGCCGTCCAGTCGTCGGCAGCACAAGTCCCTCCAGGCGGCATGCCTCAGCAAGTGCACCCGCAGCATCAGATGCCTCCCCCAGATTACGGCATGAGCCAGCACATGCAGCAGCCGGAAGACTTCCGACAGCCCAACATGTACGCGGGTGCAGTACAGGGCGACCCAAGTGCCTACGGTCAGCAGCACATGTTTGACCAGGGCGTGTATGGCGGCTACCCAATGCAGCAGCCGGTGAGTAGACATGTGTAGCCGTGCTTGTACATACCGAGGCTAAACAGCAGCAGATGTACCCTGTTGGCCAGCGAGGCCCTGACCCAGCTGGCGCCGGAGATCACCAGGGTTATCGGCCTGATGCCGAGACAGACGCTGATGCTGAAGGCGAGCGGGAAGACTTTGGGCCTTGATGCGTGTCGGCTATGGCGAGGGAAGCAGAGTCTGGTTGATGTGTGCACTTTGAGCCTGCTCGTGTTATGTTGGCGCAGAGGTCTGGAGTGCCTATTGCCGCCATGGCCTCGGGCCTGTCTAGATGTGAATGGGACGCGACAGACGTGATTTATTGTGGCGGGTTTGTTTCATCGGCGTTCTTGGCAGCTCTGTGGCGGATAGGCCCAGGGCGGGTTGTCTACAGCTCGGTACATATGGTGTTTTGGAGCCTCGGGTTTGGGGTACGGCCGCGGATGGCCTGCCGTGGGGATGACTGCCCCCGAGTATACGTAAAACGAGCAGCTTGTGACAGAGGGCCTGTTCCCGTTCCATGCTCCGTGATCTGAGGCCGCTCGGGTGTCCGAATCGACCCGAGTAGCTCAGCATGGGCCGATCTCGCATGTCATCATCATTGTGTCTGGGGGAGGTGGGAGGAGGGTCTAGTTACGCAGCAGTTGCACAGGCTAGCAGCAACTGAGATTGGTCCCTTGGCCCGCATGTGCTGTAGTCCCTTGCGCGTCTCAGACCCGATACCCCACCAACAAGCCCGCCTAGGCGTTCCCGTCGCCCTGCCCCCCACCTGCCCAGAACCAACAGAAGAGGTCCGTGGCGCAAGCGTTACTTCTTAAACTTCCAGCGCCCTGCAACCTGCAACCTCGCTCTCACTCACTTCCCTCCACTTCTCTCCCTCTTCTCTCTCACCAGCTCAGCTTCGGTGTCTCAATTGCTCTCTCGCCCTTCCCCGCACGTCCAAACAGCAGCTCCGAGCTACCCCGCCCCACCAAACACCAAACACCACCACTAACAGCCCAACAAAATGGTCAAGGCCGTTGTCGCAGGTGCCGCTGGAGGCATTGGACAGGTGCGCCCCTAGTCTGCCAGCTCCACGCTGTCCAACTGACGCCCTGCAGCCTCTGTCTCTTCTCCTCAAGTCGTGCCAGCTCGTTGACGAGCTCGCCCTCTACGATGTGGTCAACTCGCCAGGTGTTGCCACTGACCTGTCACACATCTCTTCGCCTGCGGTAAGAGCTGACTCAATCCTCACATACACGCGCTGCCAGACACTGAACGCTGCCAGAAAGTAACAGGCTACCTGCCCAAGGATGACGGCATGCAGCAGGCCCTCACCGGCGCCGATATCGTTGTCATTCCTGCTGGAATTCCTCGTAAGTCGGCTGCACGCCCGCTGTAGTGCTACGAGCTGATATCTTCTAGGCAAGCCTGGTATGACCCGTGACGATCTGTTCAAGATCAACGCTGGCATCGTCCAGGGCCTGATCGAGGGCGTCGCAAAGTACTGCCCCAAGGCCTTCGTCCTGGTCATCTCCAACCCTGTCAACTCGACTGTCCCCATTGCCGCCGAGGTGCTCAAGCGCGCTGGCGTCTTCGACCCCAAGAAGCTCTTCGGTGTCACCACACTGGACGTTGTCCGTGCCGAGACCTTCGTTGCTGAGATCACCGGCGAGAAGAACCCCGCGAACCTCAACATTCCCGTCATCGGCGGTCACTCTGGCGAGACCATTGTCCCCCTCTTCAGCCAGGCTAAGCCCAGCGTCAACATTCCCTCAGAGAAGCTCGATGCGCTTGTGCACCGTGAGTGAGGATCACTCTAAGCTTTGGGCTGTAGCTAAACTTCCTCTAGGCGTACAGTTTGGTGGTGACGAGGTCGTCCAGGCCAAGGACGGTGCTGGCTCTGCCACACTTTCCATGGCTTACGCCGGTTACCGGTATGTATCTCCGTGAATACACTCGACCAAAGCTAACACTGGGCAGCTTCGCCGAGAAGGTCATCAAGGCCTCCAAGGGCGAGAAGGGCATTGTCGAGCCCAGCTTCGTCTACCTTCCCGGTGTTGAGGGCGGTGATGCTATCTCCAAGGCCACCGGCACCGAGTTCTTCTCTGTTCCCATCGAGCTTGGCGTAAGTAGACCACATAAGTGCCCTCAAACGTGCTGTAGCTAACATCGAACCAGCCCGGTGGTGCTGAGAAGGCCATTGACGTTGTCAGCAACGCCAACGAGCACGAGAAGAAGCTGCTTCAGGCTTGCTACGACGGCCTCAAGGGCAACATCTCCAAGGGCGTTGAGTTCGTCCAGAACCCCCCTGCCAAGTAGGTCGGCCTCGTACAGATATTAAACATCATGATGCTAATGCCCTGCAGATAGGCTATGATTCCCCAATCGATGATGAGACATGAAAAGGAAATGCGATGCATATCGGCGAATACGGCAAGGTTATATGCGTAGATTCGAGCCAGCAATACGAAGTACCCATTCACCTGACTGCCGATAGCAGTCATTGATGAGCACACTCTGCGGTTTACAATATGCATCTACACTGTGCCTGAACTTCTTGTTTTAACCAACTCCAAACGCCACCCAATGCCGCTATGATAACACAGTCACCGTGATCTTCCCACTCTAACTCTTCGCGCCGGCTGTTCGTATCTGAAATGTCGCACTAGGAAGCGCCGTCGACTCGGCTGTCACAGTCGCGGTGATGCCCAGTGAGGCCAGGCAGCCTCTTATGACACCAGCAGGGAAGTACAGAAACGGTTGCACCCGGGCTATTGTGTTGGCGTCCCTTCCCAGTGCGACATCGCCCGTCTTCGCCACCAGCTCAGCTTGCATCGCCGCATCGAATTTTTTGGTGTCGAATGACATGCGCGTGAGCGGCTTGAAGGTGTTGTCCGTCAGGACGTAGATACCCCGGTGGTTCGTCTTGAGGTTATCGATCTGTTTGCGGAACAGAAGTTGCCAAAGGTCCTTGCAGAGGAACTTGATGGCGTCAAGAGGCGTCGTAGGGCGCGGCGAGTCCCTCGAGAAGCTGTATCCCCTGTCAGCGTAATCTGTGCGCATCACCTGCCACAACCATAGCCGTACCGCTCAACAACACCCAGCCCAACGCGATACCCCAAGTTTTCCAGCCGGTGAAACACGGCCTCGCGTGCCTCCTCCTCGTCGACCGTCACGGTTCCCGCGCCGCCCACGAGTCCGCCCACACTCGCGCCCGCCGCCGTGCTGCTCGCGTCGTTGCTGTTGGCCGACAAGCGGTTCGTCTTTGCCGCGGACCCGGATGCGCCGCGGACCCAGGCTTCTTCTTGCGCGGCTAGCTCGTTGGTTATGCGGTACGCCATTGGCACGAGCTCGATCAGCATGAAGTCGAGGCATGACGTGTTGACAAGGGAGAAGGTCGGGTCGTTGTACGACGACGTTGGGTCCGTCGGCGCTGTTGATTGAGCCATTGTGCGAAACGTGTGTGGATGGCGGGGTGGGTGGACGGCTCGTCACGGAGGGATGTAGGGTTGGGTGTGGGGAGGGTTGCTGTGTCGTCGAGGCGCCGGTGTCTCGTGGGGTGGATGCGAGGGATTCGTGGGCGGTGGGATGTGATGTGGGTGCGCGATTGGCCGTGTACGGACCGAAGAGCGATTCCGTCTGGTGTCGGAAGTGAGTACGAGGCTCGACTCAACTGCTCCTCTGGGGGGGGGGGGGGGGGGGGGGGGGGGGGGGG
>WODD01000264.1:81260-93046 GCA_019775935.1 Neoascochyta sp. HWLR27
CTCGATAGACAAAAAGCATTACCAGCATTCTCAACTTGACACGGCAGGTTGCAGTTCCGAGGAAGTATTGCTATTATTTATCTAAGTTCGAGCAGATGGTTGTGCAAACTAAGTGCCCATACCAACAGCCGACCCCTGGTACCTCTACCGTTTCCCACTGTCTAGGTACCCGCAGCACGCAATCGAGAAAACTGGTCATCAAGCCCATCGATACGAAGGCCTGCCAAGTTCTGATGCGGTAGGTCATCAAAGAAATGCCAGCGCACCAGCGAAGATCAAACCAGAACCATCGAATCCAAGCATAGCACCTGATTCTTCAGCGGACACACCCACGGACAACACGCGAAAGCCTCTTACGTGTGGACACAACGCCCAAAGAGAAGCTGAAAAGAACGGCCCTCGGATTTAAGAGGCTGATTCATAAGTCAGTGTCGAAAAAGGCAAGTTGTCTATGCATCAGGGCGATGCTATTGGGTCGCTAAGTGAGCCAAGCTGGATTGGTCAGTCAGCTTAGAGAGCAGTGTCTTGCCTATGACGCTCCCACTTAACGCAACCGCATTGCGTTCTGATTGGACGCCGTGGCTTTTCATCTGCGGCGATTTGTAAAGTATCGCTGACACACGAGAGGTATATTGGTGATGGACGAAATGGGGTTTACAAGAAACTCCGCTAAGGGTTGGGTGAATTGGAGAGGATAAGTACTACGCAATGTCGCTGGGAAGTCGCTCATCAACAGCTTCACTTGCATCGGTTCCAAAGAGAAGTACATTCTCTGCTCGAAACCTCTTTTCCCCAAACCCCGAAGCTCACAAGGAGTTCACTCAGCTACCATGTCTGCCTTGCTCCGGGATACGCCCTTTGGGCAGTCAGTCAGATACTTTACACGCAACCGCATCTTCCAATACCCAGAAGAACGACCAGACTTCCAGATTCCCGCCGCCTATGTTCAACACAAGAGACCCCTTCCTAAGGGCCTAGAGAGTAGCACCGCCAGCGACTTAGCAACCGACGTAGAGGACCTACCAACAGAAGAAGTCTGCGATACCGAGTCGGAATCCGACCTCGAGAAGAACAATGACGAAAGCGCGGATGACTCTGTGCCCGATCTTGAAAGGGTCCAAACGACTAGAACCCAGGATACAGCACGCACACACATCTCCCGCGTGGGCACACGGACAGCCCTCGCAGAATCCAAATCGCATGCAGACCTCGAACAGCAGTTTTCGCTGGCGACGGTGGAACGCGGACCCAGTCGGCCGATAGAGCCGGAGGTCATGGACGACGGGACCATCTTGGTTGACTGGTACGATACAGAAGACCCTGAAAACCCCCAAAATTGGAGCTTTCGCAGAAAGATGGTGGTCCTTGTCAATCTGCTCATGTATACCATGGGCGTTTACATGGGCTCGGCCATCTACAGTCCCAGTATTCCTGGCGTCATGGCGCAGTTTGGTGTCGGGATCGGAGCCGCATCTCTTGGGCTATCTATGTACGTGCTTGCGTACGGAATCGGCCCACTGCTGTTTAGCCCGTTATCTGAGATTCCCATTGTGGGACGCAATCCGCCGTATATGATCTCCTACGCCATATTCGTCATCTTGCTCGTACCCACGGCGCTCGTGGATAACTTCTCTGGATTGATCGCTCTCCGGTTCTTCCTCGGTTTCATGGGGTCGCCTGTTCTCGCGACTGGTGGAGCGACTCTTCAAGACGTCTACAGCCTCATCAAGCTCCCATATGCTATATCCCTCTGGTCACTTGCAGCAACCTGCGGACCCGCTCTCGGACCCATCATATCCGGCTTCAGCGTTGCAGCCAAGAACTGGCGCTGGTCCACATGGGAGATGCTTTGGATGAACGGTCCCATCCTCTTGTCTCTCTTCTTCTTACTCCCAGAGACGTCAGCTGCGAACATCCTGCTCCGCCGCGCCCAGCGCCTGCGCCAGCTCACCGGCAACCCGAACTTGAGGTCGCAATCGGAGATCGATCAGGCAAACCTCACCCCACGTGAAATGGTCTCGGAAGCCCTTTGGCGACCTTTCGAGCTCATGCTGCTCGACCCCAGCATCGCTTTTACCGCGGTGTATACTGCCATTGTCTACGGCATCTTCTACTCCTTTTTCGAGGCATTCCCGCTCGTGTATGTTGAGATGTACGGGTTCAACCTGGGCGAGATGGGTTTAACCTTCCTATCCATCACAGTGGGTGTTGTCATCGCGACAGCTTGGTATTGGTGGTACATTCACTACCGAATGGAGCCTTCGATACGGGCGCACGGTCTCGGAGAGCCAGAGCGCCGTCTTGTACCCGCATTGTTCAGTACTTTTCTGGTTCCTATCGGTTTGTTCATCTTCGGATGGACGAGCCGGTCCGACATTCACTGGATTGTATCGGTCATTGGCATCGGTATTACGAGTATCGGTATCTTCTTGATTATTCAGAGCATTTTCCTATACCTGCCGCTGTCGTATCCTCAGTATGCGGCATCGCTCTTCGCAGGCAACGATTTCCTGCGCTCGGCACTGGCGGCGGGTAGCATACACTTCAGCTACCCCATGTTCCACAATCTTGGTGTCGACCGTGGAATCACACTTCTTGCTGGTCTTACTGTCGGTTGCAGTGCTGGAGTGTATATGTTGTTTTTCTTTGGTGCAAGACTGAGGGCTCGGTCACGGTTCGCTGCGAAGTAAGCTCGGTAGAACGTGGTAGTATAGATAGATGGGTAATAATCACATAGAAGGAGTTTAATTAAATCTGTCGTCTTTGTTTCAAGATTCACATATCCCACACAATTATACGTGACTCTGGAGGCCGCTGTTACCTTGGAGGGTATAGTACAGTTCTTCCTGCCGCACAAGCGCCAGGTGTCCTATCAAACCTTCTGGGCCTACCTCACTTTATTTTGTGTCTAAAGCAGATCAAGTACACATGGAGCATTGCATCAGTTGATCTGCATTTGTACATGAGCTAGTTGCCTTCTTGGATCAACTACCGTAATAACATATACTCCCCGGAGTCCGATACTGCCTAAATTTAGACATTTTCACTCACTGCTGCGACTCCGTTTGCTGTTTGCCTACTTTACCTTCAGCGGTCGTGCGCACCATCCACTGTTGCCATCCGCTACTTGAAATTCCTACGCTCCCCACTCACCGTCGCTCTCACCACCGACCGCAACCTCACCCATCGTCCCGACTGCAAGATGGCGAGGTACGTCGTCAACATTACTGCCGGCGGGCGTGCGACCAGCTTGCTTGTGGTTCTCTCGCCCTCTCAGCCTTGTTTGGCATTGGTCGACGCTGTCAAGGCTCGCCTTGCTTCAGTTGCTTCGAAGCTGGACCTTCCTGCATCAGACAGCTTCGCCATTACCCTGCACCTCGACAACGTTGATGTGCCGATTCTGGATCCCGAAGATCTGATCTCTGATGTGCTTCCTGATACGAAGGAAGCTTGCTATGCGGTTATCGAGGTAAGTCAACGTATTGCAATTCTTGCATATTCAGTACAATCAACGACTGCGTCCCTCGATGTATACATTCGGCCGCTCTACCCGATGCTTTGGTGGTTTTCTGGCGATTTGTATGCTATTCTGAACGGCCTCACTGACAGCTTCCCAGGCCCAAGAGAACGGTCCGTCACTGTCGTCCACCCACTAACCCCTCACCAATAAGGCAACCGATGCCCAGGATCAACTTCGAATCCGTATCATCACCCCGGCATTGGCGAAAGCGCACAACAGAATCAAGGATATCGCTCCCCTTTCTGAACCAATGGCTCTCACGTGTACTCTACAAGACTTGCAGTCACGAGTTGCTCGGCATCTCAACCGCGCTACGCCACCTGTCCCGAACCTTGACTGAAACTGCAGTCTTGCGAATCGGATTGAAGCAGGTGCTGCTATACATCCCGATCGACTCGGTAGTTCGGATGCACTTCACATGGTCATAATTGTCTACGGCGAAAGTCAAGTGACAACATTCCCTATCAAAGAGCCCACACTCGCTTTGATCATCAGTACAACTAAAGACGAACTGAAGGACAATGCCACTGGGAAACTGCTGAACCCCCAGGGTGGTATCCAAGATTTATCGACCCCTGATACACAACATTACATCAAGCTTCCAGTCCTGGCAGTCTGCTCAGCCCAGTCCCATAAGACATCATCACAGGAAGGGGCTCACAGCGGCAGGCTCAATGTTGACATTCACATTGCTGAATGTCCTATTGATATTACGGCCCACAACAAGGGGGTGACTCTCGCAGCATCTGACCTGGTCGATTGCACAACTAACGGGATTCTCAATGTTTTTGCAGTTCCACAATTATCTTCGATGGGCATTGATGAGCATATTGGTAAGTTTGGTCTATCGTCATCACCCATTACTCTACTATTCTTAGATTCACATCCTTTCAACTGTAAACCATTATGTTACTAATCAATCTTGCAGATACTACCTGTATGAGGAAGGTTGATATATTTCGAAGCCAGCTCGCGTGGGAAATTTTGGTTGGTTAGTTGGATCGAGGCTTAGCAAATCTGCTCTCGACACTGCGAGTCTTCACAAATCTCAACTCGAGCCGAAACATGGACGCAGAAGACCAGGATGCTGTACTTTACATTCTATATCTCCTAACTCGCTTTCCACCAGCTGTGCGCGCAATGCATGTTTTGACGCTAGGTGAAATACCGCAACTTTCAGAACGTGCCGCACTTTCTCAGTGTCTTTACGAGGTCCTCCACGATGTCGTACCCATCGCAGTCATCAAATATGACCGTTTACGCTATCTCGAAGGCCCTCGATTACTCTTCGGTCTCGTTCTCGAGAAAGCAAAATGCTTCAAGGGGCCGCCAGCTGTTAGCCATGACCTACTCCCATATGCTGGTGCCAGAGTGTACGATCTTCGCAGCGCCATTAACATGAAGCCTGTACGGAGCGTTCCAGTCAAGTCCCGATTTGTTTTGCTGGATGCTGGATGCTACGATGCTTCTGCCCAATACGGACCTTTGACATGAACTGATGACAGAGACAACACGGAGGCTCCCACGTGCGATAAGAACTGGAACCGGGTCGCCATCCTCTCTGGAGGTACCAGGTCCAAGACTGTCACTTTTGGTGATAATGCAGCTATTCTCAGTCTCCGATATACCGACAAAAATAATGCGAGCCGAATCATCACAAAGGCAGAATTTACAAACCTCCAGTACCTTGCCAGTCTCTGCAGTCGAAACGGCCTAAGTGTTTCGCCACCGTCTATACTGTCATCGACTACTCTTCCTGTGTTGACACTTGACCGCCAGGGGTCGCTCGATGTTTATGTCGGGCGGGAAGCATGTGGCGGTGATGCAGGTAAAGACATTCTCATATTTCGTCCGGCTGTTGGGGAAGAATCGGTTGATGCCTCAGTCATCACGCAACTCCTAGAATATATCCTGAATAGGCGCAATGCTGATGGGACCAACATCTTCGAGGCATTCGGCGATCACATTTGACAACTTACCGACCCAACTGAAGCAGTCATGTTCTGTGTGGATCTTTCGAAGAGCATGGTCGCCCAGTGTGATTTCTCCGATACAGAAGAGAGCGAGGATGACGAGGTATCGGTCAGTTGCAGTTCTCCTGCAAGTACAGCCAACGATTTCGATCCTTTGACCGAGGATATGGGTAGTGAGATGTTGGCTTTGGATGAATTGAAAGGTACTTCACATGTGATCCCTATACGATCTTCTGTTGCTGATTACTGTTAGAATATCTAGTCTCACATGGGTCGTTCAACGATTTCATCGTTATAGTCCTTATTGGAAGGGGAGAGACCCATTTTCTGCGAAATGCCAGGAACGTACTCGAGATCCTTCATCAGTTGGACCAGAAACAAATAGAGGCATGGACTGGAAACTCGATTACGACAGAGCCTGCGACAGTACTGCACTCTGTCGATCCAGACTAGCAGATCTTGAACGAGATGTCTCGAGAATCAAGAATCGCACAGTTGGGATGAAGAGATACACTGAGCCCCTCGCCGCTTTTCTAGTCTATCGGGCTGAGAATGAAGGGTCGCTACCCGAGATACAAGCCCGGTAACCAGGCGTTGTGCCGCGAATCCCGAGGAGGGACTCTGTTGCATTTCAGGGCCCAACATTCAATATTCCCACCGAGTATCTCTGTTCCATTAGCAGCGAGATAATGGAAGATGCAGTCTCAACAGTGGGTGGTTTCACGTATGAGCGGAAGAACATCGAGAGATAATGAGTATCATTGAACGAGATACATATCCGAACGATCCAGGTAAAACTGCTAATCATGTTTGCAGGTTCGTAACTCACAACATCGCCACTCACAAAAGCCACTCTGTCTGACTTTGATCTTCGCCCAAATGTGCAAGTCTTCTGATAGGGCATCCACAACTACAGACCGAGTCTCTAGCGATGGTGATCAAGTCTCCACTGAGATCATGGTCAGTGGTGCTTCCACCTTCCTTCACCTTGCATAGTCTATACGAATTCGTATTCCGGTTGACAAAGGGGCGATATCCCAAGTTCGAGTTACTTCACAAGGACCATCGACTCCCGTTCTCCAACACTTCTATCTCTGAGCTCATCAGCCGCAGTTGTGCAGTATTCGTTGCACCACTAGAAGCAGACATCCTAGTTACCACAAGCCAAGTAACGGAGGATATGTGTCTAGTGAAGATATACAAATTCTCTCCTGTAAAAGCATCGCACGCATACTGGGTGTCAAAGAACACGACAAAGACGCTAGCACCAGTCGTTTTCTACGACTACCTGTACGAATTCAGCAAGGATACGTCCACTTCCGTCGGTTATCCTTTTGCAATTTGGAGGAATGTGTACAATGAGGGCGACGGACACTTTCGTGGGAGCCGGGAGTATCACTGGGAAAGCCTTTCAGACTTTCTCAACTACAGGTTCGCTACTGGCATTCTGCACGAAGAGTCTTTCCTCGACGACAAAGACACCGAAGGTAATTGGCTTTCTCGGTCAAGGGAACAGCGGCCAGTTGTCCTCAAGCTAGGTCTCTCACGTCCACGAGACCGGATAAACGGTCCACAAAGATCCAGCCGTCTTGATGTGTTGAAACAAATTTTCGATGTCAACAAATTCGTGAGTGTGGTCAACAAGGCTGGAATAGGGGAATGGGAGACAATTGTCTGAGCGTGAACCAAGGATAGAGGCAGTGTGTAAAGACTTCTCTAGTCACTCGGCAACTGTGGCAGCGAGTGAAGCAATATGGATCTGCCTTTAAGCTGTTTCATCAGTGAATGAGGCTCGGATGTTGTAAAGCAGTGATGTACAGATTGCCCAAGTCCATGACAAATCCGATTAGTGGAGAAATACTGACCGGCACGGATATGTTCTCACTCGCCATTTTTCTCACAGCTGAATGAGCCAGCCAGACGTGAAAATATTTATTAAGGCCAAAGGCCAAGACAGTATGGTACGGGAAATGGCGTAGGTCGCTGTTATATATCAGACGCTGTATAGACTGTCGGGAATGAGTTGGCCCCCGCAAATGAATAGCGACAAAAGAAAGTCGTATGCTAGATCTAATCCCCGTCATGCGACTGGTGCTCGTCGTCGCCAAAGAGGCTCGGCAGGTACAGCTTTGTATTCTCATACACGAGAAACGTGACGACGGTCGTGGGCAGCACTCTGAGCGTGTTGGGCACAACGCCTTTATAAAAGGCCAAAAACCCCTCATTGCGGTACGTCTTGCGCAGCAAGTCAAACAAGCCGCTGTACTGCTGCGCGGCATTATACTGCTGCAGGCGGGCGCGGATGGGCTGGTAGGGGTACGTGATTGCGCCCGCGAGCAACTTGCTGCCGCCGCTCATGTACATGTACTCCCAGTTGGACAAGCGGTCCTGCCCGCCGAGCTGCGAGCCGCGGCGCTTCTTCATGTTCTCGTAGATGGAAAACTGCACAGCCCCATGCAGCACACCGAGCGACGACGGCACAAAGCCCGCCCACAGCCCCGCGAGCCCGCGCGTGGCATACACGTGCGCGAGGCCCGCGCGCATGGATTTATACGCCGCGGGATCGTTCGCGCCGCGCTCGAGCATGCGCGTCTTGACGACCCAGATGGGGTTCGTGCACGCGCCCGTGAGCAGCCCCGCCGTGATGCTCGCAGCGAAGAAGTCTGCGCTGCGCAGGGCCTCGGCGCCGCCGCGCCGCCGCTGCAGCGCGTCCTTGAGGTTGCCGTAGAACAAAAAGTACAGGCCCCAGCCGAGCGAGTTGCCGAGGAGGTTCGGCCACAGGCCGCGGTAGAGCGCGCGCGCGCCGCCTTCGTCGCGCACCACGCCGCGCAGGATCCGGAACGAGTCGCCGAGCCGCGAGCGCGTTTGCGTGTTGAGTTGCAGCCGGTTCTTGAGCAGGTCCAGCGGGTGCGCGGCGAGGCACGAGACGACGCCTGCGCTGAAGCCTGCGGCGCTTTCGACGACGGATGCGGAGAGGACGGTTCGCGGCTGAGGTGGGCGTGTGGGCGGCGGCGGCGGCGTGCTCTGGGGTGCCAGCGCGGGCTCTACGGGGGGGAAGGCGCGGGGCATGGCGGGTGCGGGGTGGGCGGTGGGTGGAGTAGCGGGCGCATGCTCATGCTCGAGGGGCGCGGAGGGCGGGAGGGGAGAGGGAGAGGGGAGCGCCAGGGTTGGGGAGGCGGCGGGGCGGATGAGAGGAGAGCGGGGGAGGGGAGTAGGAGGTATTACTTGGAGGTAAAGAAAGGTATTGCGACTGGCCAACCACCGGCCGTCGGACGTCCGACATGTCGTCATACTCGGAACAATCAATACAAATAGTTAGTTAGTTAGTTAACTAGTTAGTTAGTTAACTAGTTAACTAGTTGACTACAATCTATGTTGATTCATCTCACACACCCCCGCCAAACTTGTCGCTCGAACAGCACGCCGCATCGCCTCCAAACGTCGCCAGCGTGCTGACGGCATCGACAGCCGCCGTCGTCTGCTGCCTGGCGCGACTCGGCACGCTGCAGAAGCTGGGCGGCACGTCGAGCGCCGGGTTGCGCGTGAAAAAGTTGCGCGGCCGCAGCAGCAGCGTCATGGGCTCGGCCGGCATAATGGGGAAGTCTTCGGGGCTGGGAAAGTGCGTGATACCAAACGTGTGCCACAGCACCACGTCCGTCTGCTCGAGGTTGGTCCCCGGGTTGGCCGAGATCCACGCGGGGATGCCCTGCGATGGGTCGCCCGACGTCTGCGGGACGTGCCGCCCTGCTGGGTGCATCTGCTCGTCGTCGTCTGGATTAGGTGCTTGTTAGCCAGCCATGTCTTGCCGCTTCCAATACGCTGGCGTCGGCCACTTACACTTTGTAACGTGCACTGCGTGCCGTGCAAACCCGGCGCGCTTCCACACAAGTCCTCCAGGCTTGGGCAGTAGCTCGGGGACCTCCCGGCTGACGAGCTTGTAGCCCACGGGCTTCTTGCTGTACGGATTCAGCTTGCTCTCGTTGCACATCTCCCACGTCCGGCTCGTCGCCCCATTGTAGTCCGTCGCCGCCTGC
Organism: Neoascochyta sp. HWLR27; assembly: GCA_019775935.1. Classification (NCBI taxonomy): domain Eukaryota; kingdom Fungi; phylum Ascomycota; class Dothideomycetes; order Pleosporales; family Didymellaceae; genus Neoascochyta; species Neoascochyta sp. HWLR27. Next base: position 90,788 of record WODD01000264.1, read on the forward strand.
TCGGGCGTGCTGAGCTTCGTCTTCTTCGCGTAGAAGGCGTTGCCGTACTTGTTCTCTGCGCTGCCCACTTCCCCCTCGCCCCGTGTTGCGTCCACCATGAACACGGTGTTGTCTGGCCCGTCAATGTTGGGATCGACTCGCAGGCAGAACAGGTGTTGGTGGTTGTGTGCATTCACGCCCGGGTACACTTCGGTGCCCCATCCATGCAGGTCCTCCCCATGCGCCATGGCATATGTGTTCAAGATGCCCGTGAGCTTGATCTCCAGCTGGATCGTCCCGTCCAGGTGCAAGCTCCAGTACACGCAGTACTCGTAGTTGGCCGCCGTGAAGACGTGCGAGATGATGAGCTTGCGAGCACGCGTCACCGTCACGCTGTCGTCGCGGAAATCAGTGTGCTTGAACAGTATCCCAGAGTCCTCCTCGTGTACGCAAATGGCGTTTTTGATCGTCGTCGCCTGTCCTGCTCGGTTGACAAATGCCGCGTCCATGTAGTGGATCGCTCCCTTGCAGTCACACCCCAGGCTCAAAGAGTTGGTCATGTATCCTCCACCGTATTCTCCGAGATCAAACGCGTGCTTGCGCTGATGGGGATGTTCGGGGTTTCCGTACGGTACCACCATCTCTGCGAGTGACAGTCGCCAGAAAGTATCTCGCACCGTGCCTTTATCGTTGAAGGTAATGTTGGATAGCACGAGTCCCTCCCGGTAGTTGAAACCAACGTGGAGCTTCCAGTTTGCCCAGCTAATGTACCTACCATCTACTTTGAATGATACGCCCTCTGGCTGTATGATATGGATGGGCTTCAGATCATTTCGGTATCCCCCTTCTTTTGCGATGGCGTCGGCATGGTAGTTGTTGGGCGACGCCTGGTTCAGCGGCCTCCGAACCTTTGGAATGTCGATGTGCACAATCTCTTGGGTATCCGAGTTATAAATAGGACAGAAATCCAGAGGATAGGTATATTGGCTGTCGTCGACGTGCGGGCGGTAGTACATGAGTGCTTGCTGGAGACGGACACTGGTGCCAAAGCGCTCGTCGTAGCCGATAGTCCAGGCTGATTCATCTGTTAGCAATCTATCCAGCAGATTCAAGGCGCATACCCACGGTCACAGTAGACCTTGTGCATATCTCCTGGGGGAATTCCGAGAATACCGCACTGCTCGATGACCTTGGGATCTTTCCGCACGATCGTCTCAACAATCTGCAAATCCTCCATAGTAATCTACCCTCACATTAGCCTCTGACTCCCTCTCTACCCCCACTCCCTCAAACTCACCAAAGGCTGCACACCGTCCGTCAACTCCCAACGAACAATCTTGCTCTCGGTCAGATCCACAACGGCATCAAACACTTTACTGCCGCGGCCAATGCACACGACATCCGCGACCCGGTGCGGCCGCGCCACACCCGCAGGGTTCTTGACCCACTCCATCATCTCCGCCTTGCGCGGCTCCCACAGCGTGACGGTGTTGAAAAAGACATCACTATGCTCCTTACGCACCAGCGCCACGGCGTGTTCGATCTCGGCCTCGCTGAGCGGGTCGAATGGGTGCGGCGGCGCGCCCAGTCCAGTGAGATGGGAAGCAGCCTGCTTGATGCGTTCGAGGGCCATTGTGTAGCTCCAGATCTAGGTCTAGGTCCAAGGCCAAGTTGGAGTCGGAGTGAGGTCTGGGGAAACGCAACGAGGGATTTGAGGCGCGAGAGGATTCCGGCGTGGCTTTAAAACGGCTGCGCGCCAGCAACCTATCGGCGCCTTTCACGCCCTTGAACGGCCGTTTTCCGCTGTCATTGTTGCAGCTCAGAGAGCGTGGATGGTGCCGCGATAAGGCTGCTTGACGTTATTTTGCCTCGATTGGGGTTAGGGCACGCGTCTCCCCGCGCTTTCCCCTCTCCCCCCAACTTATCCGTACTGCTTTGCACAACGCAGCGCTTGCGTCGTGTTAATGTCTCTGCTGTGTTTCTACGTGTAGTATATAGCTCTAAAAGTGTATGATCCCAGTACTTCCAAATACGCTACGTTCGGAACATTCGAGTAAGAGACGGCTTGGTCGACCGCCCTTTATCTAATCCCGGTTCCGACTTCGGAACCGATTATCTAGGACAAACATCGGTTTTGCTGCTGCTCGAGGGAATATTTGTTTCAAATTACAATATTATTTGTTCAAGAAAAGAACACCATTCTATTGATTTTGCCTAAACTGCTCAAAAAGCACACATCCTGAATCGCAACGAGGAGCTCTATCCAACGCACTACACTGC
>WODD01000265.1:0-32118 GCA_019775935.1 Neoascochyta sp. HWLR27
CTCCCTCTCTCCCTCTCTCCCTCTCTCCCTCTCTCCCTCTCTCCCTCTCTCCTCCTCCCCTTTTCTCTCTGGGTTTGAGTGTGGAGTAGTGAACTGCACTGCACCAGAACACCCAGAACAACGAAGACGAGGACAACGAAAGCGGAAATGAAAACGATGACGAGGGGGACGAGAACGCGAAAGAATAAGAAAAGGAAAAGGTGAAGAGGAGCAAGAGGAGACAGAAGGCCCATCATCACCACCTTCCCACCACCTTGCCACCACCGCCGCCAACTGAAAACACCATATCACGCTACACCACACCCAAAAAAAAAACCAGAGTAAATCAATCAACTACCCACACGACTTTTCTGTTTCTGGTTCTGTTTCTCGCACAAAGCGACGTGACGTGACGTGATGTGAGGACACCACCTAGTGAGCTTGTGACGTGGTGAAGTGGTGAGCTGGTGGGTAGTTTGCCTACCTACTACCTACCTTGCCCTGTCTTTGGCCAGTTGGGAACGGACGGACTGGCGGGCTGGTGACTGGCTGCCTGGCTGGTTGGTTGGTGACTGGTTGGTGACCGGCTGGCTGTATACCGTGCTGGTGTTGAGGTAGAGGAAAAGGGTAGGAGGGTTAGCTTTGTGAATTTGGATTAGATTGAATAGCTACGCATCACACACAGCACAGCACAGCACACACAGCACACACAGCACATAAAGAGTATAGGCAACTCGTGGATTCCCTTATCATCCCCATCAAACCCCCCACCCACACACTACGTCTGAAACACATCCACGCTCCCCCACTCGCCCTTCTCCCTGCACTCCCAATACCCGTCCCTGCCGCCCTTGAGCCGCCACACCTCCTCGCCATCGAGCACGCCCTCGCCGTCCTCGACGCGCGTGAACCACCGCGGCTGGTACTCCTCGCCGTGGTCCTCGAGCACGCGTCTGCGCGCGCGCTGCCGCTCTTCCAGCCGCGCCTTGAGCGCCTCGGCGCGGTCCAGGTCGCCGTCTTCGAGCGCGCGTTGGTCCGGTCGCAGCCGCGAGTCCGTCGGCGCCACATGCCCGTCTTCGATGGACGTCACGTCGTTGAGCGCCGCTGCGAATGTGGTGAAGCCGTAGTGCTTCTCGGCGGCGGGCACGAGCGCTCCGGCTTTCCACACGGTCTTGTCTGTAGGCTGGTTGTTGTTAGTAAAGTGCAACTCCGTCGTCCACTTGCCGGCGGCACCGAGCGGTAGAGGCGTGCCCGAGGCGTCGTGGACTTGCACGCTGACCTCCTCGGAGCGGCCCGCGAACATGCCGCCGGCTTTGAAGGTGCATGTCGCCTTTGCGCCAGTGCTCTCGCACACAATCGTCATGGTGCCCGACGGCTCAATGTACTTTTCGCCGGCAATCACGTTGCGCAGGTACGATGTCGCCGTCGTCCACGAGTAGTGCTCGTTGGAGCCGTGCAGGAAGATGCGCACACGGCCGTCCGTGTTGAGTTCGGCGCTCTTGCCCCAGAACTTCTGCACAGGCGTGGGCGACTGCACAAAGGTCCATTTCTCGGCTTCGGCCTGGCACGCCATGCGTACGGGACGGTGCACAACCTTCTCTGAGATGAAGCGGAAGCCTTTGTCTTCGCGCACCATCTCGAATGTCTCGCCGAGCATCGGGTTGAAGGGCTTGCGCGCGGCACGCTCCTTGACGCGGCTACTACTAAAACACGATATGGCAAAGGCAGCCATGTAGATGAGGCGCTCGCCTGTCTCGGCTGGTGCACCGGCTGCAGCGTCGAGCAGTTCGCTGTACTCGAGCTGCTCGGCGAGGCGCTGGAGGGCGGATGTGGGCTCGTTGGACGACACGGGCATGGCGATGGTGGAAAGGTCCTTGCCGACGTTCTTGCGGAGGAAGGCAATCAGACTTGGAGGCTGTGTTTTTGGTGGTTGGATAGCGGTCCGGCGCTTTACGGGCTCGAGCGGGAGGGGACTGAGCGAGGTCGGCTTTGTGGGGAAGAGCGTGGGGACTTGCTCGCTGGAGAAGCGGGCACGCTCAATAACACCCTGCGCTTCGTGCTCTGAGGACGACTCTGACCCATCGTCCGAGTCTTCTCCGTCTTCGTCGTGGACAGGCTCGCGTTCCTTCTCGACGTCCTCGCTGTCGCGTCTGATGGTGAGCAGCTGCGACTTGGAGCCGCCGCCGCCGTCGGTCGCATCGAAAAACTCGTCGGTAGACTCGAACGAGTCGAAGCTGTGGCGGGATTGCGTGGGCGGCGCCGGTGCCGGTGTGCGTCGCTGCTTGCTGCTGCCAATGAGGTCGGTAAAGTCCTTCACGACCGAGTCTAAATCGCGGAGCAGCGCCATGCAGCTGTCGTGGACACCATCTTCCCGCGACACCGAGCTCTGGCTCAGCCGGGCATTCCGCTTGGGCACTGCGAGACTGCCATTGGCAGGCAGAGGTGGCACGGGAGGAATTGCGCCAGGGGAGGCGACGCCAACCTGGGCAGAGACGCTTCGCCGGAACAAACCCGCCGGGCTCTGGCCGCCCGAGCTGCTGGCCTTGCGCTTCCAGAATGCCTTCTTCTCGGCAGCGCTCGCATCCGGGAAGTAGTCGTTTGATTCCGTTTCCGATGGAGATGGGGACAGGCTGTCGCTCGGCTTGCTCGGAGCCACTGCGGACCCGTACTTCGGGTCGGTATCCTGGGCAAGCCGTCGCGCGGTATCGCGCATGCCAGCAATTCTCCCGACCAGCAACTCCACAGCGGCCCACTCCTTGGCCTCGGCGGGGTCGGCAGCAAGCGGACGGTTCTCGTACGGGCTGTCCTTGATCTGGAGTGTCGGAGATGCCGTGGCGGCGGCCGAGCGGGAGGCGCGGTCGAGGGCGTCGCGCCACATGTCAAAGTCCTTTGCGTTGTTGGCGCGCAGCTGCCAGATCTCGGCGCCCGAGTCAACCGAAATCTCGCGCGTCTCCTCGTTGGCGCCGATTGCGGCAAGCGACAGAGGAATGGCACCGCGCAGGGCTGATGAGTGGTCGTTGCGATAGTAGGAGAGGGTCGACGAGGTAAAGTCGAGGGAGAAGAAGCGGCGGGCGTAGCCCTGGTTGCGCTTGCGACGCTTCTTCTGCAGAACGCCGGTAAACAAGGAGCTGTTTGCGCTGCTGTTGCCGTAGGCGGAGCGTGGGCGGTCGGCGGCGGCGGCTGGCAGCGACTCGGACGATTCATGGGGACCGACCGTGGGGCTGATGGACTTGGACAGGCTGGTGGAGCTGGCGCCGGCGAGGGCCTGGGCGTAGTGCATGTGGTGGCCCGACTTGGGGGGAGCGTTTGTGGGGTATGTCATGAGGACGAGGGTGGCCGTCTTGGAGACGGTCTTGGAGAAGGTGTTGTCGAAGACGAGGCCGTACATGCCGCCCTCGCCGTGGGGAACGTTGTAGGTGCCCATCGAGACATGGTCGGCCTCGCACTTGCCGTGCCAATGGACCTGCTTGAGGCCAATGGCCGACAGCTTCTCGAAGACTATAGTGCGGTCGTTGCGCGATGTCGAGGCGCCGCGGGGGCGTGTGGTGGGGACCTCGAGGCTGCCCTCGACCGTCGAGGACGAGGCGGGGAGGGGCGGAGCGGTTCCGTTGGCATTGCCGGGGTGCTTGAAGATGCCAAAGTTGAGCGACTTGCGGTGCGGCTGGATGCTCCAGGAGATGGTGTGCTGCCCAGTGACGTTGACCCAGCGGACGAGGTACGACTGGCGGGTTAGCGCGTGTGGTAGAGGGAAGGGAGGGGAGCTGGGGGAGAGGGAAGTAGCGTGGCTAGAGGCTGCCAGGGCGTACCTTGCTGTGCACCTCGATGTTCTCCATGCCCGCCATGTTCTGGGCGTGGGACGGGTATTGTATCGAGGGAGGCTGGTTGTCTTTTGCTGCTGTTGCTGTTGCTGCTGTTGCTGTTGCTGCTGTTGCTGTTGCTGCTGTTGCTGCTGCTGTTGCTTGTCTGGGTGCCTGATGTCGGCCCCAGCTACCAGGAATGCCGATGGTGCAGAGGTGCAGATGCAGAGACGGTGGACACGAAAGCTACAACGACGGCGAATGGGGCAGTCTGCGGGCGCACATGCAGAGGCAGGATGGACGGCAATATACAGCGAGGCAGAAGAGGGAGCGAGAGGGCCGGCGAGAGCAACGTCACGGCAGAGTGCGGATTTGGGGGTGCTGCTCGGCTCGGAGGGTGGTCGTGCGAGTCGAGTCGAGGGGTCAGATCAGAGCGAGTCCAAGTCAAGTCGAGGCAGCAAAAGAAAGCGCGCAGTCGAGTCCATATACTCGGTATACGACGATGCGATACGACGTATGCGACTGAGGACACGACAGCATCCAAGAGCGGCCTCAAGACATGTCGCTCACTTGGCTGACTTGGCCCAACCGGCTGCACATGCACGTTGCACCGCAATAACGCGCGAGGGGCTGGTTCCTGCTGACGGCCACTCAGCCTTACGCCATACGGCACGTACCTCGATAGCTGCTCAGCCACCGCTACTATTACTCTTGATGCCCGTTCTATGCCCGTTCTAATCGCGGTACGCCCGGCTGCCTGCTCTAGCTCCCGTCCACCTTGACAGACTTGATTTGACCCATCCATCGTAGAGATTGGAAAGCTCGGCACGCACGAGCAATGACGTCGCCGCATTCCTCGTGTCTTGCCCGCCTTCCTACCTGCACAACACACCACACCTCACCACACCAAGCAGTCAACCTCCAGGCACAGCGAGTCATGTAATCAATTTGGTCTAATTCTTCCACTATCGAATGCCTCTCAACCTCCCAACCATCTCACATCGATTCAGACAAAACTGGAAGAAAATCCAAATCCAAACTAACCCAGGTACCGTACCGGTACTTTGTGCACGGTGCATGGGCATGGCCCACGTGTTATGCCGTGCGCGCGCCGTCTGTGCCGGATCAACGCCGCCCGCGTCCATGGTTCTTGTACATGGACGTGCAGGTGCCAGGGTGTTTGGTCATGGCCGCAAGGAACGGCTATCTATTGTGAGGTGCTGCGAACGCCGAGGAAGCAGAATAGCCGGATATGCTGTCATCGAGCATGGGCCAACGGTGTGAAGATGGCAGCCGATCATCGTAGTTGGAGACACATACTTGAGTGCAGAACTACCCCCTCTGACCCGTCTTCTTGACGCTGCCCTTTGCAGAGACGCTGGATGCCCGCTTGGGAGTGGGCGTCTTGGGCGTCTTCGGTGCCTTGGGCGTCTTCTTCGGGGTCAGCGTCTTGGACCGCTTCACAGGAGTGGCTTTCTTTGGCGACGGCGAGGCGTTGGGGAGCTGCGGCAGGAACTCAATGGCAGGCACCTGGTTCGTCTCTTTCCCATGGAGCATCTGCAGGATCACGTCGACTGCATCTCTGGCATCCCCAACCGACTTGGATCGCCCGAGGTACTGGTCCAGTTCGCGCAGGACATCGATGGGGGCCTCAAAGTGCTTTGCGGGTCGCGGCGCGACGCCTGCTGCTGCGTCGACAGGTGTCAGCCCTGCGGCAATCTTGCGCGAGTATTCATTCAGACGGCTCTCTTCCGACTTCTTCAGCACAATGTCGTAGGTCGTGCCGGGGAACTGGCGGTCGATGATGTTGAACTGTCGGAGGATGAGGTTGAGCTTGCGGATCTGCCACAGCGCCTTGTTGTACGTCGCACGCTGGTAGTGCTTGCGGCAGAACAATGGCCAGTCGGTTATGTCGCGGGTACAGGCTTTGTTACGGCCGAAGTGATCTGAGATCACCTTGCGCGAGAGGTCTTTGGTGTACTGACCCGTGCGGCAGCGGGTGTATTCGTCGTTGATGCACGTGAACTCGCGTTCGATGTCGTCGTCGTTGTCTTGGTCGCTGTCTTGATTGTTGTCTTGGTCGTCCTCCTCTTCACTGGCTTCCATCTCGACGTCGCCATCGGCAGCGACAGTACCATCTCGCATGGGGGTGTCTGCAGGGCTCGATTCACTCTTGATCGACGTTTCCCGTTCTGGAGTCGATGGACGAGCGGCTGTAGCCGTGGGTGTTGGAGTGAGCAACTTGCCGAAACTCATGGCTGTCCGGATAGCATCAGCTTGAGTGGGGTCAGGTGAATCTCTAGTGGTAGAGGTACTCATATTGCGATTGGGAGGTGTTGGAGAGGGTGGAGACGAGACAGTGTGGAAAAGGTAAATGAGAAAGTCGTCGATACGATGGATGGAGACAGAGAGGGAGATATCGAGGGAGGTAAGCAAGCAAGATATAGAAGCTCAGGTCAAAGAGAAGAATCTGCAATGGAGTCGGGGTGAAGGGGTGGTAGCGCATGTGACGGATTGGCGTTTGATATCGTTGCCTGACCACTGACCAGTCTATTGTCACGCCGCACCGACTATTATCTGCAGTTCACTCCAGCAGCACAGAATAGCAGGCTGACAGCAGTCGAGGCCAACGCCTGTTTGGTTCGAGGCCTCGATTGCATAGCTTTGTGGGGGGTGAGCAGCGGTGTAGGCCAGCAGCGACAGGATGTGAAGAGAGCATCCCGAAAGCAGAGGTGACAAACACGCAGTATTCAGCAGCAATTGCAAGCGGATGTGAAGCGAGTAGCGCTATGTTTGGCAAACAATGCTACTAGTCAATCCATACGGGATGGTTGTGAATGCGAGTATGGTGATTGCAGCTAGGCAGGGGCGTGCATAGCAATTGTTCGAGTCTAGACAAGCACTTGGCCAGTCGACGTCGGGTCTTGTACTCGCCAATGGTGAACTGTTCGTCTTGTCTTGTCGAGGGTGTGTGTGATGTGAAGAGAGTGTCAGCATGGCAATTGACGTCAGGCGCTGGCTTCGTGGCAGCGCAGACACTCCATAACTCAGTCTCTCATATTGGCAGCTATGGAGATGACATGGGTGTACAAGTTCTATAGGAGTTAAGAACAACTCTACTGTATTTGTTCTACATGTTGAATTGTGTCTCTGTCCAAAAAATGCTATGTTAAATAAAAAACTCGGAACAATGTAGTCAATGTCAGCTGCTCATAAACCTCGACAATACTGTGCATCAGATTCTCGCCTGCTGAACTTGCATGGAACTGCTTTATTACGCCATCAACTCGAGATGAACTACGACCCAATTCCACACTGCTAACAGCCGTAGATGCGTAGACGGAGAGTCTGCATCTGCATCTGCATCTGGTGCTGCTGCAGTCGGCGTCGAGTTGGCTAACGCCGATGTCGCCGACGAGGCTTGGGCGGACCAGACTGTTTTGGACGGCTGCCGCGCTTGGCGGACGTGTGATGGCCCGTCTGCTGTCTGCGCCCACCGACTGGACTGCATCATCGCCCACTCGCACCCACACCCACACCCAGACCTGCTGCTGGAGATGCCCTCACTCGTCGCCCCTGCACTGCCTACTTGTTGCATCCTCTCTGCACAGCGCTGAGCGCGCTCTCGGCCTCGTTCATCCTCTCTGCGCTCGCTCTGCTCTGCTCTCGCTCCACCCTCGCTCCGCCCTCGCCATGCCTCCCACCACAGGCACGCGCACCTCGACCCGCCAGGGCCGTGCTACCGTCCGACCGACAAACTACTATGCGCGTACCTTTGCCGGCCGCCTCTCAGCCAACGGGCTCGAGCAGACGCCAGAGGCTTCGACCAGCGCGCCCGGCTTCTTCCCCGCCCTCACACACTTTACCGACGCCGTCGATGCGTTCCCCAACGAGGTCATCAAGCACTTCTCCATGTTCAAAGAGGTCGAGGCCAAGCTGCATGACCCCGAACACACGCTCAAGGAGCTGCTCGACGAAATTGCTACCCTGCCTGTAGCTACCCACACACAGCGACACTCGCCCGACTCGCCCGAAGAGCAGGCTGCCATTCAGAAGCGCCAGGCCTTCTTCCGCCTGCGCATGCTCATCGCAAACGTCCTCCCCACACTCGACGAGAAGCTCGTGGTTCTGCAGGGCGCAAAGGCCACAAAGGACAAGGGCCTCGCCCGCATGACGCACTCGTACTCGCAGCTCGATTCCGAAATCAGCGACGAGGCCCGCTACGGCAGCCTCACACACTGGGCCTACGCCGACAAGGAGGAGAAGAAGAAGGGCGGCGCCTCGCACGAGCGTCAGCGCCGTGAAGTGGCTGCCGCCAACAACCTCGCTGCTGCCGCCCAGCACGTTCACGACGTCGACTCGATAGCCGCCAAGAGCGAAGCCCGTCGCGAGGCTATGCTCGCCAACAAGCGTAGCCGCCACCACCAAGTCGACTCCGACTTCGACGACAGACCGGCTACCAAGAAGTCGCAGAAGCGCAAAGCTCAGACAAACGACGCAGCCGCTGCAGACAGCCGCGGTGTTGGGCTGGGGCTCCCTGGCAACAACCCAGCGCTGCAAGGCAAGCGCAAGAAGACGGAGAAGGCATTGGCTGCAGCCATGCCCTCGGCTGCTCCCATGGAGCGTTCGCTGAGCGGTGCTTTGAAGGCGGCGGGTAACGGCGGCCGCAGCGGCTCTAGCCCACGAGCGACTCCAAGCGTCGAGAGCGGCCCAGCAGCCAAGCGCAAGCCTCGCGCGCCGCCCATGCCCGCTCAGCGCAAGAACCAGATCCCCCCTCTTTCTCCTCCGCCCGCGTCGTCGCCGCTGGCCGCCAGCTTCGCCATCAACAAAGCCACCGCTGGCACTTCTGACCGTCCGTTGTCGGCTCGCGCGAGGAAGAACTCGACCGCCACATCGGTCACGTCTGGCAATGCCGCCGATCCTGCCGCACGCCGTCCTTCGACATCGAATGACATGCAGCAAGCCCCCAGCAGCAATGCCATCACCGAGCTGGAGCAGGCTGCAGCGATGGCGCGCGAAAACACATCCACCAACGGCACCTCGACACCCAAGGACAACTCCAATGCCGCGCCGCTGGAGACAGCCCTCAAGCAGGAAGAGCAGGACGTACAGGAGCCTGAGAGCATGGACATTGACCTTCCCACGTCAGCTCCGGCCGCGGTCCGCACTGGCCGGGCGTCCAAGACAGCGACACCTGTCGTGGGGGCATTCCCCGAAGTCCCCATGGCGCGCAGTCGCAGCACTCGCAACGCGCAGAACGGCAACTCCAACTCCAACGCCTCGTCGGAAAACAACAGCATTGCGACAGGCAACACGTCCAAGCGAGGGGGAAAGAAGAACGCGGCTTCACCCCCGCCTGCACCGCTTGTCTCGCCGATACTCAAGCCTACACCGAACGCGAAATCGAACGCTCCGTCATCACCGGCAAGCTCGGTCGCGCCCGAGCAGGAGTACCAGGATCCCGAGACGGACGAAGACGCCGACGAGCCGCGGTACTGCTACTGCAACGAAGTGTCGTATGGCAACATGATTGCGTGCGACAACGATGCTTGCCCGCGGGAGTGGTTCCATCTTGCGTGCGTGCAGCTCGAGAAGGCCCCTGTGGGCAGGACCAAATGGTTCTGCAGCGTCGAGTGCAAGGAGGCACACAACAAGTCCAAGGCCAAGGGGGGCCGTCCGGGCAGTAGTAGGCAATAGGAATTAGGAAGGAGTTCAAGGCGTTCTGGGACGGGTCCACCGGCGCGTGGGCCCAAGGGAAAGGGCAAGGCTAAGCTCAAGGATATTTGGGTTGGATGGAATGCTCTTTGAGGCTGCCAATCTGCTTTTTTGGGATCATGGGTTTCGCGGCGTTGAGGTGGGGGTTTCCATGATGATGACGCTGTGCCGAGTCGTTGAGGCGTTACAACGGACATGGTGCATGGCGGTTACTGGCAACCTTTCTCGTTTCTTTTGGTTTTTCACGTGTGGGCATAGGCATTGCGATGGCGTTAGCCAGCACAGACATGTAGATGGAATAGAAGAGATGCACCAGCGGCTGACAGGTGTCCCTGCAGTCCAACGGCGTCTATAATTGGCCACGCGTTCACCCTCAGCTCAGCCTCAATCAATCTAACCCAAGACCTAAGCTACCCCGGGATTACTACATGCTCACCGCCCAAACGCGTGACCTTGCACTTATCCCTTCGCCATCTCACCACGCCCTGTTCTTCCTCTCTAAACAACACAATGGCGCTCCAAGACGTGCCCACGGCCGACGAGCAGATCATCTTCGAGCCCCAGGGCGGGGCACCTGATGCCCCACCCGACCTGCGCTTCCTGCACTACAACGACGTCTACCACATTGAAGCAGGCTCGCGCGAGCCCGTCGGCGGCTACCCCAGGTTCCAGACGCTGGTCAACTATTACAGAGATGACGAGAGGTTTGCGGGGCAGCCGGGCCTGCTGACCTTCTTCTCGGGCGATGCGTTTAACCCGAGCATCGAGAGCAGCATCACGAAAGGTATGTTTGGGAGTGGGAACGAGACAATCCGTCGACAAATGCTTGAACGGTGTGAGACTGGAGATGCCGTTTCTCCATGCTGAGTCCTCGTCTTCTGTTGTTCAATGTCTTCCCCTGAGCCCCATGTCCCGTGTAAACTGTTCTATGCAATCCAATCTAACAACATCCCAGGTAGCCACATGGTCCCAGTCCTGAACACACTCGGCACCGACGTTGCCTGCGTGGGAGTAAGTCGTGTCCCCCCGCTACCCACCACCAACCTGACCTTGGGCCCCAGAACCACGACCTCGACTTTGGCGTCGACCAGTACCGCCACCTGACGGCGAAATGCAAGTTCCCCTGGCTGCTAGCCAACGTGTTGGACCCCGCCCTCGGCGAGAACGTCTCGCTGGGGAATGCGCAGAAGACGGTCATGCTGACGGCGTCCAACGGCATCAAAGTTGGCGTCATCGGGCTGGCGGAGCGCGAGTGGCTCGACACGATCAACGCGCTGCCGCCCGGCATCATCTACAAGAGCGCGTCAGCAACAGCCAAAGAGCTCGTCCCCGAACTCAAAGCGGCGGGCGCCGAAATCATCGTCTGCGTCGCCCACCAGCGCGAGCCAAACGACAACAAACTTGCCCAGACCTGCGGCGCGGACCTCATCGACATCATCCTCGGCGGCCACGACCACTACTACGCGCACAGCGTGCACAACGGCACGCACGTGCTGCGCTCCGGCACAGACTTCAAGCAGCTCTCGCACATCAGCGCGTGGCGGCGGCCCGGCGGCGGCTGGGACTTTACCATTGCGCGCCGCGACGTCGTCAGCAGCGTCGCCGAGGACCCCGCGGCCCTCGCCCTCGTCGATTCGCAGACACGCGACATCAAGAAGCGCCTCGACAAGCCCGTAGGCTACACGGCGGCGCCGCTGGACGCGCGCTTCACGACGGTCCGCACGCGCGAGTCCAACATCGGCAACTTCGTCTGCGACCTTATGCGCTACTACTACTCGGCCGACTGCTGCATCATGGCGTCGGGCACGATCCGCGGCGACCAGATCTACCCGCCGGGGGTCCTGAAGCTGCGCGACCTCGTCAACTGCTTCCCGTTCGAGGACCCCGTCGTGGTGCTCAAGGTCACAGGCGCGCAGATCCGCGCCGCGCTCGAAAACGGCATCTCGTCGTATCCCGCCCTCGAAGGCCGCTTCCCGCAGGTCTCCAACATCGCCTTCGAGGCAGACTACTCGCGCCCGCCCAACGCGCGGCTACTCTCCGTCGCCATCGCCGGCGCCCCGCTGGATCCCCAGCGCACCTATGTCCTCGCGACGCGCGGGTACATGGGCCGCGGCAAAGACGGGTACACGTCCCTCCTGATCGAGGAGGAAGGCGGGACCGCCGTCGAGGTCGTCAGCGAGGAGAACGGGGTGCTGATTTCGACGATCCTGAGGCAGTACTTCATGTCGCTGAAGGTGCTGGGCCGCTGGAAGCGCTGGGGCGCGTCGCTGGATACCAAGTTTGCTGGCATCCAGACGAAGCTGCGGACTGAGCACAGGCATGGGTTCACGCCTGCGTCGCCTACGTCGCCGGTTGATAGGGCGACACGTGCGTTTCCCCCCGCGCAGCAGCCGGGTGGGCTGGACGACGACGATGATGATGACTCCGACACCGACGGCGCAGACTACGACGACGACACCCGCCCCATCGCCTTCACTGAGCGCGAGGCGTACGTGGTGCGCCGCGCCATGGCCAAGTGGTGGCGGCTGGCAGGGCTCAAGGGGAGCGCGAGGCTGTGCGACGAGGAGGGCGATGCCGTCGTGAGCTGGACGACGGGGATTGCGCCGCGCGTCGAGGGGCGGATTAAGGCTGTTGGGGGCGAGGTCACGATTTGAGTGTGTGTATGTAAGTGAAGTAGATAGATGGGCCGAGTGCATGAGTAAAAAAAATGAACATGTTTGATTGCATGCATAACTATCTACATTTGCTGAACTGAACAGGGCACCACTCTACTCGACCTTGGGCTGCTTCTCAGCAAGCTCAATCTTGCCCTGGGCATCGTACTTGATTTCGCGAATCTTGACGCAGCGCAGGTGGTTGACGCCCTTGCTGAGGCTCGAGTCGTGGTAGAAGAGGTACCATTTGCCCTTGAACTCTGCGATGCTGTGGTGCGTTGTCCAGCCAATGACGGGCTCGAGGATGCGCCCGCCGTAGGTAAAGGGCCCCAGCGGGCTGTCGCCCGTCGCGTAGCACAGGAAGTGCGAGTCGCCCGTGCTGTAGCTGAAGTAGTATTTGCCGTTGTACTTGTGCATCCACGCGGCCTCGAAGAAGCGGCGGTCGTGGTCGGCGGCCTGCAGCGGCGTGCCTGTTTCGTCGACGATGACGACGTCCTGGGGCGCCGTCGCAAACTCCTTCATGTCGGGCGTCAGGCGGCCGACCTTTGCGCAGAGCGCGTTGCCCGACTGTGCCTCCATGTTCGAGTATGCGTCGCGGTCAAACGAGCCCGTTGTCCAGCACTGCAGCTGTCCGCCCCAGATGCCGCCAAAGTACAGGTATGCCTCGCCATCGTCGTCGACAAACGTCGCAGGGTCGATGCTGAAGGAGCCCTTGATGGGCTCAGGCTCGGGTGTGAAGGGGCCCTCGGGGGCGTCGCCGACGGCGACACCGACGCGGAAGATGCCCTCCTTGTCGCGGGCGGGAAAGTACAGGTAGTATTTTCCGTCCTTGGTCGCGGCGTCGGGCGCCCACAGCTGCTTGTCGACCCAGGGGATATCCTCCTGCTTGAGGACGGCGCCGTGGTCTGTCACGGGCCCGCCGACCGACTCCATGCTGAAGACGTGGTAGTCGGCCATGTCGTACTGGTCGCCATTGTCGTTGTCCTTGATGTCCGTCTCGCGGTCGTGCGACGGGTAGATGTAGAGCTTGCCGTTGAAGACGTGCGCCGACGGGTCCGCCGTGTAGATGTGCGTAACGATGGGGTCCTTGTCCGTCATGGTGGGGGTATCGTGGATGGTGGGGTAGGTGCGGGGTGAGGTCGGAGGCGCGTTGGAGACATTCCGGTAAGCGCAGTCATGTTGCTTTATGCTGCCCGTACGGTATTTACCCACCGGACCGGCTATCCTGTAGCCAAGCGGTGTTGGTGGGGCTTGGTGGTTTGTTGCAACGAGGGCGTCGAGGGCGTTGAGGAGGATGATGTCGGAGAAGGGGACGGGCGCCCGTTTAGCCGTGGATTCTTCCGGCAGCCTGATGTCGAGTCCAAGTCGCGATGTGCGATGCGACGCGTCTGCACGTGCATGTGCATGTGATACTGGCACTACATCATTCAAGGCGCAGTCGTCGCGTCGTGGTGCAGAAAGGGGTATTTCGTTTATAACTGGTCATTCTCTAGCCAAGCCGAGCCCTCTGACCAGAACGCCGTGCAATGTCAAACCAGTCGTCATCCTATCTTACAGTCGCGCCCGAGAAATCAGATATCAATATCGATGCCGAGATCCATATTCGCGATGATGTCGTCGTCCATCTTGGGCTTGCGGAACGTCGGCAGGCCCTTGCGCTCCGTCTTCTTCGTCTCCTGCGGCTTGGGCGTGCTCGCGCGTGACGAGCCGTCGCCGTCAAACAGCGCGTCTACGTCGAGGCTCTGCTCCTCGAGCGCCTTGCGGGCCTCCTCCTCGGCGCGGTGCCGCGCGGCTTCTTTTTTCTGCTCCATCTTCTTCTGGCGCTGCTGCTCGAGCTGCACTTTGCGCACGCGTTCGGCTTCGAGGATGCGGTTCTTGCGGTTGAGCTCAGCCGTCTTGATGGCGGCGGCCTCGGACTGCGTGTGGATGCGCGGCTGGTTGCTGTCGGCGGCGCGGTTGAGGAGGTGCGCGTACTTTTTCGCCTTGGCAATGCGTGCGCTGATGTCGGCCTCGGTCCAGTGGTGGTTCTGGAGGGCCTTGAGATCGTCGTATTTCCGCTGGAGGAACGACTGTGAAGGGACTTTGGAGTTGGTCTCGGCGAGCGACTGCTTGTAGATTTCGAGGTCGTTCTCGGTGAAGCGCTGGTTCGACAGGAATTGGAATTGGTAGTCCTTCTTGACGGAGCCGTGCTGGGCAACGACGTACTGGTCGGTCGCAATCCGCTGTCCGTTCTTACCTTCGAAGACGTAGGGCTTGCCTGTGCTGAAGCCTGCGCGGGTTAGCATGTTGGTTGCGGTTGAGGATGGGCGGGGAGAACGGGCGGCTTACCTTTGATCTGCGCCATCTTGTAGAGGGTCCTGCGCTGGGCGTCCTGGCCAACACCGACACGGCCAAAGGTGCCTGTCATGGCCTCGTCGAAGCCCGGGTAGAAGCAGACCTCGGAGAAGAAGCCACGGCCGACACGGACGGCATCAAAGTCGCGAATCGTAGCGGGCTGCTCCTCGCGGGCCTTGGTGGGCGCGTGGTCGTCCCACTCGACGTCGCTCTCGCCGTCGGCATCGCGGTCTGACACGTGGTCGCGGTCGGCCGAGCTGGAGCGGCGGTGGCCGTTGCGGCGGTCGTCGTGGCGCTGGCGCTGCTGGCCGCGCTGCTCACGCTCGCGCTTGTAGGCCTCGAGCTTGTCGTTTGTGCGGGGCTTGGCCTTGGGGCGGACGTCCATGTCCATGTCGTCGTCGTCATCGTCGTCAGCCTTGCGCTTGCGGTCGCTGTTCAGGTTGGCGGCGCGGCGGGCGAGCTCCGCGGTGAAGTTTGCGCGGCTCATTTCCTCTGCGCGCTGGCCGAGAATCTCCTCGCGGTCGAGCTGCGACATTTGCATGATGCGGCGTTTATCAGCCTCGTCGACGAACTTGCCCTCGAGCGGGTAGGGGACGTGGCCGTGGTCGTGGGGGCCGTCATCGCGGTCCGAGTCGCTCTCGTCCATGGCATCGGAGCCGAGCGAGTTGGGGGAGGAGGCGGCGGGCGAGGAGCTGCGAGGGTCAGCGGCAGGGCGCGGGTGATGGCGGGAGAGACTCACGCCTCGCCTTCCTCGACGTCTGCATCCTCGTCGCCGCCAGCGAGGGCAAAGAGCTCATCGTCAATGTCACCAATATCGTCGGCAGACATGGCGGCGGGACGTGGAGAGGCGGTGGAAAAGGGCGGGGGGATGACGGGACGAAGAAACGGCGGCGGACGTGGACGAGGTGAGAGGTGAGAGGGAGAGGGGGATGAGAGGGAAAGTCGAGGAGAAAGCGAGACGGCGCTGTCGTCGGGGCACGTTGAGAATCGCGCACGGGCCGCCTTTCCGTCGCGGCGCGTCAGCCGAATGGGGGCCGTCTATTAGCTCATCATCGACTTGACCTGACGTTGATATTGATATCACCAACTCCACTACCACAACCACCGCGAGAAGAAAAAAAGAAACAAAAGAACCACAATGTCCACCAAACTCCTCGCCACAGCCTCACGGCGCGCTCCCGTCCTCGACTTTCTCGCCCCGCGCTCCATCACATCTTCAAGGCCCTACAGCAGCAGCAGCAGCAGCACCACCACCACCACCACAAGCAACACCACCACCACACCACCGCCAGCACCACAAACCTCCAAACCCATCCGCCCCCTAACCCCCGACCAACGCGCCTTCCTCTCCTCAGCCCTCCGCGTAAACCAAACGGGCGAACTGGCCGCAATCCTAATCTACGCCGCGCAAACACCCGTCCTCACACGCGCTCACCCCTCTCTCCGGCCCCTAATGTCGCACATGTACACGCAAGAAGAAGGGCACTTCAAATTCTTCAATTCGATCCTCAGCAAGCACCGGATCCGGCCGTCAGCCATGTACCCAGTGTGGTACGCGGCGGCGTCGGCGCTGGGCTGGGGGACCGCGCTGCTGGGGCGCGAGGCGGCCATGGCGTGCACCGAGGCAGTCGAGACGGAGATCGGGACGCACTATAATGAGCAGGTGCGCGTGCTGCTTGATTGGGCGGGCAAGTGTGAGGTGCGCGGAGAGAGATTGGGGCCGGAGCTCGAGGAGCTTGTGGGCCAGTTGAGGCGCATTAGGGATGAGGAGCTCGAGCACCTGGATCATGCGGTGGAGAATGATGCCAAGGCTGCGAAGCCGTATGAGTTGCTGACGGAGGTTATTAGGGGTGGGTGTCGGGGCGCCATTTGGGTTAGTGAGAGGGTGTAGGCGGGCGAGTGTGTAACACGATTGTAAATGTATATATATGTACGAATAGAGACGTCCAACGTCAACTCCAAACGCCGCGCTGAGCACTAACCAACTACAAAACCCCAACCAGCCAGCTAACTAAAAGCCCTACTCGAACCCACCCCCCAAATCCCCAAGCACACTCCTCATCCCGCTCTTCCGCCCAACGTCCACCTTCCGCTTCAGTGCCTCCTTGCGCCGGCTCTCCTTCTTCTCCAGCACCGCCCTGCGCTCCGCCTCGCGTGCTTGCGCGTGGATATTGCTCCGACCCGTTCCACCACGGCGCACCCCACTGTCCGCCGCCTTGGCCTGTCCCGACGACGACCGCTCAGATGTCGTCGACAGGTTGCTCGTCGCCTGCCGCATGAGCGACGGAACGCGGAACGACGAGCCCGTCGACGTCCGCGACGGCGCGTGGAAAGCGAAGCCAGAATCTGCATCCGATGCCTCAAACGTCGATTGCCGCGACAGCGTCAGCCGGTCCACAACAGGTTTGCGTGTTGCACGGACGGGCTCGTCGTCGCCCTCTTCCTCGTCGGATGAGAACTGTGAATCGGGCACCACGATGCGCGGGTCATCGAGGAGCTCCGATACAGAGTGCTGTACGTCTTCCAGAGTGATGGGCTTGCGCGTCATGCTGTCCGACGCTGCCGTGCGCCGGTTTTGAGGCGGCGGCCGATTCTCCTTCTGCGACGATGGAGACTTGCGCTTCAGCGGGTTGGGTGGTGCTGCCATCGCTGCGGAATCGAGCGTCTGTGAGTCGGGCACTACCTCCTCACCGTCAACACCCTCCTGCGATTGAGACTGCGACTGCGACCCCAGAGCATCCAGACCCGCCGGCTCCATCGGCATATCCAGGAACTCATAGTCGACGTCGTCGGCAAAGTCGGCGAGCGTCTTGAAAAACGCCTGCTGTTTGGGGTTCTCTGCAATCTTGCCAATGTTCTCGTCGCCCAGCAGTGCCTTTCGCATCCGCTGAAAGTCTGCGCGCTTCTTCCTCTGCTTCATCTCCGCCTCGTCCTCGGAGTCTGACATGTCGAACGCGTCTCGGCCGGCTCGCTTGCGTAGCCCACCGTTCATCAGATCCTTGTACAGCTGGTTGATGTTCTTCTCGTCCTCTCGCTTGGACTTGTCCCTAGTCGCTGTTAGCACAATATCATTATGAGGAGCGACACGACTTACGCGTAGAAGGCAGCAATCTGTCGCTCATCAACCTTGACGTCGTTGTGGTCGATCATCTTTGCCGTGTCTTCATCCTCCTCGCCGCTATCGTCGTCACTGGCACCTCCGAGCCCAGCATATTCATCTTCAGATTCATCGGCCTGCTCTTCGACAATGTTCTTCGCCAGGCTGTTCTTCTTGTTGAATTCATCGACAGCCTTTTGCTTCTTGGCGCCCTTCTTCATGGCTCGGAACGCGTCCCTGTGTTTGGGGGCACGTTGGATATCGTCCAAATCGCTCAGATCGGACTCGATATCCACAAGATCCTCTTCAACGTCGGAGAGCTCCAGAGCAGCGTCGCGGAGACCACGCTGGAGTCTTCCCTTTCTTTGTTGGACAGGCGACTCGGAAACCGACATCACGATGGTCTCAACTGTGGATGGCGGCGGCATAAGACCTGCTGGTGATCGAGAGAAGGAGAAACCCACGTCTTGGGTTGGCTCGGGAATCTCATCGAGTTGGGTACGTGAGAAGCCAGGCGATTCCATGGCGAGCTGGCTGATGCCGAGGCTGAATTGCGACTCCTTCCTTGGTGTTGTGTAAGACTGACTGTTTGGAACTATCTTGTCTTCCATTTGGCTGAAGTTCACAGCAGGCTGCGTGTCAGGTAGACTTCGCAAAAAGTCGAACGAGTCCTGCTCTGGTGCTTGGTACGCGACGGTAGCTTGTGAGTCGGACTCGAGGTTTGCCATGGTACCAGCGAACATCTGGGTAAGTCCTACACCAACGTCTGCCGTTGCGAATCCAAATGCGGCTTTTGTGTCCTCTTGGGTTGCCTGCTGCGTAGGAGTACCGGGCACTGTCTCGTTGTCGCTCTCGTCTTCTTCGTCGACAACACGTCTCCTGGCTCTGTTGACGACTTGTTTGCGGGTGGGGGCACTTGGCTCCTCGTCCATGTCTACATCCTCGTCGACATGGTGTTCGGGAGACACTTCTGTAGCTGCCTCATTTCCGACAGCTGCGTCTGCGCCTGCCTCTACCATCTCTTCGTCCTCGGATCCCGAGAGCTCGATTTCTGCCTCACTCTCGTCGTCATTCTGCTCCTCGGCATTTTCGTCCCCGCTCCCAACGAAATCACCATCAGAGTCATCGCTCGACGGCAAATCATCTACAGGTTCGCCGTTCTCTTTGGCTTCTTTTCTCTCCATCTTGGCAAGTTTGAGGTCTTCCTGACGCTGTTTCTCAAATTGAGCGACCATGTCTTCAATCTCCAACTGGTTCTTCTCTCGCTCCTCTTCGGTCTCGATGTGGATGCCGCGCCGCCTAAGTTCTTCCAGCTTCTCTTGACGCTCCTTTTGCGCCTGTTGCCGGGCCTTCTGGGCTAGAAGTAGATGCATCTCGCCTTGAGAGATTGTCTTGGGGCCTTTGCGTGAGTTCTTGGGAGATGTCAAGTGAGCGAGATGGCGCAGGTGCAACATTGACGGAGCCTCTTGTTGCTTCCTTAGCGGAACGCGATCAAAGACAGGGAACCTGCTCTTAGGTTTTGCCGTGACGGCCTCGTCGTCCGAATCAGAGAGCTCGACCATGTCATCATTTGACGGGTTCTCCTGGATCTGAGCTCGCTGGACGACGACTGGTTTCGGCTGCATCCACGGATGCACAGGAAGATGCTCAAACTCGGGTGCTCGACCTTTGCCCTTCTCAATTCCTGCAGCTGAGTCCACATCCTGCGGTGGGATCTCGTGCGTCTGGTTCGCCTCGGTGTCGGATGATGCTACTACTGAGCTGGGTTCCGGGGTGGGAAGCGTTGCTGCTGCGGCTTCCTCCGACGTGTCGAGCCCAAACCGGCTGAACAGGTCTTTTGTCGAGAATCGCTTCTTTGTCTTGGACTGATGGGTGAGCTGCATGTTGCGGCTTATTCTCTGCTGGTCGCGGGCCATGGCCTCCAATGCTTTCTTGCCGGCGCGGCGGGTGGGCTTGGACTGCTGGGTCAGCCGTCTGTCAACCTCGCTATCGGTGTCACTGTCCGGGTTCTGAGCAGCCTGCCGTGTGCGTTGTTGTTCCTTCTCCTTGGCTAATCGTTCGGCGCGGATACGCTTGACCCGTTCCTGCATGTCGGTGTTACGTGCGTGCTGCGTGGAGTCGTCTGAATCAGAGCCAATGCTGTGTAGAGTTCGAGAGTGCGGCTTCACTGGCGACGGATTTGGTGATACGAATAGGCCTGGTGACGAGTGGCGCGACCGAATGCGTGGAGAGGGTGAGGCAGAAGGGCTGGCAGTTTTTGCTGTAGTCGTGAGGGCCTTGCGAGCAGGCTTTCGCACAGGCGCTGTGTCTTCCTCGCCGCTGCTGATAGCTGACGCAAGGTCGTGTACCTCAATCTGGGCATCTTGTTGTGTAGGTTGTGTCTCTTTGGCCTTCTCCGCCGCCAGTCGCTTCCTCATGCGCTGGTACGCGGCGTCCGCATCGCTCTCTTCCGCCGCGTCCGGCGAGTCCATTCTCGGCTGTGGCCGTGACTCTGGCAGCGGCCTGGCAGGGATGGGTGTATCTTCTTCGGACTCGGATGTGCTGCTGTCGGACTCTGCGCTATTGTCGGAAGAGTCGTGTATGGTTGATTTTCGCAGCGCTCCCAACAGCGTTTTCCGAGGCTTGGAAGGCATGGCAGCCTTTTGCGAAGTAGCTGAGGTTGTCGACTCCATTTCCAAGTCAATTGGATGTGTTTACGCGGCTGATGGTTGTGCAGTCGCGTTCAGGCTCACAGGCCGATGCCGAGTCGCGTTAAGTGGTTCGCGTAAATGACGCGTGGTGGAGAATCTTAGACGGGTATATGGCAGATGGTATGTGTGTGAAGAATAAAATGCAGACGCAGTGCTATCGCAAGTGGAACAAATTGCGAGGGCAATAGGGTGGGAGTTGAAGGGTTGATGGTGGGGACGAGCACGCGAAAGTTCGTGGCAGGGACGACACGCGAACACGCGAACGCGACTGCGCGACGTGCCGAGGCTAGCTCTCATGAGAAAAGCGACAAGCGACCACTACAACGACAAGTAACAGCTAGCAACTCAACACTGCAACCCTATTGACTCTTCACAATGTGAGGAGATGTTCGTTACAACGCAGCAAGAATCCCGGTCAAGTTCTACTAATCACCTGTAAACTCTGGGGACGCTGTTGCCGTAGAGGGCAGAATCGAGCTAGTCCGGAAACGGTAAATTGCTGAACACTCAGTCTCTACATCAAGTTCAGCATGACGCTGCTCGGGCACTGGAGGAAAATCCCATCCTGCGTGCTTTGCAGATTCATGGCACTGCGATGCAATGCCTCACTCGAGGATTGTACCTCGGCATGTTAAGATGAGATGGCGCGTTTGCGGCGCTAAGCAGGGCGCTCGACAGTCACTGCTGCGCTTGCAGCTTGCTTATTCCCCGGTTCCTCAGTCAACCGAGGACGAGTTGGGCACAGTTCTCTCTGGAGTGCTTTGAACCCCTTTCTGCTCGTGTCAGGAAACGCATTGAGGTGAGGGTGTTTGTAAGGTTCAAGTTTCACGGTGCTGTCAACTGTCAGTGCTGGCGGTGGATGGAGAGAGAAAGGGCTCTAAGCGAAGCGGCCAGCTCCTGAGAATTGACGGATGGGCCATGTTTTTGATAAGTGGGTGACGTTATAGTCGAAGAATTTGATATCGTATCCTGGCGGGCCGGGATGATATGTGCAGGGCGTTAAGGGTACCTTGGCATAGGGGCGTACCCAGGTCGGTAGGTATTGTGCATCAGTCGCGTAAATTCCGGGTTTGCTGGATCGACCATGGTAGGTATGCGAGCAGCGGTGGAAACGAGGCAGGGTGGAAGGGTTGTTGTTTCATGGTCATAAATATAGCAGCAACCATGTCAGGCAGGCTGCGGATGGTACGCAGCAGGACGAGGAAGATTAAAACAAGGAAGCGAGGGGCATATAGTTTGAGAAGATGGAGCTACAGCCTCATGATTGCTCGAGTCGGACAGGAAGGCTGGCGGATATGCGTCGGTGGTCATCTCCGGGTTGTGCATTATGTTGGACGGAGCTGCGGCGGGCAGCCAATGAGGGCAGGGCAACCAGAGGTTCGGCTAAAGCAACTAGTCGTTGGAGCGTTGTTTGCTTCTGGGAGGCGTGTGGGCGCGGGCACGTGCTTGGGGATGGACGGCGGAATTACGTCGTGGCATGGTGGTTGGGTTGGAGGAGCGTAGCGGCAGCATAGCGGGCGCATAGCAAAGGTGGCAGTATAGAGGCAGCATAGCGAGGGCAGATATGCCGGTCCTGATGAACCGCCGTTTGAGTGAGGGATGTTTCAACTACGGCGGGCTCCAGTCATGATCAGGCAATGGGTCTTTTAATAGCAGCGATGTGGGCAAGGTTGAGCGATTGCGCAGCGGATTCGTCATTCTAGAATCCACCCGTGAGGGTGCAGGACAGGTACCCCGGGACAAGGGGCTGGCGGCCTGGGTGGTGGATTGGTGGATTGGTGGGTTCAGGCTGGATGGATGAATGGTTAGGTTGGTGGGTTGGTGGGTTGGTGGGTTGGTGGCGGACGCTGGGCCCTTGTCCCTGTTGGGGAGACGGCAGATCGCTGGAAACGCGATCGCCTGACGGCATGCGGCAGAGGAAAAATCGTCGAGTGTCGTGTGTGACGGCGATGCGCCGAGAAATGTCAGCCGGCAGGGAATCGGACACGGGCGCCCACCTGACAAATGCTGCAATGCTACCTCGTCTGGGTACGACTGCGCGCCGGCCGAGGCGAGGGCATCGAAATGAGGAGAGTAATATGTCGGCATGCTTTGCGTCTATGGGTGTCTAGGTGACTGGGTGTCTAGGCGTCAAGGTGTCTACCTACTCACGATGCTGACACCTAATACCAGCCGCTGAGACGTGTCTCGAGCCAATTACCGGCGCCGCGCATGCTACGCCACAGACGACGAGCGTAGGTAGACACCTAGACAGGTGGGACAAAGCTCTTCTGGGTGGGTTCACAAGACACAAGGCTGCGAGGGCGAGCGAGGGCAGAGAGAGGGCCATCATGGATGTAGCATGTAGCATGTTGTGGTGTGGCACGGCGATTCTTGTCGCCCAGGCCCGTGGGCGACAAGATGCAAGTGCCGTGACGGGCCTAGCGCCGTTTCACAATGCTCTCTTCAGGGGCAGCGCTGCGAGGACTGGCCGACTGCCACACGCCCGCTCCGCTCCCACCGCGCCACGCCGATCGCCCAGGCACACACGCCCGTGTTATTGTTGTCCTTGCCGTCGTCCTTGTCGTCGTCGTCGTCGTCGTCGTCGTCGTCGTCGTCGTCGTCCTTGTTGTTGTCTTATCGTGCGCCTCGCAGGCATCCCACGCAGTAGTAGCAGCAGCAGCACCACTACCACCAGCCAAACCATAGCAATAATCAATATCATATCACCACCTCTCCAGCCATACCCATACCCATACCCACACCCACACCCACACCCATACCTGCCCTCCAGCCTCCGGCCTGCCTGCGGAGCCGGCGGCTGACACGCCTGCACGCCTGCATACCTGCCGCGCCAAGTGGTTTCATCCCGGCCCTCAGGGCTCGTTCGAAACGATCTCTCTCTAACCCAGAGCCATCCGCTTCCTCCGCCCGGGAGATTAGACGATCAATGTCTTCCTGACGGCTGAGGATCCGAGCTCGTACCCGTCTAACCACCTGACAAAAGCGCCGCGCTTCTCGAACGCTTCTACCTCGCCTACGCTCGCCCGTCCCCTTTTCGCTACCACAACACCACGCCCGTCGCCGTTCGGCCCGCCCCAGCGAGGCCCCCAATGTTCCTGGCCTCTACTCGCCAACCACGATACCATGGACGCCGACGATGCCCACCTCTTCCAGTATGCCACCCCTCAGCACAGCAATTCCTTCAAGCGCCCGCGCCGCTCCCAGCAGCCCTCGATGCCATTGACCGCCCTCAACGAGACCCCGGACCCCTCGCCGCGCCTCTCGGGCCAGAGTTTCCTCGCCCCGACCGTCATCGACCACATCCACGGCCTCAAGCACCTCGATGACCAGCAGATCCTCATGCTGCTGCAGGCCGCCCGCACCGGAGGTCAGCCTCCCCACGTTCCTGCCGCCCCCGCGCCTGCTCACCCCCTTCTAGAAGGCATCCGCCCCGTCGCAGACCGCTCCTCGATGGCCTCGATGGCCTCGATGGGCTCCATGGGCAGCCGCGCCTCGTCGTACCTGAGCGTCCCCTCGAGCAGGGTCCCCAGCATGCTCTCGGACCCGCGCTCCTCCATCGCCTCGACCGACTCGTCATTTACCCACTACAGCGCCGCATCCAACAGACTGTCGACGGCTTCCTCGCGCCTCTCGACCATCTCGACCGCATCGACCCCTGCCCCCAAGAACTTTGCCTGCACCTTCTGCGACAAGGCCCTCAAATCGAAGCCCTACTGGAAATCGCACGAGGAGGAGTTCCACGAGCAGAGGTTGACATGGCGCTGTCCAGACTGCGAGCAAATCTTCCATGCCGGGAAGCGCTTCCGCGAGCATCACACCAAGCTACACGTAGGGATACACGTTCTCTATTTATTGATCAATTTTCCATCTGCTAACGACGCGTAGGGCTGTGAGCACTGCAAACAACCAAGGGAGAGCGGACAGCCGACCAGTAGAAAAGCATCGCCCTGTGTCAAAAAGTACGAAATCGTCATGCACGACAAGGACGCATGGGGCTGTGGCTTCTGCAGCAGCCTGTTGACGACCTGGGAAGAGCGATGCGAGCACATTGCATCTCACTTTGAAGAGAAGGGTGGATCCAAGTGGAACTTCACCAACGTCATCCTCGGGCTGCTGAAACAAACCGACGCGTCGGAAGCCTGGAGCACGCTCATGCAACAGCGCCACGGAGAGGAAGCAAACTGGCCTAGGCTCTCGTGGGAGTCGAAAAAATGCAACCGCTTGAGGTACAAGCTGGAAACAAAGTGGGACACCAGGGCCTTTGACATTGAGAAGCTGGTCGAGGACACGTACGACCTGGCCGAGATTGAGCCCAAGGATGCAGTCGAGTCGGCCCCCGAGATGACGCCCGACGTGTCCGAGCCAAACGACTCCAGCCACAGCGAGATTGTCGAGTTCAAGCTGGAGACGCCCGACTGCAGCTTCGAGCAGAGACTGCAGAGCTCACATGGCATCGCAGCCGACAACACCATGATGGACCTGGATCCTGTGGAGCCGACCCCAGTCATGCACCACCAGAGCATGCACCAAAGCCAGTGGCCAGTCAGCACCGACATGTCTCAAAACCACATCACGGCCGACACGGGCATGGGCGCATTCAGCGGGTTTGGCACCAACATGGGGGCCATGCCTACTGGCTTCTCGCAGCCTGTTCCGCAAAACTTCCAGCAGCAGCAGCAACAGCAGCAGCAGCAGACGTGGCCGACGACGGACTTTGTGTCGACGCCAGACCTCATCAACTTCCAGCAGCCGACGTCGTACATGAACTACAATCAGCCCAAGGAGGTGCAGGTGCCAACTTCGCAGTATGCCAACTTTGAGCAGTACCCGCAACGACAGAGCGTGCCTCCCAGCTTTCTGCACCACTCCAACACGCCGTCGCCGCGGCGGTATATTCCCAAGCTGGTCAACATCAACTCAAGCAACCGCGGATTGCAGCAAGAGCAGCGGCCGGCGCCGCCTCCCAAGGACGAGTCGCATCAGAACCGCTTCTCGCGGATGATTATGCGGCGGCGGCCCAGCAACATTTCGCAACACAACAACGTGCAGCGCGACACAATGACGTGGAACAACGAGATGAACTGGGGCTGAGCGCACGCTCAAGCTCTGACTGTTGGATGGATGCAAGATCCGGCTGGCTCGGCACCGCATCCCTCAGCCATCCTCACTGAGAAAGTGATCTCGAACCTCGCCTCGGCGGCCGCAAGGCCACGCGCAGCGAGACACATGTCCCCCCTACGGAGAAATTTCCTTACATCTTGTCGTGTTTTTAGTATCTGGAGCCGGCGAGCGATCGGAAGTACGGTATACCCATAATGCAGCGTTGTTTACGGTTGACTCCCCCCGTCTAGTCTAGTTGGAAGCGGACCTCGTTTTTTACCACTGTAGTGTCTGTATCATCTAATAACCCCCCAATTTTTGCCCACGATACCATGACACGCTTCTTGATGCACGCACGTGTGACGACGGACCAGCATGACGGTTTGACATGTGACGATGCGCCTGGTCGCCCGTGTATCAAGGGCTGGCCGCCGGTTTGATGTGCAAGCTGCCCCACCGCCGGCGCGGAGCCCGCGCGCGAGCCTGCGCGTGAGCCTGAGGCGACGAGACGAGACGAGACGAGACGCTTGCAGACGCGTGCCATCTTTGACGCGCCCTTTCCCCACCCCGCCCGGCCGATGTGTCATCCATCTAGCCGTCTGTCTAGCCTGCAATCCCGCGAGTCGCATGCCACAACCGGTACCTATCCATGGTAAGAAGTTGACCTCGGCTGTTGGTGCTGATAGGGAATCATTGAAGGTGTGTATCACGCACCCGTTGACGGGTAGGTTCATCTCTCTACCAAGTCAGAAGCACCGCAAGCTCACGATATGCTGGCGCCTCACTCGATTCAGTAAGCCTCGGCTGACGAGCACAGTCAACGCCGCAACAATTTTCCAGACAGCGAGCTCGAATCTCACTCACCCTTCGAACCTGCAACGAGCCAGCAGCAGTGACCGCGACAAAACAATGGCCGTCTTCTCGAGCCCCGCTCAGGGCGCCGCGGTTCTCACGGCCTTCTTCTTGCCCATCCTTACGTACCTTTATATGACGCGGAACGAGCACCGCGCGCTGGCGTCGTCGTCGGTATCAGCAGCACCAGGGGAGACAGAAGAAGAGCAGGAGGAGGAAGAGGTTGATGCAGGCCCGCTGCCCCCGCCGACTGAGATCACGGCTCTCTACATACACCCTGTCAAGTCGTGCCATGGCATCTCAGTCCAGTCTGCTCGTGTGCTGCCGACGGGGTTGGATCTGGGTATGCCTCTTTCTTTCCTTCTCTCACTTCCCTACCCCTCCCTTCCACACCCCTCTCACACCCACCCCCTCCTAACTCCCACCCAGACCGCCAATGGATGTGGATCTCGCACCCTTCCTCCGAATTCCTCACGATCCGCAACGCCTCCAAAATGACCCTCATCCGGCCCTCCTACGACGCAGCAAGCGACACCCTAACCATCACGGCCCCATCCCCCTCGCCCTCGGCAACCTCCACAACCCTCACCCTCCGCATTCCCGCGCACCCATCCGCGCAATACCTCGCAGCCAACACGACGATCCGCGACGTCAAGATCTGGAACCAATGGACGCCCGCCCACGTCTACGCGGCGTCACTCACAGAGCCCTTCACCGCCTTCTTCGGCCACGACGTGCGGCTAGCCTACAAACCACCTTCCTCACCCGCCGACACCACCGCCGCCGACGACACAGCAACGACCATGACCCCTCGCGCCCTCCGCTCAAACGGCGCACCCTCCGTCCTCGGCCGCGCCGCATCCACGTGCTTCCCGGACCTGATGCCCATGCTGCTCAGCAGCGGCGCAAGCCTCGCGGAGCTAAACAGCCGGCTGGCCGCGCAGGGCGAGGCGGCGATAGACGTGCGTCGGTTCCGGCCGAATGTGGTTGTGCGCGGGACGGAAGCAGGGGCGTGGGATGAGGATCGCTGGAAGGTGGTTGAGATTTGCGCTGGCGAAGAGGGGGAAGGGGAGGGGGGTGTGCTGTTGGACGTCACGCAGCGCTGTGCGCGGTGTCGCGTCCCGAATGTTGATCCCGACACGGGGGAGCAACATGCTAAGCAGCCGTGGGATGCGCTGATGAAGTATCGGCGCGTCGACGAGGGGATCAAGTTCAAGCCGTGCTATGGCATGTTGTGTGTCCCGCGCGAGATACCGGCGGAGTGGGAGGTCAGGGTCGGCATGTATGTGAGGGTTAGGGAGGTTACGGCGCGGCATAGGTATATTGCTGGGTTTTGAGAAGGACAGTCGTGTAGAGTACCGAAGCACTGCATGCATCCTACACACTACCTACCTACCTCCCTACCTACACCCGTACCCCTACCTACACCCGTACCCCCACCAACGCCACCCGGCGCACCCTCCATCCCGCCTACCCCGATCTGCCACGGAGCACCACCCCCGACCTCCACTTACCTACTCCCCCCCTTCTCCCCTTCGGAACAAAACTACGCGTAATTAGTCTGCAGCGAAACTATATTACCCCAATGAAGAATTAATCACACCCATACGAACCCGGCGGGGCCCCGGAGCAGTAGTTACATACATACCTGCCTACCTACCTGACTCTGCATATGTGTGTGTGTGGGGCTGCGAGTGAGTGAGGACCTATATATCGTCACGCTGCGTGCGCAGAGGGGTAAATTTGATTCATCCATCCCGTCCGTCTCTCCGTTCTCGCTCGCGATTCTTGTTTCTCGCTGAGTTTTCTCCCCCGAGGCTCGAAATGGTTGGATTCGCTTCGTGCACGGCGGTGCTTGGGCTCGCGGTCGCGGGGGCTGCGGTGCCTGCGCCTGCGCTTGTCCCTGCGCCTGTCCCTGCTGCGCGCGCGTGTGCGTGGTCGTCGTGGAAGGCTGTGCGGCATATGTTTGTCTTGTGCGTATACATGACTTCGCTCTGCGTCTGCGTGTGGGAGGTGGGTGGATGGCGCTGACTGGTAGCAGTGGCGACTCGTATACGCAGACGGGCTTCGATGTGGATGGTGTGCAGCCGAGTGCTGCAAATCCGTTTGGGAACCCGGCGTATCCGTGAGTGTTCTTGGGGGTGTTTGGGGAGAACTGTGCTGATGAGATGGCAGGGGGTGGACGTCGTCGAAGTAGGTCGAAGTCCCGTCGAGCTCTAGTATGGCTTGGGTGAACGGATGCGCGGTAAACTGACTGCGCCAGCGGCCCCAACTGGATCGATTTCCTTGCAACAACCTACAATGCCAGCTTCGTCAAAACGTACAACCTCGCCTCGGGCGGCGCAACAGTCGACGCGTCCCTCGTCGCGCCGTACGCGCCCACGGTCCTCAGCCTCAAAGACCAAGTCGCCGCCTTTCAGCGCGCCTACAGCGCCCACCCCGCGTCCGCTCCATGGAAACCAGACGATAGCCTCTTCGCCTTCTTCATCGGCATCAACGACGTCGGAAACTCGTGGTGGCTCAACAACGCGACGCTGTACGACACCATCTTCAACGTGTACACGACGCTGCTCGGCGACCTATATGCCGCTGGCGCGCGGAACTTGCTGTTTTTGAGCGTCCCTCCGGTTGAACGCGCGCCGCTGACGCTTAACAAGGACGACGGCGGATATGCGGTTGAGAACGAGGGGCGCGTGATTCTAGAGTGGAATCGCAGGCTTGCGAACATGACGAAAGCGTTTGGGACGGCGCACAAGGATGCGGCTTTGTTTGTGCATGACACTTGGAGTGTGTATGACCGCGTTATCAAGAGTCCGGCGGCATTCAAGCAGACGCGGGGATTGCGGAATACTACGGGATTCTGTGCAGCGTATGCTGGGTGAGTTTGCTTTTGCGCTGGGTGCGGATGCGGACTAAGTCAGGACAGTGGCACGTCGTCGTGGTATACCAAGGATCCGAGCTGCGCGTATGCCGTCAACGAGTACTTGTGGCTGAACGAGCTGCATCCGACGTTCCCCATGCATAACGCAACGGCGGCATCGGTGGCTGAGTTTCTGGCTGTGCAGAGATGTGGGTAAGTGGGTACGCACGCGGCATCGGTGTGGAGATGGATAGCGGATGGGTGAAGCCGAGACGTTGCGACCGAGTTGGTCGGGTATACCTACCTGGAGAGGTGACAGAGAGTTTGAATAGTTCATACGTTGGATATACGAAAGTATGGCTCTTCACCGTCCCCTCTGAGTTGCTTCTTCTCTTGACGTCTGGTTGCTGGGATCTTGACGCTTCAGTATTGCGGTCGACAAGGTATGGCGACTATACTCAACATGAGCAGCATTCTGTCGAGACCCATCATAAGAGGATCCGTGACGTGGTGAACGACTTGCGGTGACTGAAAGCTACGGTTCTCGATCGATGCGATAAGCATGACGTGGGAACATCCGAACTGGAAGAGCATCCGCATGGCCATTATTCAGAGTTGTCAAGAGATAGCGCGTTGTTGGTGTCGGCGTGTTGCGGCGTCGAGAGACATTCGCGCACAATGACGTCAGACTGGTTTGCGGGGATCTCGGAGCTCTCACAGCTTGTTTGACAGGCGATGTCGCAAGCCACTCCACTCGCAGTCGACTATCTCAGCTTCCTGACTTCCTTTCCCACTTCCAGCCCAATTCACCCAGCGTTCCTCGTCTGCTTAATCCTTTAGCTTCATATCCAATATACCCTTACTCTATACACGTACACCAACATGCTTCGCAACGGAGCTACGCGCCTTGCGAGGTCCATTGCAGCACCTGCTGCCCGACCCGTCTCATACACGCAATGCGCCACGCCCACACAACAATGGACTACACAGTTTGGATCCCTGGCGTCGAGGAGACCCCAGCCGTCGCAATTGGCCCGCATCAGAGCAATGCAGGCGGGGAGCGTGCGCCGCAACATCTCCAAGGACCAGCTCAAGGCCGAGGACAAATATGCGCACGAGAAGCTCAAGGCGACGCCAGAGACGGTTTCCTTGAGCAGCACCATGCACCCCATTACCGGAGAGCTCGGCAACAACCCACCCCCTGAGAAGGAGGCCGACATGATGGCGGGTGTCAAGTCCGACGTGGTAAGTAGACGCGTCTCTCTGCCCACGACGCACGGCTGACTTGTCAGAATACTGTCCGCGAAACTTTCAGCTTGAAGGCAGTGCCGCGGGAGGCCTATCTCATGGGACTCGCAGGCACCATCCCATACCTAGGCACGTCGCTCGCAACAGTGCTCTGCGCGTGGGAAATTAACCACTCAACTGCCGGCTATGGCATGCTCATGTCCGAGCACACTGCAACCCACCTGCTTCATCTCCTGGAGCCGATCCAGGTTGGCTACGGCGCAAGCGTAGGTTCTCTCGGACACATGGACTGAGCAGTTGGCTGACTTGGATGAGATTATCTCCTTCCTCGGCGCAATCCACTGGGGCTTGGAATGGGCAAAGTACGGAGGGACACAGGGCTACCCTCGCTACGCTATTGGCGTGGCAGCGCCCATTGCTGGATGGAGCGCGACCATGATGCCGATCGAGTACGCTCTGATCACCCAGTTCTTGAGCTTCGTGGGGCTGTACTATGTCGATACACGTGCCACCATGCGCGGCTGGACACCTCCCTGGTGTAAGTATCCGAGTTCCCCTAGGCTACCAGGCCTCAGCTGACGGCGTTTGCGCCCACAGACCGTGAGTACCGATTCATTCTGACGTTTATTGTCGGTGCGAGCATCGTCGTCACCCTGATCGGGCGCGGCGAGATTTCGGACAAGGTGGGCAGGATACCGGGCGCGGTCGACCGTGTCAAGAAGCTGCGCGAGGGGTCCGAGGAGAAGCTGGCCGAGGACGAGGCGGCGCGGATTGCACAAAAGAAGGACGCGGCGGCCAAGGACGACAGGGGCAAGCACTGAGGGGCGGTGGTGTAGGTAGTAGTTTTGATTGAGCGTACGGGCGGTGGTGTGCAGCAGGGATCGTAATATGATAATGCGCCGTTGGGCTGCAAGCGGCAGTAGGAGCATGGCCCGAATGTAGTGTGTTGTGTATGGTATGGTTGATCTACAGTATACCCAGCCATGGCCGAGTCTGGTCGCGTATGGTCGAGTCTAGTCGGGCCCATGCGGCTGAAGCGACTTCGCACGGAAGACATCCGGGATCCCTGCGGGACAAGCGTGTGGCGGATGGAGATTCATAATGCCATGATATGGTTTGCTGTGGGCCTCGGGGTGCTGATCGGCCCACAGAACTGATATCACAATGATCGCGACGCGCGGATGGGTTGCCTAGCTGCGCCTTTAGCCTCTTAGCTGGCGCTGCCGGACGGGCCATATCGACGATTACAACCTGAAGGAGCCGCAGGATGGCTTGCCCTGTTTAGCTTGATGGAGGCTGAAAATGTTTGAACTCGCACCTGACGGGCGGGGCGCGCGCCCCCTGGCGTTGCTGCTCCGCTGCTACCACTTCCCCTCCCCCGCTTTGTGTAGGTAGTGTGGACAACTCCGACCCCTCACGCCCGTCCCGCCACGCCCACGCCCGCGCCCACAGGCGCATTATCATTGTCGCGTGCCGATTTGTCTCCGAAGCCTTTCCGCCATACCTATGCCATGATTCCTTTCCCATCTTCTTCATCCCCAGTCCTCTTCCCCTTCTTCCCCAGCCCATAAGCCTGCACTTAACCTCGGTCGTTGCGCCGACACTTCCCCCCACACTCCTCCCGCATAACCATAACCACGCCGCAGCCACGC
The DNA here is from genome assembly GCA_019775935.1 of Neoascochyta sp. HWLR27. Taxonomy (NCBI): domain Eukaryota; kingdom Fungi; phylum Ascomycota; class Dothideomycetes; order Pleosporales; family Didymellaceae; genus Neoascochyta; species Neoascochyta sp. HWLR27. The sequence goes on from WODD01000265.1 coordinate 31,982, forward strand.
TCACTGCCCTGCCCACCTCGTCGCAAGCAGTCTCCCTCCCCAGAAACCTGGGCGCATAGTTATAAACTCTCTCTCTCTCTCTCACACACACACACACACACACACACACACACACACACACACACACACACACACAC